>LR991025.1:932206-1532206 GCA_905163495.3 Cosmia trapezina
CGATTTCAGGTTTGGTCCCATAGTAAAAGTTGTTTGTTATCATGAGTACAATCATGTGTTTAAGTATCGGTCACTAATTACCAGTCACCCTGTATAGACTAATTAACGAACTAGTAAATTATAATATTACCTAATTTAATAGACACCTAATTTTAAAAACACATTTCTATTGTGTTATCTAATAAACTCAGATCATAAAGTAATATCAGTTTTTGAGATTAGTTAAATAAATGCCACAATAAAATGTGTTTTTAATAATTACCTATTAAATTACTATTATTTACTAGTTCGCTAATTGACTACAGTACAGTATAAGAAAGCTGAATGGTTTAACTGTGCCACCTGTAATCTTTGACAACTCCATCATTCCGTTTGGCTCCGATGTTAAGGATCTTGGTCTGCATGTCGACACTCGTCTTGACTGGCGAAAGCAGGTCGCTACTGTTAGTAAAAAAGTCACCGGAATGCTGCGGTCACTCTATCGGTTGAAAAACCTTCTCCCATCACACATAAAGGCAATGCTTGTACAGTCTCTAATCTTTCCCATAATTGACTATGGTGATGTGTGTTACTACGACCTGAATGCAGATCTCCTCAATAAACTTGACCGCCTTCTCAATAATTGCATTCGATTCGTTTTCAATCAATCTTCGTAAGTATGACCATGTATCCGCGCACCGTTTGCTTTTAAAATGGTTACCTATTCGTCAGCGCAGAGAGCTGAGGGCACTGTCTATGTTGTTTTCTATTCTTAACAAAACCACTTCTCCTTCGTACCTGACTTCCCATATTCAATACTTATGCTCTGCCCATAGTAAAAACCTTCGCTCCACCAATAATCGTCTTTTACGATGTCCTTCTCACCGCTCTGGTTTCATTCACTCTTCTTTCTTTGTACAAGCGGTCTTTCTTTGGAACGTGCTCCCTCTGAACATCAGGATGGCAACCAATCGGTTGTCTTTTAAAGTGAAGACACGTGAGTATATACGTGAGAAGTTGGCAAAAACATCACAGCGCTAATTTGCTGGTTCATTTTCTCCTCTACTGTTCGTTATTTCTCCTCTACCGATCGTTATTTCTCCTTACAAAGTTTATTCCATTTATATATATGTATGTATGTAGGTATATAATATGTATGTATTTATTCTTGTATTTTATAGTTATTTTCGTGTTATCTATCCTTTATGTTGCACCTACCATGTTTTCTCTCTGCATCACCCTAAGGTTGACTGGTAGAAAATGCCTCAGGCATTAAGTCCGCCTTTGTACGGTATTTTTTTACTTGTGCATAAAGATTTAATGAATAAATAAATAAATAAACATATTTAAAAAAAATGCATCTTTTTATTTAATATTCTTGTAAGTTTGGTCGCGGTCAGCGTAAACGCGATCGAGTAAGTATAAAAAATCGCACTAAGGCCACTGTTCCCGTGTAGTTAATTTGCTCAGCCGAGCGGCATTATTCGATTCTCTGGAAAGCATTACGGCCGAGTTGAGGATCGAGCTCTTTGTTACTGTGGCCTTAGTGCGAGTTTTCATACTTACTCGATCACGTTAACGTAAACGTTAGTTTGTACTGAAAATGAATAGCGCCGCCTGGTGACTATAATGGGAAACACAATTATTTCATACGAATAGACATAAGGTAACGATAACATAAACGCGATCGAGTCAGTATAAAAACTCGCACTAAGCCCACTCTTAGTCTTCTTATGTAAATGTATGGTTACACGTGAACTGTACGTAATTAGACGTACTTAACCGGGTTTTATAAAGCGGTTTTTGGTAAGTCAAGGCCATTTTCCTGCTCGTTCTATTTGCCTTAGAACAAGGTTATTCATGTACCGTTTTTAGCTGAAACCTGGAAAGATAGCCTTGATTCTCGAATAAATGCCTTTAAAACAGTTACACTGGCCCCCAAAGTAGAAAAACATCATTTTCTGAATTTTATTTTCTTGCTTTTCTGAACTGTCTGTTTTAAATTGACGAGACACACTGTCTATCATCAAGTAGGTAAATGAAAAAACAAATGGAAATCACATGTGGAAAATAAAAGAATATTTCTAAAAACAACTAACTTCCTAAAAAAACACTACCTACAAAGTGAAAAACACTTCTGAAATTAAATTTATTTTTCACTTTGTCAGGTTTTATAGAAGTCAGTTGTTTTGTTTTATAATTTTTTTAAAGTTTTATGTTAAGTTAAATGTCTGTTTTTAGGGTTCCGTACCAAAATGGTAAAAAAAGAACCCTTATAGTGTGACTCAGTCAGTCTGTCTGTCTGTCTGTCACAGCTGGATATCTCAAGAAATACTGATGCTATCAACTTGAAATTTGGAACAATTTTAGATCACATTTACCCAACTATTTTGAAAATAAGATAGTATTAAAATTTTTTTATTTTTTTTGTAACAAGGACTGAAAGGGGGGTCTTAAAAATTCAAAGTGGAGCTACTAGGGCATGTGAGGTATCATATAAAAGAACGCTGTTTGCACATTCTCAAATATTTTTTTAGATTTTTTTAAGCCGCATAGTTTTCGACTTTTGATAAAAAATGTAAAAGAAAACCGTTCCCCCACCCTTATCTCCGATGTTTGCAAAGATAAAAATTTGAAATTATTTTATGTGATAGAAGTTAATGTAGAGATTATAGGAAAAATAAAACGAAGTCTCTTAATAGCACACTTTTTCAGAAATCGGAACGGAACCCTCGGTGCGCGAGTCCGACTCGCTCTTGACCGGTTTTCATTAATAGTATTGCCAGAATACCCAGAAAGTGCTTATAAGCAGTTCGTAACTTATTTGTAGGAGCCAATGGCTGTCGGCACCGTACACTACCAATTTGTTAATATTGGTTTAGTTATGGAGTACACAGAAAGAACCACAAGTTGAGTTTAAAGTTATATTAAATGTAAAAGGTGTTGCGGCATCTACATCGCCATATACGAACTACGCATCACAATGACATGACGTCACGCAATTCTGCATCGCGCAATTAGAGTTTACCACGCGACTAGCATATATACAACGTCCCGACATCAACCGTCGGGCAGTAGCCCACCAGACACAACACCCGTCTGGTCGGAGGATCCTCCCTTTTCTATTTAGGATGAGTGAATTTTACACACTGTTCCTCATGCCTCTAAAAAAGGTTAACAAGTTAAAGCGGTAGCGATTCTATCTCTTGACCAGTGGTTAGTTTCACAGTTATTGTCTGACTCGATGTTCATTGCTTAAAACGTTATAAATAAAGCATAATATTTGTGCCGCACGACATTTAATTGAATTGCTGCATTTGCAAAGTAAAGGTACGATTGATGAGCCCGTACACTTGCCATGGCTAACACAAATTAATTCCGGCGCGCACTCGCCACATAAATCCAACTCCAATTTACGTCGTAGTCGCGAACTAAATCCGACATTTCCCCAAATGCTCCCACCAAAATTTCAGTTAATCCTGACAAATAAATAAAAAGTACGATTGATTGGGTCCCGAACAATAGGTATAACACAAAGGATTGGATGTAAAGCAAACAGAAATCAGTCCGTTTCATCTTGTTCAAGTATATTCTCAGGTGGAAGTTTGTCTATAAGCAAACCACAATAGCTGGCAGCGCCGACCCGCATACTAATGTACAGCGAGCGGCTCCACTGCTGAGACGAATTATGATTTTGGATGCCTGATCTATGCTAATATGAGAGGGTTAGGACCGTAAACAATGGCTGTTTTTTGAAAACAATGTATTAGGTGGAAAGTTATTTTAGTGGCGAGCTTGCTGAACAAACAGTTTTGATCGGCTTTGTTGACTCTTTTGATGAATAAAAGTAGACTAAAAGTTTTGATACAGCTTTTTAGTGTGTGTTTTATGGGTAGCTGTTGATAAAGTTTGTTATAATAAAGAAAATGTTTTAAGAATGTTTGATAATTGAAATTTATTAATACATTGCAATCTCCCTTCAACATTTAGGATACCCCTATCGTGTTATTTCTTAGCTAGGGTTTTTTTATATTACAATCTTCAACGTTCAATATTATCTACATTGGAAAGCCATTTATCAACCAGAACCCGTGAAACAATGGACTATCAACCAAAAGGCCGCGGGTGCGGAGATACGCCCTGCAACGTCACAAAATCCGGAAACCCGCAGACTTTTGATTCAATAAAATTATGTAATATAACGATTGAACCTTGGTCCTATGTCGGTTCAGAACAGATTGACATTATTTTATATAATTATTTTCAAAAACGGGTAAAGCGTTTCTAGAGATGAATATTGCAGAGAAAAAATATTCGATTACAATTATTTATTTCTTTATTATTAATCGAAAAGAGGAGGCTTGTGTCCCAGCAGTGGAAACATTATAGGCTGATTATTATTACGCTAATAAGTATTTCATTTAAACACAATCAGTAAAAAAACCGGCCAAGTGCGTGTCGGACCACGCACAATAAAGAGTTCCGTAGTTGGGATGAATTTATCCCTAAAACAAATTGATATACGTTACGGTCACTATTCTCCAACTGCAAATTTAAGTTTGTAATAGCAAAACAATATTTTTTATGTGATCTATATATATAAAATTCAAAGTCCTGACTGACTGACTGATTGACTGACTGATATATCAACGCACAGCCTAAACCGCTGGACCTAGAGACTTGAAATTTTGCACATAGATACCTTATACAGTGTAGGTATCCACTAAGGAAGGATTTTTGGAAATTCCATCCCTAAGGGGCACAAATAGGGGATGAAAGTTTGTATGAAAAATCTTATTCTTTGAGTTAATAGACTTGAAACTTGGCATGAATATTTATCTAAGTAAATTATAAAGTTTGACATTTTTAGTTTTTTTAAACTAACCCCTCAGAAGGGATTGGGGTGTGTCAAAGTTTATATCAACGCACAGCCCAAACCGTTGTGTCTAGAGATTCCAAATTTGGCACGTAGGTTCCTTGTGAGGTCTAAGGGTGTACTAAGAAAGGATTTTTCAAAATTCAACCCCTAAGTAGGTGAAACGGTGGTCCAAAGTTTGTATGAAAAATCTTATTCCTTGAGTTAATAGACTTGAAACATGGCACAAATATTTACCTAAGTAAGACAAAAAGTTTGCCACTTTTAGTTTTTCTAAACTACCCCCTCAGGACGGATTGGAGGGTGTCAAAGTTTGTATCAACGCACATCCCAAACCGCTGGGCCTAGATATTCCAAATTTGGCACGTAGGTTTCTTATGAGATGGGGAGGGTAAGAGAGTGGGAAGGGGAGGGGTTAGAGAGAGAGGAGGGGTGAAAGGGGATTAGGGGGAAGAGGTAGCAGTGCCTTTACACCTTAAAGTTGCTTTTTGTATAGCAGTGATTCATTAAAGAAACCCAGCCCGACAGAAATTAAGTGCCATCTCACTCACCAAAAATAACACGCATCATTCTCGCACCAAACATATCGACATTCGCCATCACTTTGTCCGCGAGTGCATCTCCACAAATCAAGTCGATGTCAAGTTCATCTCATCAACTCACCAAACGGCAGACATACTCACAAAACCATTGCCTAAATTGAGACACTACAAGTGCCTTACATCTTTAGGGCTAACTTAGGGCTTGGTTTGTTGTTGAGTTTGTTTCTGTGTACAGTTATGTTAATTTGTTGATATGTACAGGATGGTTATTTTGTTGATATGTACAGGGTGTTTGTGTTTGAGTAGTTTAGGTACTTTGAATGTTTCTTTTTCTTTACGTGTTATTTTTATACAGATTGTTTAAATTGGGAATGTAGTACATACAGGGTGTTTTGATTACGGGGAGGTGTTGAAACCTACTTTGTAATAATCATAACACTGGCCTGTTTAGAAAGATATTTTAAATATTATTTTGACTTTTCTATTCCCTATTGTTTTACTTACTGTCTTGTCAATTGTGGTTAATACATGTCTGTGCATCTGGGTTTACCTGTTTTTATCTCATTAAACCTACCTTAATACTTCTGCGACTCTGTGTGGGCTTCTTCTAAATTCCCACAATGTCACTGCTATTGCACTTTTTTAATATTTTTTATTCATGACCATAGACACAAGTCTTTCAGTCGGATACATAGATGGATTATAACAAACGTAATATTACAATACACATTTCCCAATGTTGCTACTACGTAAAAAAATATAGCAATATACACCAACAAACAACCAGCCATCACCATCAACCAACAAACATTTAAATGAAGAAGATAATTTATGTAAGTACCATACCGATTTGCTTTTTAGTACCTACCTACCTACCTACCTACCTACTCTTGATGACAATCTGAGCTTCTCAGCCCACATAGATCTACTTACAGCAAGGGTTAGAAAACTAATATTCGTCTTTAAGACTCTTCGTCATGTGGCAGATGCACAGATTGTCAAAAGGGTCTACCTTGCCCTCTGTCAATCACTCCTTTCATATTGTGTTTCCGCCTGGGGTGGTGCTCCTAAGACCACAATGATGAAATTGGAGAGGGCCCAAAGAGCCGTGTTAAAGGTAAGTACATTTCGCCCGATACTCTTCCCAACAGAAGATTTATATAAATGTTGCAAAGTGCTTTCTGTCAGACAACTGTTTGTACTTAATACAGTCCTACTACAGCACAAAGATACCCCCTACGTGACAATCACTAAAAGACGTAAAGATATAGTTTGTCAGCACTACAGATGTAATTACTCATTCACCAAACGATTTCTTTGCTTCCAAGGGCCACAATTATATAATAAACTCAATAGGAAATTGAAAATCTACTCTCTTTCAACTTCGTCCCTCAAGAAATCTTTGACAAATTTTCTACTTATGAATAACTACCTGGATACAGAACGCCTGCTTTTCTCTGATAATAACCCACCCTAGCCATTCCACCGAGATCATAACACACATTCTGCACCGACACAACACACATCATCACTACAACAAACACACACATACACATACATACAAACACACACACACACCAACAAACACGAATAATCCAAATGTCAAATAAATAAATAGTAATTTTCCGAATTCTGTAATTATGGTCTTTGTTAACTTTAGTTTAAAACACTTGTTCTGCCTGCAATTTAGTATGTGAAATTGAAGTATGTATGGGCTTGTACCACCGCCCTTAATACAAGCTATTTTATAGCTTAGTAAGGGTGCTGGTTGCAACACCTAATTTAGATCGTTAACTAGCATAAATCGAGTGTTCATAGTGATACATTTTAATGTTAACAGTTTTTGGTTTTAAATAAATTATTATTATTATTATTATTTTTATGTGTCTTGACAATTCTCGGGACCCTGGAGTCCCGGACCTTTAGAAGGCGTGCGAGGGGCCAAAGCCAACTCGCAGAGGCCCGTTAGACACTTTCAATGAAATGAGGCACCAACCGACGATTATCCCTGTACGCACTATGCAAGTGCACCCAAGGACAACCCCCGGTTGGTGCAGGACTATTGCAGTATATGGAAATAACGAGATTGGACTATGGATTTGAGTGGCTAAAGTGGACTGGTTACCTAAAACTATGAACTGACTATGGCCCCTGCCGGATCAATGTTTTATAATACACGGATAAAATGGCAGGGGGTGACTTGCACACTCAATAATGGGCCCCCGAAAACGGTCGCTAGCACATAGTGTCGTAGCGGCAAGGGGGCAACATGTCCTGAGGTGCTTGTGAGGAGTGGAGAGGTATCCCACGGTTCTCAGAATAATCCCAGAGCCCGGAAGATGGTCAAGATCCCTACAAACACTTACTGGAATACTTCCTTCCTCCGAGCACGTTTGCTCTTGCGAATCTCCACTCAAGCCAGCCAATAAAGGCAAGAATGAGGTGGGAGCTCTGTTCCCGTCAGTGTTCACTCCAGCCGGCCAATAAAGGCAAGCCAGAGATGAGGAACAAGACTACTCCCGGGAGATAGGGTCCGTGGGGTCGCTACTGCCCAACAGCTCGCCACTTGCTGCCCTGCGGGTTTCTGTATCTCTCTTGGTCTGGCTCCTCACCCTAGACCTGTGTCGGCAAAGTGAACTCTACTGGCACAGGCCCAGAGTTCGGAGCGCGCAAGCCCCACCACGACGTCAACGTAGAGATACGGCGGTGGGGTTATTATTATTATTACTAATAGAACAACGTCGTGACATGACGGTCTAAAATTCTAAATGTTACATTATTTTCGGAAGTGCGTAGAGTACAAACCTAACCCGCAGGAGGTTAGGTTTCACTGCACACACGGCGACGATGTATAGGATAAAACTGTACTTGTTCTTTGGTCTTTGCCGCTGTCGGATAATAAAATAATTAAATAATTAATTAAATAAATAACCTACGTGATATTAGGTATTGTATGTTAGGTGTGATAAAAATAAAATCTTTAGGTCACTCGTTGCGTCAATCAATCTGCCTAGCCTTTTCTCAACTATGTTGGGGTCGGCTTCCAGTCTAACCGGATGCAGCTGAATACCAGTATTTTACATGGAGCGACGGCCTGTCTGACCTCCACAACCCAGTAACTGGGTAATACGATACCCCTTGGTAAGACTGGTTACCAGACTTTCGGGCTTCTGACGACCCGTAACGACTGCCAAAGATCCACGAATGACAGCGGGGATCAACGGCTTAACGTGCTTTCCGAGGTACGGAGGAGTCTCGGTATGTAAAGATGGTCACCCATCCACTGACTAACCCCGGCAAGCGTAGCTTAACCTGATAGATCGACCTGTGTGGCTGTTAATATTTAGCCACGAGCTCCTGCACTCGTTGCGTCATAATAATTCAAATTATGATTTTGGAATACATTTTATGCATTTCATTAAAAGAGGACCGATTCAAAAAGAGAACATGACGTTTTTATTGTGACGGCATTTGTTTTTTAACCCCCGACGCAAAAAGAGGGGTGTTATAAGTTTGACCGCTATGTGTGTGTGTGTGTGTGTGTGTGTCTGTGTGTCTGTCTGTGGCACCGTAGCGCTTAAACGGGTGGACTGATTTGGATGCGGTTTTTTTATTTGAAAGCAGGTTTTCCAGCGATGGTTCTTAGACATGTTTTATCAAAATCGGTTCAGCCGTTTCAAAGTTATTTGCTCTTTTGTTAGCTGCGGTAGGGATCTTAGACGCGTAATGGGTATTTACTTTACTTTCAAACCTTAGTGTGACCTAAAATTTGAAACATCCATGTATGCTATCTATCTATGCAAGATTATGGAATTCTTGGTCTGATGCTGCAGCCAGGATATCCAGCACTAGTGTGCTGGATACACTCTTGAAAAATTAATGGCAGAAATGTCGTGTTTGGATTCATTTACATCAGTATTTGATTCTATATACAATGCAATGGTGGCAACAGGATGAGCTGATGCTGCAGCCAGGATGTCCAGCACACTAGAACACTCTTGAAAAAGTAATAGCAGATATGTCGTGTTTGGATTCATTTACATCAGTATTTGATTCTACATACAATGCAATGGTGGCAACACGATGAACTGATGCTGCAGCCAGGATGTCCAGCACACTAGAAGACTCTTGAAAAAGTAATAGCAGATATGTCGTGTTTGGATTCGTTTTGATCAGAATTTTATTCTACATACAATGCAATGGTGGCAACACGATGAGCTGATGCTGCAGCCAGGATATCCAGCACACTAGAATACTCTTGGTAAAATAATATAGCAGATATGTCGTGTTTGGGTTCGTTTTGATCAGTATTTGATTCTACATACAATGCAATGGTGGCTTCGCGATGAGCTGATGTTGCAGTCAGGATATCCAGCACACTAGTACACTCTTGAAAAAAAAAATAGCAGATAGTAGTGTTTGTATTCGTTTTTTTATCAGTATTTAATTCTATTTGCAGTACGATGGTGGCATCATTATAAGTTAATGTTATGTGCAGAGAAACTTAACATTCTGCAGTAATAAAAATGCATTTCTGTATTGTTAAATTGTTTAAAAAGTTTAAAAAGGTTAAAATA
Source organism: Cosmia trapezina (assembly GCA_905163495.3). NCBI lineage: Eukaryota > Metazoa > Arthropoda > Insecta > Lepidoptera > Noctuidae > Cosmia > Cosmia trapezina. The sequence continues at coordinate 942,181 of LR991025.1, forward strand.
AAAATTAAATTAAAAATTTAAAAAACCCCCAACGCAAAAAAGAAAAGAGAACATTTAAAAAGTCAAAAATAATACCTATCGTTGAGCCATCAAATTCGATTGAGTAATACCTATATATATTTTAATTACAGAAATTGATGGATGGCACGATAAGGTTTGCTCATTGAAATGGCGCTATAATGTCACGGCGGGGTACCGCATAAGTAAGTCAGACCCTTCACTTGATTGACTATGTACATATGCGGTACCCCGCCGCGAAATTATAGCGCCAATTCAATGAGCAAACCTTATCGTGCCATCCATCAATTTCTGTAATTAAAATATATATAGGTATTACTCAATCGAATTTGATGGCTCAACGATAGGTATTATTTTTGACTTTTTAAATGTTCTCTTTTCTTTTTTGCGTTGGGGGTTTTTTAAATTTTTAATTTAATTTTTTTGGCTGCTTTATATTATTATCTGTAATTCTTTGACGACGTTACGAATGACATTACTTTCAATGTTAGTTTTATTTATGAACTATTTCAATATACGAAAACGGGGGTAGTCTAGCAGGTGACGGCAGCGGCAGTGCCGCCCGACCGCAATTCATGACTGACGCACCGACACCTACTGGTTTCTATAGGAACATAATATCACCACAATCAATACAGAGTATTGGTGTTTGCACTTCCCTCTAACTGGTCATGAAAAGTAATAACAATATTTGTGTAGGGCGGATATAGTTTCAATTGTACATTTTTAATTGTGGTAATGAATTAACCATATCTACGTTTTTCATTTCTAATATCCTACCTTATTATTACTAACATTTCAAGTTCAAAATATGGGTGTAGGTACTATCATAATATGTAAATACACCTCTGCCTAACTCTTCGGGTAAAATAAGCCTAATGTTATGTTATATTCAAGTTCTTATGAAGCAAGGAATCAGTAAACACAGTACAAAATCGATTGTTGGTTTAGCCAGCACCTACTGCAAGTACCTACGCACTTGATTAATTAATTACATTAAAAAAAACTGACAACAAGAATATTATTGTTGACTATGAATGTATTGTTTATTCACCCATCAGGAAAAACTAGCACAAAATCAAGAATAAAAAACATGACCGATATTACTTCCTTATTTTTCACTAACTCCACTATTTCGAATCAGTCATTTTCACGAACCTAACCTCAAAATATTAAGTAGGTAAATGGCAAATAAATAAAAACTGCGGGAATCTACGTAAAAAACAGTTAACATTATAGGAAGAGCATCAAATTCTCCTGCAAATACACTGGGTTTAGTTGTGACACCGGACTTTTCGTTTGGTACAGAGCGCCCTATATTTGAGAACATTCTCCAGGTCAACGGGAAACACGGGTTATTTTAGAGTAACAAAATAACAAATAAATAAAATTATGTCGCATAAAAGGCCGTACTTACTTTTTAATGCATTGACTTAGAAGCTTGATTTTTTTACAGCTCCAACAAACCGTAGACTTACGTATTTAATATTACTATGAAATTGATACCTCCACGCGTTCCTGAGAAAAAGGGTCTTGACAGACTGACAGACAGACAGACTACGCAGTGATATCCTATAGGGATTCCGTTTTTTCCTTTTGAAGTACGGAACCCTAAAAAAACCAATAAAAGTCAAAAACATTTCAAAACATCTTTTCTAGGCATTTTATAACAAGCCCAGTTTCAACACAATACTACGCCATACGTTTTATTTGGAGTCAACCTCCGTGATACGCAGTTGATTGATGATGTTTAGAGAGCACGCGCCGCTGTGAGCCGGCTAATGTTTCAGCAAACACCAGCCGATAGTTTACATCAGAATGTTCATAGGAACCCGAACTTTATTAAATAATACAATATTATGCAAGCAAGAAGAAACATTTTGATTGATGTGTAGGTGGTTGATGATCACATGTTATATAGCACAGAGCAAATTCTATAGTCATGTGGTTATAGAAAGCGTATGTAAATCAAACACGCAGTTATGCTTTTAAAATAAGATATTTTTAACCGACTTCAAAAAGGAGGAGGTTCTCAATTCGTTGGAATCTTTTTTTTTATGTATGTTCCCCGATTACTCGAAGATGGCTGGACCGATTTGAATTTTGTTTGTTTTGTTTGAAAGGGTATACTTTCTAGGTGGTTCCATGATCATCAAGTCAGGATCTGATGATGGGATCCCATGGAAATCTAGGGAAACCCTCAAATTTTACGGGCACACCTATAGCGATTTCGGTATTTTTTATAGTAAATCGTGCATTTGCTCTCGGAAAGTACCATTTGGTGAACTGGAACTGACGATGAAGACCACAGATGGCCATCGGAAATACTCAATTATATAGGTACTCAATTATATAAGTATTTCACGGGTTGCGATTCAATTACTTTAATATGGTTGCTAAGCAATTTAAGCTCGTCAAAATGCATAATGGATGGTGACTTTACCATGAGCTCCAGTTCTCCTGGTTCTTACTAGGAAAACTCCTCAACAATTACCGTCCCTGCCGGTGATGAGCAGTTGACACTAAAAAGTGAAAAATAAAAAAAAATTTACGAAAAAAACAACAGACTTACAAAAAAAACACAACAAAGTGAAAAATAACTTTAATTTCGGAAGTCGGTGGCAAAAAACTAAAACACAGATCCAAAGACACCGACTTCCGAAATTAAAGTTATTTTTCACTTTGTAGTGTTTCTTTTGGAAGTCGGTTGTTTTTTTTTTTGTAAAAAAGTGTTTAAATTTAAGTATTCGTCCCCCCTAAGTACTCATAATATTCATATAATAATATTCATAGCAGTAATAGAGTTTGTTCAATAATTAATTATTTTGCTTCATGTAGATTGTCTTGGAAACACCCAGTAGTTCAACCTTTCTTATAAAGCATTCATTAATATCGTTAAATAATTAAGAGGAAACGTGGGTGCTCTTTTCTCCATACAAAAAGATACAAACGCTCTCGCCTGTTTTCTTTCTGGTTAATGACCATAAGACTATGATTTTTTACTGAAACATAAATATCAGTTACTTGTATGCCCCTATGTTTTCATTTTTGATGATATATTATTTTTTAACCGACTTCCAAAAGGAGGAGGTTCTCAATTCGTCGGAACCTTTTTTTTTTTTTTTTTTTTTTTATGTATGTTCCCCGATTACTCGAAAATGGCTAGACCGATTTGGATTTTTCTTTTTTTGTTCGAAAGGGTATACTTCCCAAGTGGTCATATGATCATCAAGTCAGGACCTGATGATGGGATCCCATGGAAATCGAGGGAAACCCTCAAATTTTATGGGCACACCTATATCGATTTTGGTATTTTTTATAGTAACTCGTGCATTTGCTCTCGGAAAGTACCATTCGGTGAGCTGGAACTGATGATGAAGACCACAGAGGGCCATCGGAAATACTCAATTATATCTAAGTATATAACAGGTTGCGATTCGATTACTTTAATATGGTTTATGCTCGTCAAAATAATGGTAATGGTGACTTCACCATGAGCTCCATTTCTCCTGGTTCTTACTAGGATAACTCCTCAAAAATTAACGGCCCTGCATCGGGAAAAGCAACATTTTGTAAAACGTGATGAGCAGCTGACATTGGGTTATTGTACCTTAGATAAATTACAAACTGAACCACTAAAAAGTGAAAAATAAAAACTTTTTTACAAAAACAAAAACCGACTTCCAAAAAAAACACTACAAAGTGAAAAATAACTTTAATTTCGGAAGTCGATGGCAAAAAACTAAAATACAGATCCAAAGACACCGACTTCCGAAATTAAAGTTATTTTTCACTTTGTAGTGTTTTTTTTGGAAGTCGGTTTTTGTTTTTGTAAAAAAGTTTTTATATAGGAACTAGAATCCTCCAAAAATGCTCAAAATTGCCTATTCAGACCGCTGTCAACAGACGCCTAGTGTACCAATTTGACAACTATTAACGAAAAAAGAAAAACATAGGGGCATAGTATATATCCTTCTTATTCAGTTTATGAAATATCTTTTAAATTGGTCCAATATTGGAGTAGGAAATAGGCGAGAGCCAAAACTCGAAATGTCACTTTTTAGATAGGCTATTTAGTCGGATCTGCAGTTGTCCTTATCGCACGAATTCGATGGCGGAGCGCTCGCAGAGCGACAGCAATACCTTCTTAAAATACCTAATTTTCAAAAGTCTGGCCACCCGCCTTTCCTCTTAAGTGCTGAAACTCAACCCTACTTAAATTACGCCGAACGTGTCAAGTAATAGGAACGCTATAGATTGATAGTGTTTGTCTGACCCCGAACTAGTTATCGTTCAACAGACGTGGATATTCTAGTTTATAATTATTCAACCTACTGATGTTATGATTATTAACTTACTGAAAATGTATCAGTATGAAACGTTCTAAATATAATGTAGCTGACCGACGTGTTAATTTAATTGTTGTTTCTCGTATTTGCAGTGATTGACGTAAGAACTTAACCTGAACAGGGTTTGTTTATACTTTCATCAGATATTTTAGGACCAGACCATAGGCACTGGTACGTTTCACATCTAGGTAGGTATCGCGTTTACTAATAATACGCAGACATTATACAATACTTAGAGTAATACGCCATTGATGGATGATGTTGGTCTTGCCGAGAACAGCTAATGTTCAGCAAACGCCGCGATCCTACTTCAGATGGATTCAATCTACTGTTATTGTGATTTATGGTAATCGAGGGCTTGTGAGGGCTCGCGAGGGGACCAATTGTACAATTGGTCCCCTCGCGAGCCCTCACGAGTACGTAGCTTTCACGACCGAAGCGCATTACTAAGTAGGTTTTTTTATTTCTTCTTCGAATGTTCTTTTTAGGTTTCCGTACCAAAATGGTAAAAAAGGAACCCTTATGGTGGGACTCTGTCTGTCTGTCTGTCACAGCTGGATATCTCAAGAACTACTGATGCTATCAACTTGAAATTTGGAACAGTTTTAGATGACGTTAACCCAACTATTTTTCAAATAAGAAAGAAATAAAAATATTAATGTTTTTTTTGCAACAGGGACTGAAAAATTTAAAGTGGAGCTACTAGGTCATGTGCAAAGAGCGCTGTTTGCACATTCTCAAACATATTTTTATTTTTTTTTTAGGCCGCACAGTGTTCGACTTTTGATGAAAAATGTAAAAAAAAATACCGTTCCCCCCCCCCCCCCCCTTATCTCCGAAGTTTGCAAAGAGAAAAATCTGAAAATATTCTATGTGATAGAAGTTTATGTAAAGATTACAGGGAAAATAAAACGATGTCTCTAAATAGCACACTTTTTCAGAAATCGGAACGGAACCCTAGGTGCGCGAGTCCGGCTCGCTCTTGCCCGGGTTTTATTTTTACTTAGTACAGTATAATTTTATCTAAAGCATACGAGTTTTGGAGAAACTTATAGGTACAAAGTACCTACGTAGAAAATATGTAGGTACCTAAATGATATCCTAAAATATAATTATGTAACTGAGAAAGATATATCTTGTAGATATTTAGCAAGCAAAGTATGTTTGCCGAGGTATTGAATTCACATAAGAGCTCGAATGGGCAAACTTCGAGGCGAGTACCCGTTGGTCAACTACAGCCAAGATTAGAAACGGGCAGTTAGCGACCTAAAGTGGACAACCGGGTCCATCCTTAGACTTCTTAAGGCAGAGTAAATATTTGATAAATTCAAACTAAATTCAATACAAGTTTTAACGGTGTGGTGAGAGCCGAGCGTACAAGCAACCAACAACAACAAGCTGAAAACTGCAAAAAAGCTAAAAAAACAAAAAAAAAAAAAAGCAAAAGCAAAACTGTAAAACTGCTTCACTAGTTGCTAGGCAACCATTACATAAATAGTGCTTTACGCGAGAGATCGAGAATAAAATACTATTTGTCCTCACAAGGAAAATTGTACTTCGATTAAACAATATGAACGACAACAATGTCGCTAAGCGGAAATTAAGAATGTCTTGGTACTAGCAGTCAATAGCTATTCTTATTTTTATAAGAATCATTAAGAACTGACATCTGGAGTGAGGAAATTGTACAGCTTTTCTGTAGTTATAGAATTTCGCGACGACTCCGTACAAGTTAATTTATTATTAAATTGTCAATTGCCATTAAAGATGGCCGATGGCCGGTGGAGCAGATGAATCCTGGAGTGGAGACCACGGATGGATGGATCGACGACCATAAGAAGGTGGCTGGGACAGACTGGATCTAAAAGGCGGAATAGAGGGTGTTGTGGGAGAGGCCTTTATGGTGGACTGCGATAAACTGAGTTGATTTTTGATTGATTAAATTCTTTTAAATTAAACACAATATTCATAATTATTTACTTAACAGTATATCGGGACATCGCCACGTGGTTGGTCGACTCTACACGGGATCAGAGGGCTGGCCTATTTTTAGCCCAAAGAATTAGCATTTTCATCCAGCGTGGCAATGCCGCCAGCCTTTTGGGCACGGGCACTTTTCTCACTGACAGCGATGCGGACGAATTTTTTGATGCCATAAGAGCTTTTCCCCGCTTTTTTTATTATTTATACCTACTTGTACATAGTATGAATAATTTAGTGTTACCTTGTATATTTTAATTAAGTTTTGAAAATTAAATAATGAATAATTATCAACATTCACAATTAAATACAAACCAGAACGGAACTTACTGGAAGAAATTAAAAATTGACTAATAAACTTCAACAAATACTCTCCTGCAATAAATTAAAAATGTCAACTAATATGAAAATATCTCACTTCTCTTTCCTACCTCACTTCTTAATAAAAGACGCCCTCAGGTCAACAATGTGATCTTACAAGACACCACGTTATTATTTAGCTTAGTCAGTGCCTACCAGATGGCGCCACAAATAGTCGACACCGGCTCAATTGACAAGAAAAAAAATGTCTCCATTCATCTTTCCCGCCACAAACGCTCTTCAGTAAAAAGACACATGTCACGGTGACGTCACACGATCACATAAATTGCTCGAGTAATCTAACTCCGTCCAAAACAATATCTCTCCAACTGCGAAGAGTTCATAATATTTCTTAAGATTTGTTCTGTAATATTATTATTGAATCTGATTTTTGAGATTTTTTTTTTTTTTTTTTTTTTTTTTTTTTTTTTTTTTTTTTTTTATTTTATTTGGGAAACAAACAGATACAATATAATAAGAAAACGGTACAAAATAGCAATACATAATCCAAAACAGTTTCCACACATTATTATACAAATTTTGACAATTTAGGAAGTTACGACAGCCGCTATCAAAAGGAAAAATATATATCAAAATGAATCAACAATGACAATGAAAAAAGAACAACAATAATTAAAAAGACAAATCATAATTTTGCTGCAAGAACGTCTTGAACAGACTTCTTGAATTTTGGGAGGGAAAGGTGAAACATATCCATGCAATCACATTCACTAGTGGCCATTAATGTGTCATATGAACGACAAGATCTTTTTATAAATGTGTTAGCACCATAGTTAGTCCTAGTAAAGGGAATGCAGAAGAGAGATTTCCTACGAGCACTAATACGCGGACATCTAAAACATATCTTACTAAGAAGATACGAAGAGTCCGCCTGATTACATATAATTTTATAGAGAAACACTAAATCACGCTCGGTTCGTCGGGTTTCATTCGGCTTCGCTTCGCTTCGCGGCTTCGCTCGGTTCGTCGGGTTATTGAATATACCATTCTTTTATTTTTGTGAGACAGTTAGTAAAGTAAGTAAGTAATTATCAATGTTAATTAATTAGTTGTACGCTTCCAAAATTGTACTAATTAACTACCCTATTGGACTTAGCATTGGAGATGCTAAGTCCAATAGGGTAGTTTTTGATTATGTAGGTAGGAAAAACAAACTCCAAATTCTTTCAAAAGTCTATCCCACCTGTATATAAATTCTCAAACAATCGTTTCAACTGAAACTTTTACAAAACAAACCAACAATTAAGGGCTCAGGACACGTCCCTAGGGAACACCGAAAACCTTTTGTTCCATTCCACAGAACCACGGGGCTTTGAAGGAATGCACCAAGTCAAAGGCGCATCGAGCGTAACGTCAAAAGGAAATACGGTATAATTCAAACCAGAAACACCGCTTTCTGAAAAGCGAAGAAAGATTCGCGCATGCGCAACCACGTTCAACCGTTCCGTCAGAACAGTTGCTTCACGATCGCCGCACCGAATCAAACCCGAGCGAATTGAAACCGCGTCGTCGCTCCTACGTTCGATTTACGAAAACTTTTTTGAAAATGCGACGTTCTAGAATTTGGAACGTTTTTTGAACTTTTGATTTTTTTTTCCATTGTTGTATTTGGTGAAGATGAGTTTGTTGAAAGACTTTGTGATGAAGTGGTCACAGTTGTTTGTACTCGGAGTTTCAGTGTTGTTTCGATGTACGGATTCTGTCGGTAAGTTGTAGAAAATATAACAAACATATTATACAAAAAGTAAATTGACATTTAATTGTAAAAGTATCACAAACTACCTACCAGTTTAATTTATTTCAAGTAGAACCCATGTATTTAATAAATGGACCTTATTTCAGCATCAGTATATTTTTCACTCGTGGACGTCGACGAAATTAATCGCGAAACTTAATTTAAAGTTAACTAACTTAATTTGTCAGCAGTTGCTTCGTCTGCTGTAGTAAGTACATAGCTAACTGCTACTTAATGAAGGAGCGGGACACATGCAAAATTAGGGAACTACGATTAAATTTTGTATGGTGTTGTAAGGTGAATTTTATTTTCATTTGGGTTCCGTACCAAAATGGTAAAAAAGGAACCCTTATAGTGTGACGCAGTCTGTCTGTCTGTCTGACTGTCTGTCTGTCTGTCTGTTTGTCTGTCTGACTGTCTGTCTGTCTGTCTGTCTGTCTGTCTGTCTGTCTGTCTGTCTGTCTGTCTGTCTTTCTGTCTGTCTGTCTGTCTGTCTGTCTGTCTGTCTGTCTGTCACAGCTGGATATCTCAAGAACTACTAATGCTATCAACTTGAAATTTTCAACAGTTTTAGATGACGTGTACCCAACTATTTTGCAAATAAGAAAGAAATAGAAATATTTATATTTTTTTTGCAACAGGGACTGAAAGGGGGTCTTAAAAATTAAAAGTGGGGCTACTAGGTCATGTGGGGTATCTTATAAAAGAACGCTGTTTGCAAATTCTCAAATATTTTTTTTCTTTTTTTTAGGCCGCATAGTTTTCGACTTTTGATGAAAAATGTAAAAAAAAACACCGTTCTGAAAAATCTGAAATTATTCTATGTGATACAAGATTATGTGAAGATTACACGAAAAATAAAACAATGTCTCTAAATAGCACACTTTTTCAGAAATCGGAACGGAACCCTCGGTGCGCGAGTCCGACTCACTCTTGGCCGGTTTTTTTTTATAAAAGAAGCAATTTACGAAGTAGAGCTCATATAAGCTGAAATGACACACTACTGAAGGCTAATTCTCGTACCTAAAAACGTTCAAATTCCAGTTTAATCTCATGCCAGCGACAAGCAAATGTCAAAAATTTAGGTAAACGCTATAAAATTTTTGACAGTTTGAGACTGAGATGACATTGCGAACGTTGTTAAAAATACGGGAATTGCCCCTCTGAAGTTACCGTAGTGTACGTATACTAATTCAAGTAGTGGCGCGCGACATTTGGTCTTAGATGAGCTCTAGGTACTTAGTAATATTTTTTTCGTAACTGAGTGAGCTCATCAATAAATTGAAATATGATGATTACCACCACCATTTATACGTACAGACGAGACGCCAGCACATCAAGCTACTACAATCTGTCAAACTTTAATAGATTTTCATCTTTATCGCTAAAACATTAGGTTGAAGGTTGATTGGGAAAATTTGACAGTTTCGGGTGGCTTGAGAGTCCATTAAGCAATCTTCGGGAGTACCGCAGCATGTGACGTTGATATGGACCTCACAAGACCCAAACGCCCTTTACGTTTGAGCTTTGTGAGGTACGTAGTCACCGAGGGTATTTAGTGAGCAAAGAATTTACATGACCAGTTGTACTATTTGACATTAAACTTCAATAAAGCAATTCATAATTTGTGGACCATTTTACGAATCTCCATACAAAACTGTCAAACAGATGAATTACGTCCTATGAAACAAATTATGAATTGTCAGTTTGTGACCGTTTTACGATTTCAAAATGATTCATAATACCTATTATGATTCTGCCAAAGTGGCCGTTTTAACCCCTTGGTCATAGTGGCCATGTTAAATATCTATAATAGAGCATGAAAAAATTTATTTAGAATATTTTTAAGTGACGATTTACTAAGACGAAAAACCAATGATGAAGATTAAGTGGAACCATTGGGCCCACCCTTGATTTTTTTTTTTTCAGCAAATAGTTACAAATTTGTATTCGAAGTCTCCTTTTAGGCAGATAATGCCTGTGTTAGAAGGCTCCGCTCTTCCATAACAATGGTATAGGTGTTTAATTTAAGAGCGTTGACTCGGTACGGCATTTCATACAAACTTTCAAGTCCTTTTTTATCGAAATGAATGAACCGATTTTAATGAAACTTCATACGCATAAGTAGGATACATAGGTCTAAAAAGTTAGTAAAGAGTTTGAGGTTTTGAGTAAAATGAAATGAAATGAAATATTTTTTTTCTGTAAAATAGGATATCGGAATCACTTGTACACGTCACATTGATAAAATATTAAAAAATAAGCTAGACGGAGTCGATATGTTCTATCTGACTAACCCTGAGAAATGGCGAAACAAACTCAGGGGTCAGTCTCTTTTAAAGTTCAGACATAATCTTGGTCAGATCATGTGAAGACAATGTAGATCCGTGTCTCAAATGGTCTTTTGAGGAAAGAACCATACAAAGAGTGGAGCTGTCCAGTCAATGCAAGCATTTGTTTTAGTAATCGTGTAACTCAACTCAAGACATAAGGAGCTCAACAACTTGACGAATTTAACTAAGTAAATCATTTTTAAGTAAATCAGGGTATACGAATTAACCAAATCCTGCTCCATTATAAAATTGACACGATTACATTTCAATATTATTACTAAAGTTATTATCACAATTATACAAAACGTTTGTAATTCAAGTTCTACAGCTTATCAATCAGGACTGATTCGCATTTAAATTAATTCGTTCATATTAAACACCAATAAAGGGGCAATCGAATGGAGATTAGCTGTAAATTCTGAGTATTGCCAAGTCATTTTATTCGCGTTTCGTTTTCAAATTGTTCTTGTTTGAGCACACTTCGAGGAATAAACTTAGGCATAAATTAATAATTGGTTCTTGTTTAGAAAGCTCTATTTATAAGATGATGTTATGTTGTTTATGTAATGATTCTGATGTCGATGTCATGTTGTGAAACATTTGAAATTGAGATCACTTATCGTTAGACCCTAATTGAGCGAACGATTCTAGGACATGTTAGCTTTAAAAGTGGCTTGTGTTAATCCAGTGTATAAGCTATCTACATACCAAATTTCATCCAAATCAGTCCAGCCGTTTGAGCGTGAAGAAGTAACAAACATACACACACACCCCCACACACTTTCGCTTTTATAATACTAGCTGCGCCCTGCAGTTTCACGCTCGTAGACCGGGATAAAAAGTAGCCAATGTGTTAATTCAGGGTATAAGCTATCTACATACCAAATTTCATGCAAATCGGTCTAGCCGTTTGAGCGTGAAGAAGTAACAAACATACACACACATACAAACTTTCGCCTTTATAATACACTTGCGTGCAAAAAAATAGGCCCACCCCATGCTCTCTATTTGAGAGACGATAGCTCAAAGATATTAATGTATTTATTTTAATTATTTTATACTGTGTGAAGGTAGGTACAATAAAGTTTATTTACACATACACATATACTTTGATAAAAGCAATATTCTTGACAAGATCGACTCGATTCTTCTGATGTTCTCTTCAATCACTTTTGTTTGAAAAAACTGCGTGACTTTTTTTTGTCAGTGAAGTTGACATAAGCTTAATTTTGTTTATTACTGTTCGTTTATTGATCATTTGACTTGAATTTTTAATCAACTTGAAAAAAAGGAGGTTTTTCATTCGATCTGTATGTTTTTAAATTCGCGTTTTTCTCAAAAAGTAATGAATCAGTTTTGATATTTTTTTCACTTACGTAATCTACATATAGTCAGGAAGGTTTTAGTACACAATATATTAGGTTATTGTTAATTAAACTTGTTAAATTTTCACGTTTCATATCGAAGAGAATGGGGTGGATCGATTTTATTGCACGCAAGTGTATTAGTGTGATTAGTGTGATGATTATTTCTATTCTTTATTTTATCATTTTTGTACCTTGGATCAGAAGTTACAATAGATCAGTTTATAAGAATCATGGATTGAGATGATTTCTAAGTGCAGATGTGAACCTATTTATTTATTTATTTATTTTAACATAAAACGGCCAAGGCCAGTTACATTAGTTAAGACACAAACACATTATTTAAGTACAATAAGAAAAGTATACAACAACACGACAGTCATACGCTGTTCTCACAATACTCCAGACATACTGACAAGGTCTTCTTCCATTCATCCGCGAACACATCACAGTCAGGCTTAGCATCCAAGAGAGCGTTGAGCGCAGTGAGCGTGCGAGGTACAGGAGACTGGGCTCGAGCGACGGTTCGACTCCGAGGCACGGCGAACAATCTGTGCCTCCTGCACCGGCTATAGTTTATTGGAGCAAAAAGATGGAATAGTTCGTCGTGCAGTTCAGGAGCATCTATTTTTCCGTGAAGAATCTTACACATATTAATAATTTGGTCATTTTTTCTTCTGACCTCGAGAGAATTGTACCCTAAACAGCCTAAAAGAAAGTTCGAAGGATACATAAACGGATAATATCCATTCAAACGTTTGTACAAATACCTAAGATAAGCTTTTTGTACCTTTTCTAAGAGTAAAGTGTACTTCTTTTCGTGCGGGTTCCAGACACATGCACTGGACTCCAGTTTGCTGCGAACAAGTACATTAAAAATAGATTTAATAGCGCTGATGTTGCTAAAATCTTTAGCATTGCGCAGTATGAAGCCTAATCGCCTAAATGAGTCTTTTGCTACCGATACCATGTGATCATGAAACGTTAGCTTGTTGTCAAATGTGACACCCAGATCCTTAATTTCAGTTGTTCTAGCAATAGCGCTGCCATTAATTTTATAAGTAAAGGTGACATGGTTTCGTACTCGAGTAAAACTCATGATGAAACATTTAGAAGAATTAAATTCCATTTTATTCTTAACACTCCACTCCAATATTGCCTCAATATCGCTCTGCAGCGCCAGACAATCGGCTTCAGAGTGAATTTCGGAAAAGAGTTTTAAATCATCTGCATACAATAGACTTCTGGCGTGATGAATAACTGAAGGAAGGTCGTTGATCATTATCAAGAAAAGAAGGGGTCCCAGGATTGATCCTTGACTGACTCCGGAACGCGTATGGTAGGGCTGGGATTCATAGAGTCCCAGTCTGACAAACTGCTGACGATCGCGGAGGTAGTCAGCGAGGAGCCGTAAGAGACCTGGCGGGAACCCGATGGCACATAGTTTTGCCAGCAGAATATCATTATTGACCCTATCAAACGCTTTCCGGAAGTCAAAGTACAAGACATCGACCTGCCCTCCACGGTCCAATCGTTTTGATATAAAGTCTACTAATGTAAGAAGGTTTGTATTTACTGATCTTTTTGCTCTGAAGCCATGTTGTTCATTACACAGATACTTTTCAACGTGGGAATAAATATAATTGTGTAGTATGTTTTCAAAAACTTTAGCTGGTGATGACAAAAGGGCAATGGGACGGAATTCTTCTACTAATGTTTTATTCATACTCTTGGGAATAGGAGTGACCCTTGAAATCTTCCATTGTGGTGGATATATTCCGGTTTTTAAGCATAGATTAAAAATATGAAATAAAGGTAAGCAAAAGTGTTTTTTACAACTTTTCAAAATTTCTGGAGGAATGTTGTCAGGCCCTACTGAACTACTATGTTTGAGTTTACGTATTCCTGACATGACATCCTGAGGAGTGAATTTAAATATATTTACATAATTACTGCTAACATTAGTATCACAGAGGGAAACCTTATCAGCATCAAGTAGCGGAACATCAGGAAGATAAACGCTAACGAAGAAATCAGCAAAGGCATCGGCCGCCTGAACACCTGAAAATTTTTCACCGTTATAGGTAACACTTGGCTCAAAACCACCTTTTGAGCGTAAACTGGAAATATGTTGCCAGAAATAACGCGGATTTGCTCTTAAATTATTTTCGATCATTTTGGTATGTGATGCATAAGCAAGTGCTACCCGTGTTTTAAGGCTAGTTCTCAAATCTGAAAAGTTTTTATGAGCTAATGTACATTTAGTGCGCTTCCAAACAGTATGCCACTTGAGCTTAAGTCTAGTGTCTTGAATTATGTCTTTGGTGAACCACACTGGATAACGCCTACTTGTAAATTTATATCGACTTTTCTTTGGTACACAAGCATCAAAGATGGAATAAACTGATTCATAAAAGTACTCTGTAGCTGAACATACATCGTCAGCCTGTACAACCTTCTCCCATGAATGTTTCGAAAGTAGATCAAAAAGCTTATCTCGGTCACATTTTTTGAAATTCCAGTCTTTACTGGTATCAATGTTACTTGGTTCAATGACATCAGAAATATGTGTAGATTTAGTTTTAATATAGATATCTAATGGTGGGTGATAATTGTCAGGTTTAACTATACCATCCGTGGCAGCGACAGAAGTATCAATCGTATCAGCGTTCTCTTGGACTAACACCACATCTAGCATACCTCCATTCGAATTACTCACCACATTCTTCTCATTCAGGCAACAAAAAGATAGAAAGTAAGAATAATAGTTGACAATAGATAAAGAAGCACTGTTCAAATTTAAATCTCCTAAAAGTAAAACAGTTCCTTTTAAGTTAGATACAAAACTTTCAACTTTGCAAAACCAACGCATATAGTCCGCGTCTTTAGCACTCGGTTTAATGTATACTACACACACGTAAATAGAACGACCACACCACGTAAAACTTGCCCACAAATCTTCACCACAGTCGGTTTCAAATTCGCGGCGCCGTCGCAACACAACAGGCGACCGCGCGGCGAGTAGAACACCCCCACATGGCGTGCCTCGGTCACGACGTAGAATACTCCAGTCTCCTGGTGATAGTTCCGCATCTTTGTTCTATCTCCGACCGTACCAAACCACATTCTATTTCTATCAGCACCTATTAGCTCTCAACCACAAAGTTCATAACACTTTAATAAATAAGCATTTCCGTGCTAAGTTTAGAGTTTCAACAGACATTCAAGTTAATATCAGTTCAATACTGCGGCGAAGTTCGGCGGTACAGTTAATAAATTGTTAATATGTTTCTCCTGGGAACCGCACGGAACCGTACGGTACCGCACGATACCGCACGGTACCGTACGACTAAGTGTGCCGAAGAACAGAAGTGTTCTTGCAAGGACGACTTGTGTGAAACATACCTTTGGTACTTTATCTTCGTGTTCTGGTTTCTTGAGAATTTATAACGTATGTGCTTACATTTTTGTAGGAGATATACTATTGATTGGTTCCGCGTTTGTCACAACAAATTTGACCCCATTCAAGTGTCTAATGCATGTTCGGTTCCACTCTGGTACGCTAAGTCTATGTGTAAATTGGCATCCAGGCCAAATGTTTGTGGGGATAAAGAAAATGAAAACTAATCAATATTCATGAGGTGATGATGTAGCTGTTCTAACGAGGTGCAAACTTTGAATATGGAGAGGTCGAATTATTACAGAACAAACCTGCCAGAGCTCGACAAAGCTTCTGAAATTCTGTTTAGAATTCCGTAAACTAAAAAGGTCTTATCCATTTATGATTTAACGCAACATTACCAAGCTCTGCCTATTCCGCACACTCAACACTAACAGAATCAAGCTCGTTCAATACAGCGAATTCTCGATTTCATCAAAGAAAAATACATTTTCGAATCTCCAATTTCTTTTGAAAGTCCCCATCGGTGGGTATAATTGGGTTCTATTGAAGGCACGGGTTCTCGAGTATTGAAGCAATTAAGTATTAATCTGTTTAGGAGTAACGTCATAATGAACAATTGATGTGGTTTCTGTGAGCGCAGCCATGTTAGATCCGCCCATTGTGTTGGATTAGGCCCCGTATTAGGATTATTTTTGTTTTATATAGGGACGAATGAACATGTTAAGGCGATACAATAAGATTCTAAAAATAAATAGCTAAACATATAACCCACACTTATTTAATTGTCCACGGCTTAATCAAATAAGTAAAAACGGAAGCCGATTTTAAGAATATTATACCTATAAGTTATTTGAATCAAGTGCAAAATTAAAATTTAAAATTTAGAAGCTAATGAAGTTAGAGCGAGAGTTTTAATTGTTTATTAGAAAAAAGAAAATGCTTAGCAGATTTTGTCGCAGATCTGCGACAAAATCTGCTAAGCCCTAAATTGGGGATCAAATCCTGCTAAAATCACGGAATCCTGCTAAATTTGGTCACACTAATGTCAATGAAGTATGCGCTATAAGTTTCCACCAGGCGTCTAAGAGGTACGCGAGCCCCGGCATTGGTCTTACACGAATTCACATGGAACCGGCGGGGCACTGGAGCCCCACGTCTTATTACATTTCTGGGTAGGTAACATAATTTATTTTTAATTTCAGTGCAGTCAAATCTATTGTGGCACAAACCATACAGCATCAGTACCTACCTAAAAAATGTGTGAGGCTTTATAACCTCCCGGTTTCAACAGAGGGGTGATCAGTCTCTCAACCACATTGTATATAGGTATTAATGTAATTTTATGATTACATCTAATACGGTTTAAAACCTTACTTTAGAACGCGACAAGTCTATTAAAACAGAAGCAAGTGCAACATAAAAATACGTTTCCACCGTGCAAGCAACGTTGTCCGCACGTATGTGTACCTAATAAATGTGTTGCCTACGTGCTGGATGTGGCAGCAAACATACGAGTACCTTCAATGCGTTTCCTTCTATTTTTAATTTAGAAAAAGTCTGAAACTAAAACGGTGTATCTGTAGAATATTTTATATTGTCACAAGCGACCCGTCCCTGCTTCGCACGGTTTTTACGACTTGACACAACATCAAGATTTTTTTGTTAGTTTAATATTAATGTAATAAACACATAAACTTTCTAAATGATGATGAAAACTGCATCAACGTACGCGTAGTTTAGGAGAACAACGCTATCACATAGACATTTATATTTTTATGTACATTTATGTCATGAACCTATATGTTAATCAGACAAGTCTTAATCCCGAAAGATTGATCACGATCCTGAGAATTTATGTAACCACAAACAAAATCTATTAAAATTACAGGATCTGCAACATACGGTATAACAGCAAACAAAATACGGTATTTTACTGTATATGAGAAAAAATCTAAAAATATATTATTTAGATAGCTTAGGCAAAAATCAGTCGGAAAATGTTAGTTTTAGTTCATAAAATAGCAATATAAATTTTAAAATCAATTCAAAGTTTTCAGTTTTTTTAATCTGTTTTCTAACACCATGAAAGTAGCCGCCATGTATTACGTCATACCGATGTGTAAATTAAAAAGTGTCAATGTCAACTGTCAACTGATCAGCGTGTAAAAAGTGTTTGTTTGCATAACCAACTGACGTCATAACCACAGAGCAATATGGCGTCCACTGCGTACAGCGTTTTCGCGCGAAAGAAAATGTAAAATTTAAATGCAGTTTTATGGCACTTCAGTAAAAATTTTGTGTTTTTTTAGTGGCACATAAGCACTATAGAATTTAATTGAGACACTTTTAAAAAATTAGTGTAATATCCTATTGCCCAACAATTTGAAAACCCCATAATCTAACCCAAAACGCGACACACGTCTAACCATCGCAAACCGTACCAGTTTAGTGGATACCAGGATCACATAACTACGTAGTGTAGATAATGACATCGATAACCGCAGACAGGATGCGATACCACCTCGGCGACTGATACTGCAGCGGGGGTTATAAACCGTGGCGATGACAAAACGGGAAAATGGGTGGTGTATGTTGCTTAATGGATAAGTTTTAAAATAAGATAATTTAAAGCTAAAATAAAAGAAAGGTGACTCTATGAGCGGGCTCATTTTCATCTCTAACATTGTGAATTTGGTTTATTATTTTCCGGAGAGGTTTTAAGAACTCCAACCAAATGTTCCTTCTTTGTCTCTTTTGTGAGCCAACTCTTAGAAAACCGGCGACCAGCACATTTTTAAATTAGACATTCAGTACACAAAATACTGCCAAGGGATTTGAACCCTAGATCACAGGGAACCGCAGGGACCACCGAACTACGAGCCAAAACAAATAAAATTACTGAAAACACAGCATAAAATACCTACTGCTATGTATGAAATCGGTAAAAGATACAACAGGCCGCGGGCACATCCATGACAACGGTAAAACCAGGGTTAAAATTTAAGAAGGCAACAAACATCTACGTTATAGAACCCAATCCTTCCTGGATTAGGTTATTTTTGGTTAACATTAACAATCTCAAAAAAAATTCTCAAATATATTTTTTTTTTTCTATTTCAACTAGCTTTTTGCTCGCGGTTTCGCCCACGTGGAGGCCGGAAATTATCCCATGTGATCGTACCTTACTATAAGGATGAAAAGTATAATGTTAGTAGTTATGGAAGAATTCAAGCATGTTACAAGAAGAAGCTCTCAATAGTCTCAATCTAACTCAAGTTTTAACTTACTTATACAAACTAAGTTTACGTAAATTGTACGAATTGTAAACTCATATTTTTGTACAGATATACAAATCATACAATGATGTAGGGTGTCGTGACATGGCCATAATGCTTAGTGTTACGCTTTTAAAAATGTAAAAGTACAGTTTTAACATAAATAGTCGGGGGCGAAGACCTAATTTTGTAAATCTAATAGAAGTATCTAAAATCGCGTCATTTATTTCGAAGCTTCTAGAACCTTCTAGAAGCTTCGACTCGACCTTATTGGACGAGCGGATTGTGGCGGGAGCGGTTAGATAAGGGTTCGCGTTATACAGTTCTTTTGCATTTTTAAAAGCGTAACACTAAGCATAAGGGATTATAAATTGTAAATCATACATATTTATAATTTCTGTGTTACGCATTTTTTCCTACAATTTTTTCGTATTGCAGACTTGTAAAGTTTTATGGGCCTTGAGGGCCTAGACAAGTGACAATCGCTCTCAAAGCGTTTCGTATTTCTACAATTACTTTCAACTGGATTGATATCAGAGGGGTAATTCTCGTACCTAAAAACGTTCACAATCTCATGCCAGCGTCAATCAAAATGTCAAAAATGAAGGTAAACGCTATACAATTTCTGTCAGATTGAGTCTTGAGATGATATTGCGAACGTTGTTAAAAATACGAGAATTGCCCCTCAGCTTTTCGGTAGCTTATGTCCGTCCCAATAGGTATATTTTTGACTTTTCCATCATCGTTATCGCTCTTTTATGTCGGATAGAATGTCACTTCGTCTAGGTCTAGACCCTCTGGTGTAATTTACAACTGTTATTACTAACTCACCAAAATTACGATTTGATTTCCTGAACCTACACTTCGCACCACACCTTAACTTTATTATTCTTCACTCTCACTGAGTTTTACTCATCTCGTCTCATCTTTAGGGTGAAGCCAGACGAGCGCAATTTTTTGAGTTATGAGTCGCGTAATTTCTGAGTACTTACGTAAGTTGTGAGTCGGCAGACTTTTACGTCACCGTGTGAACGATACAGGATTTTTGTATGAAATCGAAAGTAGCAGAAATTACGCGAAAATTATGCTTGTCTGGCTTCACCCCTTAAACTCAAGCATACATTACAACTCCTTATTCCTAAACAAAAGGCATCACGATCACTGAGCCGCGTTACCTCGCTATAATAAACGGCAGGTAATCTTGACATGTCTGCGCATTGCTCAATGGGCCGTGCGCGCTTACCGACTCGATTACACGTCGAATTTATGACGTGTTACTAACTGGGGATGAATTGAACAGGGAAATCGATGAAGATGACGAACAATAGCAAGAAGGATAATGAAACATAGTGGAGGGGATTTGGGATACAATTTAAGTGAATTCCACACGCTAGGCACAATCCATACTAATATTATAAATTCGAAAGTAACTCTGTCTGTCTGTCTTTCTGTCTGTCTGTTACCTTTTCACGCCTAAACCACTGAACGGATTTCGATAAAATTTGGCAAGGCTATAGATGGTATCCTGGGGACGGACATAGGCTACTTTTTTTTTCAAAAATAATATTACAGGGGGTGATATAGGGGATGAAAGTTTGTATGGGAAACTCAGTATTTCTTAAGTTAGGGATGTGAAAATTAAAATGTATGCTTTTGATAGAAAATTAAGAAATATGCGGTT
The DNA here is from genome assembly GCA_905163495.3 of Cosmia trapezina. Classification (NCBI taxonomy): domain Eukaryota; kingdom Metazoa; phylum Arthropoda; class Insecta; order Lepidoptera; family Noctuidae; genus Cosmia; species Cosmia trapezina. Next base: position 962,700 of record LR991025.1, read on the forward strand.
CAGCGTTTTTGAAAAATCATCCCCTAAGGGGTAAAATATAGTAAAATAGGGGTTGATTTTAAAATTTACAAAACTGCACGGATTTCGACAAAATTTGGCAAGGCTGTATATAGCATCCTGGGGAAGTACATAGCATACTATTTTTTTTCAAAAATAATACTACAGGGGGTGATATAGGGGATGAAAGTTTGTATGGGAAACTCAGTATGTCTAAGTTAGGGATGTGAAAATTAAAATGTATGCTTTTGATAGGAAATAAAGAAATATGCGGTTCAGCGTTTTTGAAAAATCATCCACTAAGGGGGTAAAATAGGGGTTGATTTTAAAATTTACAAAACTGCACGGATTTCGACAAAATTTGGCAAGGCTTTATATAGCATCCTGGGAAAGGACATAGGATACTTTCAAAAACAATACTACAGGGGGTGATATAGGGGATGAAAGTTTGTAAGGGAAACCCAGTATTTCTTAAGTTAGGGATAACAAATTTATGCTATTGGTAGGAAATTAAGATATGCGGTTCAGCGTTTTTGAAAAATTATCCCCTAAGGGGGTAAAATAGGGGTTGATTTTAAAATTTACAAAACTGCACGGATGTCGATAAAATTTGGCAAGGCTTTATATGTATAGCATCCTGGGGAAGGACATAGACTACTTTTTGTCTTAAAAATAATCCTACAGGGGGTGATATAGGGGATGAAAGTTTGTATGGAAACTCAGTATTTCTTAAGTTAGGGATGTGAAAATTAAAATGTATGCTTTTGATAGGAAACAAAGAAATATGCGGTTCAGCGTTTTTGAAAAATCATCCCCTAAGGGGGTAAAATAGGGGTTGATTTTAAAATTTACAAAACTGCACGGATTTCGACAAAATTTGGCAAGGCTTATATAGCATCTTGGGAAAGGACACAGGATTCATTCATAAACAATACTACAAGGGGTGATATAAGGGATGAAAGATGGGAAACCCAGCATTTCTTAAGTTAGGGATATGAAAATTCAAATTTATGCTTTTGGTAGGAAATAAAGAAATATGTGGTACAGCGTTTTTGAGGGGGTACAATAGGGGTTGACAAATGTTTGTGTACCTACCTCTTTTTAAGAGATTTAAGGGATTGGAAATGTAGTCATAGTTCGAATCTTGAGGTTACATTTAGTCTTTATTTCATTCGAAGTTTTTACGAGGAAATTATTTGAACGAGTGGACACTCGGACAAAAGTTATTTGTTATTAGAGCGTGACTGGCATAATAAATTTTAAGTAATTAACAAAGTCCCCCCGCCGCGTAAGTGTGTCTGTTTGAATGCGATAATGTCAAAAAGTACCGAACGGATTTTCATACGGTTTTCTCCAATGAACGGAGTGATTCAGTGTATTTCATTATGGTTTTGTGTAAATTGGCTGAAATATGACGACGACTGTTGAAGATGTCGGAAAAAATCATGCCGACTGGTAGCTTTATGCCTACTATACACGGTAACGATATATCGTAGCGATTTGAGTTTGTACAGTTATATCGGACGGCCCTATGTTTTCCACATGTACGTTCCCATGGGATATTTTCCGGCATCCACGCGGGCGAAGCCGCGGGCAAAAGCTAGTAATTAATAAATAAATAAATATCCTTGGACATTTCACACAACGCCATCTAGTCCCAAGCTAAGCAACCTAATGCTTGTGTTATGGTAACGAGATGGCTGACAAACTACTTATATACATTTTTTTTTTTTTGTAAATACATACATATTATAAATAGAAAACACCCAGACTCGGAACAAATACTTGTAGGTCGTACAAATATTTGTTCCGTGCGGGAATCGAACCCGCGACATGCTGCGCAGCAGTCAATCGCTCAATAGATTAGTGTTTGACTACACTAGGTAAAAATTTATCAATTTAATAAATAGGTACCTATACAGGGTTACTTGTAATTCGACGTCTTCCTTGCAGGAAATCATAGTAAGGTTAAAATGCAACAAATTAAGCCACCAAATGTTCTACCGAAATTCAGTTTTTTTTTTGTAATTTTTGTCTAAGAAAAAAATAAATTACGAAAAATAAAATGTTAAATTAAGGCTTAATTTGTTGCATTTTAACACTACTATGACGACCTGCAAGGAATACGTCGAATTACAAGTAACCCTGTATAATTCAATGTTACTTTTTTGAGTTAAGGACTTACCATGCACGAATATAACAAAGTCTTTCGGTATTATAATAAAGAAACACCACCCAAAAGTGAAAAAAAAAAACCCATCCAAGTGCATGTCGGAACACGCACAATTAAGGGTTCCGTAGTTGAAAAGAATTTATCCCAAAAACTAACTTAACATTGTATTCCCAAAAAAAAATTATTGTAAGTGTTAAAATTATATATACCGGGTGACTTTTTTTACCGTCTCGAAAAAAATTGGGTGTATTAGGTGAACAGAGTAGAAGCCAATGTCATACCTAGTTTTTTTTTTTTAATAGCTTAGACATAAATAATTATCAAAGTGCCAATAAATACTACAAATTCGATGTAAACTTTTCATTTTTGTACCATGAAAACAGAAATTTTGAAAAAAAAATAATAAATCGTTAAAAATATCGAAATTCAAATCATAATTATGCAGCCTGCATATGATTAGAATTTTTGATTTTTTTGTTTTTTTTTTTTGAAAAAAAAAAGTTCGGTATGCCATAGGCTTCTACTCCGTTCACCTAATATACCCAATTTTTTTCTAGATGGTAAAAAAAGTCATCCGGTATAATGTCGTGTATTTTTAGAACTCCAAGGAACCAGATATACTTACGTAGTATTTGATATTATCTCTTTAAACGTCGATTGACACCCAGGTGTGCAAACAACAATAATAAAATCTATTGTGTCTGTTAATTGGCGTTCGACGGGTTAATTTCAACTTGATACCTTGACGCGTTCCTATGAAAAAGGATCTTGACAGACTGACAGACTTGAAAATGTTTTTATATGTGATTAAATTATCAATTTTCGGACTTTTTCCTTTACTTGCTGTAAGAAATTGCTTCTTGCCAAATTTCATGATTCTAGGACAACGGGAAGTACCCAATAGGTTTTGATTTACTTGCGAGTAACAAAAAATGTTGCATAAATGGTCGTATTTTTTATTGCGTTTACTTAGCAGCTTGATCTTTTTAGAACTCTACCTACGTATTTGATATTAATTTAAACTTGATACCTCCACGCGTTCCTGAGAAAAAGGGTCTTGACAGACAAACGGACAGACGGACAACGAAGTGATCCTATAAGGGTTCCGTTTTTTCCTTTTGAGCTACAGAATCCTAAAAACATACTTTATGTTGACGAGGATCTTCATAGAGGGGTAATATTGAGCCACTACAGAATCCGCATTATTCTGTAATTCACATATTCACTGAAAAATCACATTCATTTAAACTTTTTAAACTTTCGCGATTTTTACACATTATAAAACACTATCGAAACGGGTTTTATCGCGATATTCTTTTTAACGAGGTAAACAGGTACCTACTTGTTTCCCGACGTTTCGACCGCCTTGCAGCGATCGTGGTCACGGGAGGACTGATGACAGCTCAGCGACGTCTTCGTAAAGTGCGGGTATGTGCATCTACCCTCACTTGGTCTTCACAATTTTTATATATGTCACTGTCGGTACTTCTACACACAACACTAAGGACGTCTACACACTGGCGGACCTCGTCGGACGACCGGCGTTACTAACGCCGGTCGTCGACAGAAGTGCTTTGTGACGTCACGTCTGCCACCTGGCAGACCAATCAGCCAAAGAGCGTTTAGTAAAAGGCGTTTTAGGCCAAGGCTCCACCAAAGCGGAGATGTGCGGAGATGACCGAAACGGAGACGAGAAGTCATGTTTTTTAGCTAGAGTGAATCCACCGAAGCTGTGCGGAGATGCGTACTGTACATCGATTCTGTAAAATTCAAACAACAACTCGCTTCTCACATCGCTATTCACTCTCACTTCGCATCACTTCTGCTCACTTGTTTTTTATTTGACACTTTGAATTTAGAATGCCAATCAAGAAACTCACAACGAATTCAGATTAACTTTAGAATTAGGTCTTAGCCGACGTTCGCACGGACGTAAAAATACCGCGGCGATTTTTTTCGCGCACTGGATTTACAACACTCTGCTTAGCGCCGAGAGTTGAAAATCTAACAGCGTGATTTTTCGACGCGCTGGGATGCACTCTGTTGTTGTTAGATTGGATTCTCATTGTTCGGCTCAACACAGAGAGTTTGAAATCCAGTGCGCGATAAAATCCCAGCGCGATATTTTAACGTCCGTGCGAACGTCGGCTTACAGAATTACACGGCAGGTTAGGCTGTGTGAGAGTGAGTGAGAGTGAGCTGAGTGCAGAGTGGCGTGCAGAACTGCACGCCACTAACATCTTTTCTTGTCTCATCTCCGCTTTATACCACCGCTCAGCTCAATCTCGGCGAGGTACAGCTAACATCTCCTTTTCGATTGCGCCGTACAAATATGATACATCTCCAGTTGGTATCCACTGAAGCTGAGTGGAGTAAAATTCTATTGGTCGTTTAAAAACACATTTCCTCTTAGCTGGAGTCCGGGCCCCGCGAGTTGATCGAGCCCCAATCTGCGAGCAGTTCTCAACGAGTCAACAACTATCTGCAATTAGTATTCACCTACTGTACATAACAGTCTGTGAAAAAGGGTAACAAGTATCAGCGTGTGCATAACCCCTAACTATTTTGGTTTTGATTGTGGTAGTGTGTAGTATGTAACTATAAGAAAATTATGTGTGCTGAATATGATTTGATATTCTTTATGTATTTTTGTTAACAATATGTATTTGCTTATATTAAATTAATATTTCTTATATGTAATATTAATTTAATATATTTAAGCAAATAGTTTTTAATACACTTCCTCGAAAACTGGTTCATATCGCACTACGATTAGGTTCATAATGCAATGTATGTTGCACGCGTGCGATTTTTCATTTTCCCACCCATGTGCGGGAATAAAAATTGCCAAAGATAACTAATACCTATACTTAGTCCAAATTGGTTCAATGCCTCACAACTCACAACGTTCACAACTCTTTATTCGGAGGTGAATGTTTTTTTTAAATCTCGGCAAAGCGATATGCGTCTATGGCGTTAGTATCTTTTGAATATTTAAATAATGTTTCTTTATAGAACATTATCAAAGACCATGATTATTACAATAAAAAAACGTTTATGAACAAATTAACATTGATTTGTGTTCTAAACTCAAAAATATTTGAATTTTCTATTTTTCATATTAGCCTGTTTATCGGCTTTACACCTTTACTATTCTTTCAACCTGGCAAAAGCAAAGCGCGGAAAAATAAAAGAAAATTTAAATGATAGTTTCCTATTAGCTCATGACAAAAATATTTTCCGTTATTTTATTTTATTTCATCAAAAGTGTATTGAAAAACGTCGTTTGATACACGTGGACATTTGTTATTGCAGTTCTCGGCTCAAAAACAACATCGCCTACGGCTCGGGTGTTTCAATTCAGCCTCGAATGCAATAACAAACAAAATATTACACATTAGTTTACATACTAATGTGTTGAGTATTTCCCGTAATGGAATCTATGAGTCAATTAAAACGTAAAATGAAGACGTAAGTATCTTCTATATCAGCAAAAAACCTTAATTTACAAGCATGAGCCGACAGTATAATCTGTGCTCATAAATCAAAGTGACGCGCTATGAGGTAACACCTTTACTTGGCTCAAGTTTTTTGTTAACATTTGTAAGAATAAAAGTAAAAAGTAATCTCTGTCCGACAGTGTATACTTGGTTTCAGTTGATTTAGGACAATGTCGAGACTGCAAATGTTGTCTTAGTTCCAAAATGTGCTCACGTATTTCGATGGTCATCCGTAAACGACGCGACTTACAAATGCGTTATGTGCGTTATTATCTAGTTTGTGATTGGTGTGCTGACTGCCATTGAAATACTAGTGCTGTGACATTCCGGTCACTCATTGGTGATTTGAGTTTGTAACACATTACTTTGAGTAGCGTCGTGCACGTTTTCAACTTCCATATTATTATGTAGGCCTGCTGACTTTCTTTTAACTGAAATACATTCAAGCCTTGACCCACAAAGCAATTCGGTCAACGGAATGAAACCTATAAAAGAAGTAAAAACATTTCGAAGTTTAATTATGTTGAGGGATGTCTAATGAACGGCGCCGTCCAATTAGTCGCATCTGTAGAGATGTGTGGAAGAGGAGAATGATGAATATGCAACGTCTGTTGAATTTTAAATTATTGCCTTCGAGAGACACATCAGACAAATCGAAAAGAACCACGGAAAAAACACCATAACTAAGACTCCAACTTTGTAATTGAAATAATAATACAAATAAATTGAATGGAAACTGGTTTCATCTAATTAATAGTGTAACGCGACAGCCTTGCTCCTCGGCGCATCAAAGCTTGCATGCCATGCGCGAAAGACGCGCATGCGTATGACAGAAGGCGATGTGTGAGAAAGGCGGCGACGTTGGATTGCGTGACGTTGGTTTTATTCATTGTAAACCCTTTCTTTAAATAAATGTTTGAAGGTGCTTACGTGAATTTATTAAATGTAAGCCTTTTACAATAGTAAGAAAATAATTAATAATAAGAAAACAAATAAACGGATTAAAGTGAAGTATAGTTTATTCAGTGATGCAACCTGCGGTGGCGACATGGTAATATGGTTCTTAAAATGTTTTGTTATTCCTGAAGTTGGGGTGTCTCCAGGTATAATAAGTAATAAATGTTCAATGAAATAGTGTTAGTGTTTACTAAACTACAAAAAATACCATACAACTAAGACAGTACTTACAGTAGTTACAATATTATTTATTATTTTATTTTTACATGTCGTGGGTTTGGTCTGAGAGTAGGCCTGTATCCCAGCAGTGGGAACATTATACGCTGATTATATATGCAGCGAGTGCGATTTTTGTGGACTTTGAGTTGACTGACGGGTGGGTTCATCTCGTTTCATTTTGAAGTATTAAATCGAGTGTCAGACTATTATGGTTAATTGTTCTAAGTCTGTTACTCTGCTAACAATCTCATTGTACTCCGCCTTTGAGAGGAGAGAAAGGACCAACAAAGATAATTAACTAAACTGTACTTCCTCGTTACCTTCATCTATTTTTAATAAGACTTCCTTTTTCACGCCTAATCCCGACATTTATCTCCTTAACCTTTTACAAATTACTTTTACCTGAACGATCATAACAATAACATGAGGAAACTAAATACGTGTGTTATTGAAATAACAATATCAAGGAAAACGTCAATGATTCTTTCTTGCTCACAATAAGGTGAAAAATACGGAAAAATGGGGAAAATATCGTAACAAAATACGAATTATTAAATACGATCATTGCACGTCGTTCGGATGGATGAGAAGTGACGTCGCGCCGCATCTGAAAAGGACAAGTAAAGGGAATATCTTTCATATGACGTGTGTAAGGGGGAATTCAAAAAGATAATATATTGTTACTCATGTGACTCGGTATATTTATGTCACTTTCGTTTTGACGAGTCAGCGCGTCAGTCTGTGTGTCTAAGGGCCTGTAGTGCGATTCTGCAGTGCGATTCTGTAACCATCTCACAGTGAACTTAGGTGAAGTGAGCGTGGAGTGAGCTGTCAATAGTGTCAATTCCTAGCAAAAACAAACTCACTTCACCTAAGTTTTCACGGTGAGATTTTTACAGAATCGACCGGCTGTAACCATCTCATCGTGAAAACTTAGGTGAAGTGAGCGTGGAGTGAGCTGTCAATAGTGTCAATTTCTAGCAAAAATAGTAATAGTAATAGTAATCTTTATTTAATTCTCTCTTCACAAAGGTACTTAGTCTATTGTATAAATAGAGACTAGAATAATAACATTACAAAATCAAAAATATGATCCTTTGTGAGAGACTGGCGTCCATACTAGGATACCCTGTGTGACAGATCACCAGGCCCTCACCCCGAATTTAATCTAATAATTAAAAAATAAACTCACTTCACCTAAGTTTTCACGGTGAGATTTTTACAGAATCGACCGGCTGATCACACGTACGAACCACACAACGAAAAAACGTTGGGCGCTAATTTATATGAAAATGAATAGTTTATTCACACGGAACACATCAAGGCCACGTCGCAGCCATAAACGAGACTATGCACTAGCAGCCAGACACATTGCAAACACAACGTTCACACGGAACACATCAAGGCCACGTCGCAGCCATAAACGAGACTATGCACTAGCAGCCAGACACATTGCAAACACAACGTTCACACGGAACACATCAAGGCCACGTCGCAGCCATAAACGAGACTATGCACTAGCAGCCAGACACATTGCAAACACAACGTTCACACGGAACACATCAAGGCCACGTCGCAGCCATAAACGAGACTATGCACTAGCAGCCAGACACATTGCAAACACAACGTTCACACGGAACACATCAAGGCCACGTCGCAGCCATAAACGAGACTATGCACTAGCAGCCAGACACATTGCAAACACAACGTTCACACGGAACACATCAAGGCCACGTCGCAGCCATAAACGAGACTATGCACTAGCAGCCAGACACATTGCAAACACAACGTTCACACGGAACACATCAAGGCCACGTCGCAGCCATAAACGAGACTATGCACTAGCAGCCAGACACATCGCACACACAACGTTGCGTCGACCATTTGATTTGATTTTGTAGTTACCACAACGAAACTACAAGAAGCTACAGCGACACTATGCACACGTTACCATTGCTTGCCCACATGTTGTCACCGCTACGATATGGTGTGGTTGTGGTACGTGTTAAGAGGAAACGTGGGTGCTCTTTTCTCCACACAAAAAGATACAAACGCTCTCGCCTGTTTTCTTTCTGGTTAATGACCATAAAGCAATGATTTTTTACAGAAATATAAATATCAGTTAATTGTATGCCCCTATGTTTTCCTTTTTGATGATATATTATTTTTATAGGAACTAGAACCCTCCAAAAATGCTCAAAATTGCCTATTCAGACCGCTGTCAACAGACGCCTAGTGTACCAATTTGACAACTATTAACGAAAAAAGAAAAACATAGGGGCATAGTATATATCCTTCTTATTCAGTTTATGAAATATCTTTTAAATTGGTCCAATATTGGAGTAGGAAATAGGCGAGAGCCAAACCTCGAAATGTCACTTTTTACATAGGCTATTTAGTCGGATCTGCAGTTGTCCTTATCGCACGAATTCGAGGGCGGAGCGCTCGCAGAGCGACAGCAATACCTTCTTAAAATACCTAACTGGCGACCTGCCTTTCCTCTTAACGGGCCCTAAGTTTACGCAGTTGGGCGGCATACCTGCCAGTATTTGGTTTTACAAACGTGGCCTAAATAACGATCAAAATGTTAACGATTACATAATAAAAGTGAGTGTTGAGTCAACTTGTTTTAAACAAAAAAAAATTAAGGTTATATCCACTTGTAAAGACGATTGATTTTGCTACGTAAACAGTCATATTTGTTCATCAACACCACTTCATCATTGGAAAACCTTTTACAAACCATCATCATAATTCAAAAATATCCCCAAATATGACACAACTTGAAACCCCATAAATTTCCTCACTTCATTTACTTACCTGTCTAATTTAAGCGGAACTCCGGTATCCTGAGTTATTGGCATGTCCCGCCTACCGCTAATTGAAGGCGAAATTACGCCAAGAATTAATGACAGCGCACACGAGGCGCGCAACAATCTGTTTAACTTATCATTGTGGTGCGCCACCAAGCTGCGCGTAGCTGGCATGCAAGGTGGGAGCGGACAGCGGGCTGGTTCGCGTTCACTAGCAAGGCAAGCAAGCTAGGTTGCTAATAATATTATACATCCTTTTTAACCGACTTCCAAAAAAGGAGGAGGTTCTCAATTCGGTTGTATGTTTTTTTTTTTTTTTGTATGTTTGTTACCTCAGTACTCCGTCATTTATGAACCGATTCGGAAAATTCTTTTTTTATTTGAAAGGGTATACTTCTAGATTGGTCCCATTTTTATCAAAACTCAGTTCTGATGATGGGATCCATGAGGAATCGAGGGAACTCCTCAAATATTATAGGCATACATATAGCGATTATGGTATTTTCATCAACAAATCAAGCGTTTGCATTTAGAAAGTATCATCTGGTGAAGTGGAACTGATGAAGAAGACCACATATCGCCACGGAAACTCCTCAACGATGATAAGTATTTCACGGATAGCGATAAGATTAAAATAGTTAAGCGACTATGACGAAGCTTTAAATAAATGGTTGTGATGAAAATGGTACCATCGAACCGATCTAATGAAGAAGCCGGAAGTCGGTGGCAAAACAAAACGATAGTAAATAAAAAACCAAAGACAACGACTTCCGAAATTAAAGTTATTTTTCACTTTGTAGTGTTTTTTTGGGAGTCGGTGGTTTTTTTTTGTAAAAAGCTTTTCTAGGCCATCTTCTGCTTATCCTATCGTCATCTTAAGATAAATTTGAAAATGTCTCCGTATTAGTATGTCGTATGTATTGCACCAACATTTACTCTATTATCAATGTCCATGTGTGTCGCTAATCTCTTTCATCTCGCGCACGGCGCGACCGACGATATGTCCCAGACGGATTGCGACCATTCTACATTGTTACTTTAACATGTACTGCTGCATAATAGTTACCATTTGTCTTCCACTTCACGAATTCAAGCTTTGTTAGTGCTATTAGTGTTCCGGGATTTGTTTCTTACGAACTTCCAAGATGTTGGCGTGCAGTCTGCCAAGTGCTGTCATAGAACTGTGTTATACCGACTGTAGTAGTCCTCCTATTTTGATATTACTTAGTATTTTCACTTTTGTGCAAGTCTAAATTGTCTAATTCCTTATTCCTTCATATTCTTATTTTTCCGAATTCTTATTTTACATATTCCGATTTTTTCATAGGTATTCATTTATTTACACTTTCTCATTATTACATGTTCCATTTTAGTCCACATTCTGTATTTCCCCTAAATAAGTACAATCACAATAAAAACTTTGTAACAGATTTTTTTCCACACATGATTCAACTTGTATAATAATCTCTTTGGAGAGAATTAATTAACCTATGTGTTATTTATATAAGCATTCTCATCTTGGATATATTTCTCTAATTTGTAATATCAAATAGATGCATGGTTATATTGGTTATATTAAAAAAATACTGATTTTAAAAATTCTTTAACATACCTACATTTCGAAAGCTACATTATAAGCGAGTAACATAGGCTATATAAATGATAAATGATAAATGATTTATTTTCTGTAAGTAGGTTTGTACAAACACTTTTACACGTCAAACATATTTTTTTTAAACTAGATGAGTTCGACGTTTCCTATCTGACTACTCTGAGAAGAAACGCCGAAACAAACTCAGAGGTCACAGTCTCTTTTAAAGTCCAGACATAATCTTGGTCAGATCATGTGAAGACCATGTAGATTGCAGTCAGAAATGGTCTTTTGATGAAAGAACCACACAGATTGAGTGGACCTGTCCAGTCAGTGCACGCATTTGTCAGTAATCGTGCAGCTCAACTCAAAACTTAAGGAGCTTAACGATTCGACGAACAATACCAAAGAAAAGACATTTGGGTAGGCCGCATAAATTACTCAAACTGTCAGACTATAACTAAAACTGAGAAAAGGATAAAATAAATAAAAAACAATGATCCACGTAGTCTTCACATTCACAATAATTAAAAATAGTATAACAAACAAAATATTCATGTCATTGTATAGAATATGTAAAAAGGTATTTAAATCAACATTAATAGTGTAAATTTATTGGAGCAGCTCAAACCCAAGCCTTTTTGTCCTCAATATAGTCTTTGACAGTATAAAAGGCTTTCTGACAAAGTTTCCGCTTTATACAATTTTTGAATTTATTAAGGCTTAGTTCTTGAATGTGGCTAGGTAGTTTATTATAAAAACGTATACATTGGCAACTAAACGAACCACTTATTTTCTTCAGCCTGGTTGTAGGAACAACAAATTTGTGTTTGTTTCTAGTATTCACATTATGGACGTCACTGTATTTTTTAAACAAATTGATATTTTTATGAGCATACAAAAGATTTTCATAGATATACTGAGAAGGCACAGTCATTATATTAATTTCTTTAAATTTATCTCTGAGGGAGTGTCTGGGACTTAATTTGTAAATTGAACGAATAGCCCTTTTTTGTAAAACAAAAATTGTCTGAATATCGGCGGCATTTCCCCACAACAGAATACCGTACGACATCACACTATGAAAATAACTAAAGTAAACTAAACGGGCTGTCTCTAAACAAGTTAAATCACGAATTTTCCTAACGGCGTATGCTGCAGCGCTAAGCTTTTTCGACAATTTATCTATATGGGCTTTTTCGACAATTTATATATATATATTTTTTTTAAATTGAGATCCCTACGAAAATTGCAATAATGTAACTCAAGGTAGGTATCAAATTTTTTCCTTTAAAGTTATTAAGTTTAGATTTAGAACAATACCAGGCTCGCATAAAAGTAGGTTAACAGACTATCTTACAAAAAGTACTAGCTGAAATAAATGGTTTTGATTTTATGTTTAAGTTTCATTATCTGATAAAAAAAATATAATTATGACAATCCGTTTATTTTCCATTTTGTATCGAACTGTACTCATTCGGAAACCTAAGAATTCGGAAATATAAGAATTTAAAAAAATAATAATTATGTAAAATAATGTCGCGTATTTTAAAGAATTCGTAAAATAAATAATATGGAAAATCGCGAATTTGGATTTCGGCGCTGACATCGTCAGGCAGGCACAGACCATTAAATTTTGGTGTAACGAATGATATATAAACCGTAGGTATTTAATTTAACCAGTAAAACTGTCAGGCAGGCAAACACCATTAAATTTTGGAGTAACGAATGATATATAAACCGTAGGTATTTAATTTAACCAGTAAAACTGTCAGGCAGGCAAACCCCATTAAATTTTGGTGTAACGAATGATATATATATAAACCGTGGGTATTTAATTTAACCAGTATAACTGTCAGGCAGGCAAACACCATTAAATTTTGGTGTAAAGAATGATATATAAACCGTGGGTATTTAATTTAACCAGTATAACTGTCAGGCAGGCAAACACCATTAAATTTTGGTGTAACGAATGATATATAAACCGTAGGTATTTAATTTAACCAGTAAAACTGTCAGGCAGGCAAACCCCATTAAATTTTGGTGTAACGAATGATATATAAACCGTGGGTGTTTAATTTAACCAGTATAACTGTCAGGCAGGCAAACACCATTAAATTTTCATTCCCTGTTTTTCTTTTCCCCCAGTTTCTTATGAGACATTCGAAACTGTTAGGAACGATTACCTGTCAGTGTAGGATGGTCGGGTTCGTTCTCAGATGGATTGCTGCCGCCCTCGGAGTGTTTATCGCGCACTGCAGCTTTACTTATTCATGTACATGGTTGGAAGTTAATGTTTTCTAATAATAAACTGTATTCACTGTTGCATATTTTACTTTGTTAAGTGAAGCTTTATTTCTTATCATATTATTTGTTATTTGACATTATGTGCCTTCTCTGTATAATAATAAACCATTTATTTCCAGGTAACAAAGACCCACTGATACCTAAGTATACATAATAATATAGTAAATTCAAATTCAAATCGTTTAATTGCTAGAAATACATGTTCACAAAGCAAGATGTTACAGCCTTAGAGTCATTGTATCCTGCCTGCAAGCAAGCGTGCAAATTATATATGTTATAAAAGTCCTAAATACACACACACGACACACGACATGATTGTTGTTGATTGTCTGACGACACGATTGGCGCAGTGGTGGAGCAATTGACTGCTGCGCAGCATGTCGCGGGTACGATTCCCGCACGGAACAAATATTTGTATGGTCTACAAGTATTTGTTCCGAGTCTGTGTGTTTTTCTATCTATTATATGTATGTATTTACAAAAAAAAAATGTATATAAGTCAGCCATCAGCCATCTCGTTACCATAACACAAGCATACCTAATGCTTGTGTTATGGTAACGAGATGGCTGATAGCTTGGGACTAGATGGCGTTGTGTGAAGTGTCCAAGGATATTTATTTTATTTATAAATCAAATTATAAAAGTAATAATTATTATACAGTAACAATTTTGTTAGTAAATAAAACTTAATAACTATGTTAGTATCACTTAGTTGCTCTTCAAGTCTTTGTGCGTTCGTTTTATTTATTTATTTATTTATCCTCCCATAGTTAGGATAGTTTTGTACGAGAAGAGGCCTTACTCTACAGTAGGGCAATAATAATATGCTGGTATATTTTTCTTATGATTTAATCCAACTTTTTTTTAAAGCAATACCGATTATGTGGTTACGTGCAAAGCAATTTATCCTTACCACTGATGATTATATAATTATCCTTAGGGGCTATATCTCTCCGAATTTTAGTTACATTTTTTATTTTGGTCTAATGAAGGGTCTTTCAAATCATTTGGCTTTGCAATAAATTATAGCAGCCAAATTCGTAATATTAATTTACATTATTTGATCTGCGTATGCATGCGACATGTTTTCTTTATCAATTATTCAGTTTATTACAGGCTATTTTCTCTTAGAAAAAATTAATGAAATGCTTTTATAATAGGGAAAATATACTAAAAAAACCGGCCAAGTGCGAGTCAAACTCGCACAAAGGGTAGTAAGACCGTACAATATTTAACACTACATATTTTAATAAAATACTTCAGTTCAAAAAGACACGTTTTTTGTGTGGTGTATTTAATTTTTAACTTTATTTAATTTTTGTTAAAGTTTTTTATAGCGGCAATAGAAGTACACAATCTGTGATTATTTCAGCTATCTACTTATTACAGTACATGAGATACAGCCCGCTGACAGACACACGGACAGACAGTGGAGGCTTAGTATCCTTCGAGTACGGAATCCTAAAAATGCACAAAGTTGTTTCATATTTCATGGGTTATAATTATAATAGTTATTTATGCAACTGACGTATAATAAGGGGTATTAAAACACGAACGTGGGTGACGATAATAGTATCACATGAGTGTTTTAATACCTAATTATGTACAGTTGCATACAAGACTTTATCTACATCCATGTTATCAATCCTCTATAAAAGGTTCTGAAACAGTTTTTTGCAATACTAATACTCGTATCGAACATGGCGGCCGGCGTCATAGTATACGACGTGAATTCGAATAAGTTCTTTTTTTTTAATTACGGCGCTGTTGTAGTGAAACGCGCGTGCATTACAATGTTCTTTTTTTGAAAACGAGTTGCATTATGAAATTCAGTACAACATTAAAGCACCCGTTTGGATGCTATTATGGTTACCATGGTTACTATGACATTGGTTGTCTTAATGTTGGCAATAAGCTAACTGTTTCAGAAACTTTTATAGAGAATGTATAGCATGGGTGTAGATAAAGTATATTAAATATTTCATAAACGACAAAATGATTTAATATTATGATATATAACAATTGCTGCTGCACTAAGCTTTACTAAGCAGCACACGAAACAAATCCAGAACCCGCCATACTTACCACAACCACAAACCACCGTATTAGAATTTATAGAATGGGTGTAGATAAAGTATATTAAATATTTCATGAACGACAAAATGATTTAATATTATGATATATAACAATTGCTGCTGCACTAAGCTTTACTAAGCAGCACACGAAACAAATCCAGAACCCGCCATACTTACCACAACCACAAACCACCGTATTAGAATTTATAGCATGGGTGTAGATAAAGTATATTAAATATTTCATGAACGACAAAATGATTTAATATTATGATATATAACAAATATAACAATTGCTGCTGCACTAAGCTTTTTACTAAGCAGCACACGAAACAAATCCAGAACCCGCCATACTTACCACAACCACAAACCACCGTATTAGAATTTATAGCATGGGTGTAGATAAAGTATATTAAATATTTCATGAACGACAAAATGATTTAATATTATGATATATAACAATTGCTGCTGCACTAAGCTTTACTAAGCAGCACACGAAACAAATCCAGAACCCGCCATACTTACCACAACCACAAACCACCGTATTAGAATTTATAGCATGGGTGTAGATAAAGTATATTAAATATTTCATGAACGACAAAATGATTTAATATTATGATATATAACAATTGCTGCTGCACTAAGCTTTACTAAGCAGCACACGAAACAAATCCAGAACCCGCCATACTTACCACAACCACAAACCACCGTATTATTATCTTATTTTGTCTCATATTCCGTCTACAGAATCAAATGTGGATACTAAGACAACACATGTCATTCATAAACAACGCGCGTTACAGCCACATAAAAGCGAACTACGCTAAGCGCAGCCAACCTCGGCTTTCCTTATATAGCAGTATTTTCATAAAAAATGTAAGCGAGGCGACGGCAGCGATTTTTCCGCGAGAAATGAAACAGTAAGGATGAAATGTTGCGGACATGGTTTAGTTAGTGGTTTGGGTTTACGGGAGCATACCATGAATTATTGTTGTATCATTACTTTTTGATCTGAACTGTGTATAACTAGCACTTCCCGAGCGACTTCGCCCGCGTGGATGTCGGAAAGTATCCCACGGGAACGTGCTACCGGGGAATCCTTATTTGTTCCTTGTCTACATTATAAAGGGAACCTCTGTGCAAAATTTCAGCTTTCTAGGTTCAAGGGTTTAGGCTGGGCGTTAATGAGTCAGTCAGTCAAGACTTCTCTTTTTATTTATATAGATATAAATAAGGACTGAACAAAACACCAGCTTTAGAAAAAATGTTCTGGATTTAAATAGACAATAATAAACCACCACCTTTACATACCGAGACTCCTCCGTGCCTCGGTAAACAAGTTAAATCGTTGGTCCCTGCTGTCATTCGTGGATCTTTGACAGTCGTTACGGGTCGTCAGAAGCCCAAAAGTCTGACAGCCAGTCTTGCCAAGGAGTATCGTACTATCCAGTTACTGGGTTGTGAAGTTCAGATAGGCAGTCGCTCCATGTAAAAACTGGTATTCAGCTGCATCCGGTTAGACTGGAAGCCAACTCCAACATAGTTGGGAAAAGGCTAGGCGGATTGATTGAATGAACTTGTAATTTTAAAACGGTAGTTAAAATACAGTGACTACTTTATATAAAGCAATTTTCAGGAGGAGTATTTTGAGAAGAATTATTAGATTGTCTTGATAAAAAAACTTATTTATCGAGCTCAAAAATTGTTTCAGTATCAATTTTTAAAAGTATCCTCCCTTTACCAGTAATTCAAGTGTACACGAGCTGGTGGCTACCGTTCCTATGTCTCATAAAAAGCGTCTTTTATCAAACGGCCGGGCCCACCCTTTCACTGTCACCAAATTACCAGCCATTCGAGGTTCACACACACTAAAGGGCGCTAGATGCGATAGTTTGGATGTCTCGCCGCTAACAAAGTGCTTGTACTGCGGAATGTCCTAGTTGTACGAGGCGGTTTGCTCTGTTAGTGTAGGTATTTTGATGGCCTGCCGACTTTGAAGACTCCATTTTTAGGTCTCGTTCGACAAATGATTGTAAAGAATGATCATTCGTCTCCAGTATAAATAAGATAGACATATTTATAGTCCATCAATGATATTATTCAAGACAAATTATCAAAAAGCTTTGAAGTAAAATTCTGCGTTGATAGCAAGTTCAATTGCAACATTTTTCTAGCAGATAAAGCTGGCAACTCCTCCGTAGTGCCTGATCAAAATCTTAATAGCGCATGGCTTAATGAGGGTGACGCGACAACAGCAGATCCTAAAACAGACACTACGGACTACATTGACCCAATTACTCTATGCACCCCGGATCACTCATCACAAAGTGGCCTATTACCTCAATTATCCATTTTAGTGTCAATCATTAATGGAATCTCGTGGCTGTGCTGAACCAGAATGTTCCAAATTCGATAGAAGATTGACATTAATCTGAAGTCCTATTGCCAGACGCAAAAGGAGTTAGGATTTCTGTCAAAGATAAAGTTTTTGGTTATACAACTCAAAACAATCAAATCAAAAATTTAAAAATACTAAATGTATTTCAGACTTTTATTCCCTTCTTTCTCATAAGACGTTTTTTTCTCAGGCGTCGGGTCGCGACGTTCATTGTTTTCCGATATTTCGATTCAATACACTTCGGCCGTCTTCGGATATCCCTCGTATCGAGTTCGTAAAACTTCGCCGAGTTCGCCGATGTACATTTTATTTCGGAAACTTTGAAATCTTACGAATATTCTGATTTAATTTTCTCAGTCCCCATCTCACAAAGTGCTAAGCACATCTTTGGCAAATTAATTAAAAATATTTCAAGCATATTAAACTGAATTAAGTCAATCAATCAATCTGTCTAACCTTTTCCCAACTATGTTGGGGTCGGCTTCCAGTCTAACCGAATGCAGCTGAATACTAGTATTTTAGATGGAGCGACTGCCTATCTGACCTCCACAACCCAGTCACTGGGTATTACGATATCCCTTGGTAAGACTGGTTGTCAGACTTTCGGGCTTCTGAGGACCCGTAACAACTGTCAAAGATCCACAAGTGACAGCCGGGACCAACGGCTTAACGTGCTTTCCGAGGCACGGAGCAGACCCGCTTTGTAAAGATGGTCACCCATCCACGGACCAACCCCGGCAAGCGTAGCTTAACCTGACGGATCGACCCGTGCGGCTGTTATTACTTAGCCACGAGCTCCTCCGATTAAACTGAATTAAGTACGGGGAATAATTTTGTACAAGTTGAGGAGTAGAGCTTTAGGTAAATTTTGTAACATTTTACATTAAAGTCACCGGGAAGTATTATTTATTACGAAACAATTACTTAAAAGTAAGTTCATAACAGGATAGCTGTTCGGGGAGATGCAGCCAAGACTCGACTTGTCAGATTGGAGAAAGCGCAGAAAGCTGTGTGTGTTATGATCAAAAAACCATATAGATTTCCTACGTCGCCAGTATTTGCTAAATGTTAAGTCCTTACAGTGCACCAGGTCTATGTTCTAAAGTCCATTCTTAGAAGGCAAGCGACGGGTCCTCTGCCCGACCGGACTGTATTTGCTAAACGTCTGTACTGCTGCTTGAGCAGCAAACTATGAATAAAAAGTTAAACATTGCTAAAATGAGCTGACACAAAATAAAAAAACAAAGTTACAGAGTGGCTTCAAAGTTTGCATTACCAGGAGGCGGCGAGATTACTCAAGTTCATCACATATTGTTTAATTATAATATTTGCCTACCTTCCCCGCCCTACATACAATATTTTTCAATACCCACACATACACACACACAGAGACATACGTGCACACGCACACACATATAATACTACACACTCACACTCTACCTGACACACACACTCATCCTCCAATCGCCACCACAACCTACCCTGAAACTAATAACTATTATGTTGTTACTTCTTTTTATTATCCTTTTTATTCTTTTTAGGGTTCCGTACCAAAATGTTAAAAAAGGAACCCTTATGGTGTGACTCAGACTGTCTGTTTGTCTGTCTGTCTGTCTGTCACAACTGGATATCTCAAGAACTACTAATGCTATCAACTTGAAATTTCAAACGGTTTTAGATGACGTGGGTAAACGTCATCGTCCTAGGCCTAGTTTGGTAGGGAGGATCAAATCTTTATCACACTAATATTATAAAGGCGAAAGTTTGTGAGTGTGTGTGTGTGTGTGTTTGTAATACATAAATTGTAAGAGTGTCTGTCATATTTTAATGTATTTTCAGTGACAAATAAACTATTTTATTTTTTGTTTTGCTGAGTGATTAAGAGAGATTATCCTCTCAATTTTGGTATTTATGCAAGTCTTTTCAAGGATAACAACTATAAAATTACGTATACACCTTCAAATTCGAGAGCTTAGATAGACTCATAACTGTTCTATAGAATTGTTTTTATTTTTTACGCTTAGCAACTTACAGTCGACATGCATTGACCACCTCACTCACATTTTACAAATTATGAAGTGAGTTCACTTCATATTTCAGAATAAATGTCAAAAACCAGAGATTAATTAATACCAGAGAAGAGTGAATATTAGAGTCTCAAGACATATTAAATTTACAGCAAAGACACATAAGACAACCACTTAGCACACATCCATTCTACTTCAAAGTTTCGTCACATCTAGGTAAGCGAAAAGCCTAACTACTTAAGACTCCATATCATTATTCTCATCTAAACCTTCTACTTTCAAAGAGCTTAGTTATAAATCCGAAAGTTTCCGAACAATTCCGAATATGGCGGCTGACGATTAAGCATCTCACACAATTAAGCTGACAAAAGCGCTCCTTGATTAAAAGCAGACGGATTAAAATGGCTCGCAGTCGTTTGATTTCCAGATTATGATGATGAGTGTCGTTTGTTTGTCCGTCTACATAATGGCTGAATGCTTATTGTCCGGAGTCATCAAGTGAACAATAATGGATTGACAGTGGATCATCTTTTATTCATCCTGCCATTGAGGCTCCTTCGTTGATTTTTTGGATCGTTACGAGTTTCTTTGATAAAATAAGGCTTGTTAAAAATTTAAGTGAGAGCCTCGTTGTGAATTTTGTTCGTATTTTTTTGGGAGCTGTAATTGGGAGGTACTAGACGCTTTTAAGTTTTTTAAGTAAGGACCTTGATATTTGGGTCAATCTAATTATAGAAAGATCTAATTAGTGTTTGAAATTATTGAGTCTATGATACTCCACCAAAGCATAATCAATTTGAGTTTGAGCTCTCTCAAATTCTTTTAAACCTTACCTTCAATAGTTCTCCCTCTACCCTTATTACATCGAAGCGACCATAACAGTGACGTATGTTCGTCCTCGAAGCACGTCTCCCCAGTAGCTCATGTGTGGAGCGCTAGCTATCCGTTCGCAGGATATTACACACGTTCGATTACCGACCGGTGCATGGTATGCTCCTTTACTTCGAACACGTTTTGAATTTCTGCGATGTCATTTAACTGGAATCAAATGAAATCAAAATAGTGTTATTTTTAAATATTTGCTACATTTTATTGTATCCGTAAAATAGGAATTTGACATTTAAAAATAAACGCTACGGCGACGTCGTCGGTCTTAATTTTTCAATAGTCAGATAACTCTTATCTGAAGAATAAATATTTTAATTTGACAGTAGAAAATATGTCAATTCTGCAGGCTAAAATAAAGGTAGTATTATTTGTATACATACAGTAATAATGTTTACTAATGGTTCACGAAACTACCTCAATTTTTTTTCTCTTGACAGAAAATTTAAAAACTCGAGAGTATTGTGAGAAAACTTGGATTTATTACTGCTGAAAAATGGCCCCAGAAGTAACACGCTTACGTTCTCTCTTTAATAGAATACTGGGTTATTGAATTAGCAAGGTGGTGGAAGGTACTTATTTTCATGAACAGTTTATAAGTATCCATACTAATATTATAAATTCGAAAGTAACTCTGTCTGTCTGTCTGTCTGTCTGTCTGTCTGTCTGTCTGTCTGTCTGTTACCTTTTCACGCCTAAACCACTGAACGGATTTCGATAAAATTTGGCAAGCCTATAGATGGTATCCTGGGATCGGACATAGGCTACTTTTTTTTTCAAAAATAATCCTACAAGGGGTGATATAGGGGATGAAAGTTTGTATGGGAAACTCAGTATTTCTTAAGCTAGGGATATGAAAATTCAAATTTATGCTTTTGGTAGGAAATAAAGAAATATGCGGTTCAGAGCTTTTGAAAAATCATCCCCTAAGGGGTAAAATAGGGGATGACTTTAAAATTTACAAAACTGCACAGATTTTGATAAAATTTGGCAAGGCTATATATAGCATCCTGGGGAAGGACATAGGCTACTTTTTGTCTTTAAAAATAATTGTACGCGGGGTGATATAGGGAATGACAGTTTGTATGGGAAACCCAGTATTTCTTAAACCAGGGATATGAATATTCAAATGTAAGCTTTTGGTAGGAAATAAAGAAATATGCGGTTCAGCGTTTTTGATAAATCATCCCTTATGGGGTTAAAATAGGGGATGATTTTAAAATTTACAAAACTGAACGGATTTCGATAAAATTTGGCAAGGCTATATATAGCATCCTAGGGAAGGGCATAGGCTACTTTTTGTCTTAAAAAATAATTCAACAGGGGGTGATATAGGGTATGAAAGTTTGTATGGGAGACCCAGAACCATTGAACGGATTTCGATAAAATTTGGCAACGCTATAGATGGTATCCTGGGGACGGACATAGGCTACTTTTTTTTTCAAAAATAATCCTACAGTGGGTGATATAGGGGATGAAAGTTTGTATGGGAAACTCAGTATTTCTTAAGCTAGGGATATGAAAATTCAAATTTATGCTTTTGGTAGGAAATAAAGAAATATGCGGTTCAGAGCTTTTGAAAAATCATCCCCTAAGGGGTAAAATAGGGGATGACTTTAAAATTTACAAAACTGCACAGATTTTGATAAAATTTGGCAAGGCTATATACAGCATCCTGGGGAAGGACATAGGCTACTTTTGTCTTTAAAAATAATTGTACGCGGGGTGATATAGGGAATGAAAGTTTGTATGGGAAACCCAGTATTTCTTAAACCAGGGATATGAATATTCAAATGTAAGCTTTTGGTAGGAAATAAAGAAATATGCGGTTCAGCGTTTTTGATAAATCATCCCTTATGGGGTTAAAATAGGGGATGATTTTAAAATTTACCAAACTGAACGGATTTCGATAAAATTTGGCAAGGCTATATATAGCATCCTAGGGAAGGGCATAGGCTACTTTTTGTCTTAAAAAATAATTCAACAGGGGGTAATATAGGGTATGAAAGTTTGTATGGGAGACCCAGAACCATTGAACGGATTTCGATAAAATTTGGCAAAGCTATAGATGGTATCCTGGGGACGGACATAGGCTACTTTTTTTTCAAAAATAATCCTACAGGGGGTGATATAGGGGATGATAGTTTGTATGGGAAACCCAGTATTTCTTAAGTCAGGGATATGAAAATTCAAATTTATGCTTTTGGTAGGAAATAAAGAATTATGCGGTTCGGCGTTTTCAAAAAATTATCCCCTAATGGGGTAAAATAGGGGTTGATTTTAAAATTTACAAAACTGCACGGATTTCGATAAAATTTGGCAAGGCTATAGATAGTATCCTGGGGAAGGACATAGGCTACTTTTTGTCTTAAAACATAATCCTACAGGAGGTGATATAGGGGATGAAAGTTTGTATGGGAAACCCAGCATTTCTTAAGTTAGGGATATGAAAATTCAAATTTATGCTTTTGGTAGGAAATAAAGAAATATGTGGTACAGCGTTATTGCAAAATAATGCCCTCATCGGGGTTAAATGTAAAATTTACAAATAATATTAAAATGTTTGTGTACCTACCTCTTTTTAAGAGATTTAAGGGATTGGAAATGTAGTCATAGTTCGTATCTTGAGGTAACATTTTTAGTATTTATTTCCGAGTGGGCACTCGGTCAAAAGTTATGTTATTAGAGTAACTAACTTAATGTTATTAGACTAAGTAAACAAAGTCCCCCCGCCGCGTATGTGATGTTTGAATGCGATGATGTCAAAAAGTACCGAACGGATTTTCATACGGTTTTCAACAATGAACGGAGTGATTCAGTGTTACATAATATGGTTTTGTGTCAATTGGCGGAAATATGACGACGATTGTTGAAGATGTCGGAAAAAATCATGCCGACTTCAGCTTTAAGCCCACCATACACATAACGATATATCGTAGCTATTTGAGTTTGCACAGTTATATCGGACGGCCGTATGTTTTCCACATGAATGTTCCCAGGGGATGTTTTTCGACATCCACGCGGGCGAAGCCGCGGGCAAAAGCTAGTATTATTATAACTTTACCAAGATATGAAAAAAAACCGGTCAAGTGCGAGTCGGACTCGCGCACGAAGGGTTCCGTACCATATTATATGTTTAACAATCGCAAAGATAACTTTTTACTTATTTTATAATGATACTGTGAATTACAAGGTTATTTTTTGCAGTTGCAGAAAATCACCCATGTTTAAACAAAATACCTTATGAATCGCCGTTTTCAGTATTGTTGATTAAATACAGTATTCATGGTACCTACATGGTATAAAGAAGTTTCAAATTCCTAATTTGTTGAATTGTTGCGCTAGAGCTCGTACAAAAATGCTCTAAAATTTACAACTTTTGCGGCCCCCTATTTCTTAATTTTAAAAGATTTAATAAAAATATGTTTGTACTCTACTCAATGAGTTCTAGACGATGACACCCCACATGCTAGATTAAAATTTTTATTTTTTTATGGGGATCGACCCCTTACATTTTTAACTTTGCTTTATTTTTATTATTTGTTGTTATAGCCGTAATAGACAGCGGAGGCTTAGTAAGT
Source organism: Cosmia trapezina (assembly GCA_905163495.3). NCBI lineage: Eukaryota > Metazoa > Arthropoda > Insecta > Lepidoptera > Noctuidae > Cosmia > Cosmia trapezina. The sequence continues at coordinate 987,220 of LR991025.1, forward strand.
TTGTACTGGACTGTACGTGGTTGTCTGATTTCATGGATTTTAATTTTCTTGCGCGGAACCCTAATTATTTTTCTAAAATAAAAATAGCCTAAGTTACTCCTTACAACATCAGCTATATGTCGTCAAAATCGGTGAAAATTCGTTTGGCAAGTTTCCTAACTTGACTCAAAGGACCATTTTTTTAATCGGACTGCGCTTTAAAATTCTTCTATACAAACTTTTAACCTCATTTGAGGCGTAGTTTTGAAAAACTAATAATGACAAACATTATTAATTACTTATACAAGTATTTTTGCTAAGTTTCAAGTTCATTAACCAAATTAATAAGATTTTTCATATAAACTGTATCTCTGTTTTCACGAACACAAATAAAGAATTTCAAAAATCGTCTGGTATGTTTTCATAACTTGACTCAAACATTATTTACACCAATTTTAGAGTTAATCAAACCCCCAATAAAATCCTCCGCTATAAAATTAACTTTTCACCCCTTAGGGGTAGATTTTTGGAAAACCCTGATACACGTTAGTCTTAATTTTTGGTCTCAAGTATAAAAACTGAGTTTTGAGTTAATCGGACCGCGTGTTAAAGTTCTTCCATACAAACTTTGACACCCCCAATCCCTCCTTAGGGGGTAGTTTAGGAAAACTAAAAATGATAAACTTTATAATTTACTTAGATGAATATTCGTGCTAAGTTTCAAGTCTATTAACTCAAGGGATAGGATTTTTCATACAAAGTTTCATCCCCTATTTTACCCCCTTAGGGATGGAATTTCCAAAAATCCTTCCTTAGTGGATGTTTACACTATATAAGGTATCTATGTGCAAAATTTCAAGTCTCTAGGTCCATTGGTTTGGGCTGTGCGTTGATATATTAGTCAGTGACTCAGTCAGGACTTTGATTTTTTTATATATATAGATTTACCATGTTATTTTAAGACCACAGACTTCTTATAGGTTTTCCTGTAATCTGCAGGTATAGAACTATTTTCTATATTTTTTTCAAAATTTTAGGCTCAGTAGTTTCGGAGATAAGGGGGGGGGAATGGTCAATTTTCGTCAATTTTCTTAAATAACTTTAAAACAATATATTTTACAATTATAAGAAAAATATATTTGAGACCCTCATAGTAAGCCCTTTCATTTGGTATATCACACGGTACAGTTTACAAAACTTTTTTTTTTAATTTTCTTATTTTCCCCCTAAAAGTGACTCTCATATTCAAAATTCATATATTTACTTTAGCTGTACGTGTTTGGGTCACAGAAATCCATATGTGTACCAAATTTGAACTTAATCGGTCCATAAGATTCGGAGCAAATTGGCTGTGACAGACGGACAGACAGACAGACAGACACACGAGTGATCCTATAAGGGTTCCGTTTTTTCCTTTTGAGGTACGGAACCCTAAAAATAAACAAACAAATCGTTTAGTTTTCTGCCCCTAATAACCCAATGAGTTTTATTTTCATAATGTTATAACCCGGTGAGTCGAAAGATTTAGTTAGCAAATTCACACTAAAAGCACTTGGAACTTGTTTCAACATGTTCTCGCTGTTCCTTAACTTGATTTACTTCAGCTTAACTATTAAATCTGACATGTAGCACGCGCGAGGCCGGGCTGCACCGAGGTCAGCTCGAGATTAGTTTTACTCTGACAACTTACTTTAAGCATTATTCTAAGTCATTGTAATTTTGTTCGGTTAAGACCCATAATAATCGATGAATAACGTAAGGAAAGACAGTGACGGTTAAACTTTTCTATACAGGGTGGGTCGTGAAACGAGGTCCAAAGCAAAATTTTAGAAGCCTCACCAAGGGCTTCCCGAAACACCACCATGTATGTTCAGTGATTATTTATAATTTTTGGGAAATTCTTACTTGACTTTAGACTTTTTTACTTTTCTTTTTCTGTGTGAATTTTTTGACAATATTTTTTTTTTAATTATAAATTCTTATAAATATCACCCAAAGTAACTAAAACTTAGCTAAAAGGTAAATTTTTGCTCGACAAAATTCGTTTTACATTTTCAGTCATCAATTAATCAAAAAACCACCACGCACAATGAAGGGTTCCGTAGTTGAAAAGAATATATCTCAAAAACGAAATTAACACCAAATTGTAATTGTAAAATTAATACCAAAACAAAACTTTTTTACGTGATAAAATTACAAATTAACAATTTTCGGACTTTCTTCTTGCTAAATTTCATGATTTTAGGTCAACGGGAAGTACCCTAGAGCTATATGTTTCGATTTACTGGTGAGTATAAAATCTGTCGCATAAGTGGCCCTATTTTTTATTGCGTTGACTTAGAAGCTCGATTCTTTTAGGACTCTAAGGGACGCTAAACTTACGTATTTGACATTAATTTTAACTTGATACCTCCACGCGTTCCTGAGAAAAAGGGTCTTGACACACATAGCGCACAAATAATTTTTTATAAGATCTTTTTATGTATTACCTATGTTTAACAAATAAATTATTCTAATTCTAATCCTAATACTATTTATTTATTTTATTTATTTATTTAAAAACAACCAACTTATGCTTACAGTTTTCACCACACATACAAGTTATCGGTCAATTAATAGGTACTAGTACTAATACAATCATAAAGTTAGATACTGACAGACTTGAAAATATTTTTATATGTGATAAACTGAGAAATTAACAATTTTCGGACTTTTACCTTTACTTTTGCTAGGAGACCTTGCTTCTTGCCAAATTTGATAGTTCTAGGTCAACGGGAAGTAGGTAGTAGGTAGGTTTTGATTTACTTGCGAGTATCAAAATATGTCGCATAAACGGTCGTATTTTTTTATTGCGTTGACTTAGAAGCTTGATTTTTTAAGAACTCTAAGGGACTATTAACTTACGTATTTGGTATTAATTTCAACTTAATACCTCCACGCATTCCTGATAAAAAGGGTCTTGACAGACTGACAGACATACAGACAGACGGACAAACAAGTGATCCTATAAGGGTTCCGTTTTTTCCTTTTGAGGTACGGAATGATACCATGGAGCTGGTCTGATGATGCACCTGGAAGGTGGCCATAAGAACTCCTCAACTAAACAAGAAAATCCCCTCGTGTAGGTAATAGGTAATAGGTAATACCGGCTGGTATCCGCAACTCCAGGTCAATGCGCGTATTTTACGTATGGAACCCCATCGTGTAAATGACTAGACAAGTGTTCTTATTAAATCGTAATTTCTCTTAAACTGAGAAATTATGATTTATATTGTCTTAGTCATTCAAACAAATATACACTAAGTAGTTATGGCGCTAATTTGGAACACAGGTAAATACATACATAGACTGCTAAAATAATACCCCTTCCTTTTAGCTTTGCCGTAGTTGGGTGAAAATCAAAAAACCGATACACATCCTTCCCATTATAAATAAAATCATCCTTTTTGCCTTTCAGCAAAATGATACATCGAATATTCAGCAAAAACTTAATCAAGAAACCAACATAATCAAAGCCAGCTGTTTCATCAGCGTATCGCGTATCGCGTATTCGGCGCTGAACTTTATGATGTTATCGTGCGATCTACTCGATACCGGATTACTTTCTCATTATTGTCATTCTGGCTAATCTGGCGGGCGAGAGAAAGCGGAGATAGGTTTCTTTTTTATTTAGAATATTCTAGATTAAAAAACGTTTTATTTAAAAAGCTCTGGCGTTTTTTCATCAAACAACGCAAGAGCTTTATAGATAAAAGCTTTATAGATGGTACCTAATTAATTAATTTGTATAGAAATCGGAAAAAAATAATAATAAAATGGCACGCCTTTGGAATGAGGGCGCAAAGAGCGAAGTGATTATTGTATTAGCGACCGTCAGATGCGCGATTAAATAGCATGGTGTACAGATACTCTTGTTGTTCCGGCTCGAGTTTTTGTCCAAGTGAGATTTATTCGTGTATTCAACGTAACTGTGAGACACGAAATGACATGAATTTTCAGGTTATTGCAGACGATTTAATACACATTCTATTCATACACTAGTCATGAACAATACAAAAAGGTAAAGTATACCTAAACAATACAAACCCGACACTATTAATTAAAGCACGTAAGTATTCCAGGCCCGACCAAGTGATAATCCCGATACGATCCGAAGTAAATCCTGATTAAATCCAACTAGAACAAAATGACCAATTTAGAAACCTTAGAGTTTGTCATCAAAAAGTTTTTAATGAGGCTTCGTTCGGATTAAAATATTTTCCTCGTCGGTTCATTAACCCTGCAAGTGAGGTTGTTAGGAGACCTAATACAGAGAGCCTTATATTAATTCTCGTCGACAGCCGGTCTCTTAGATTATCGAACAAAAGTAGATGAATTACACAAAGGGATTTAGCAGCGATCCTTCGTTTTAATGAAGTTAGGAAACCAGAAATCGACAGATTATGAGAACGAAACGTTTGGGTGTAATAAAACACTCGTTAAGTTTTTTTTTTGTTGAAAGAAATAGAAGATTTGAGCAGCGAGAGGGCTGTTAACATTGACGATCGTATAGATTTGTGTTAAACAACTCTCTCGGCGTAATTTATTCAGCATTCATGTATTTAAATTATATGGAAATGTATGTATAGTCGTAAATTTTTGTGACGATGCAAAGGGTAGGGAAGACAGAAATTGCGAAACAAATGTGGAAGTTTTCCGTCGCAAGTTTTATGCTGTTCATGGAAGAGGACATGAGAAATTGTGAGATACTTGTTATAAATGTTGGGCTCCGACACGTTAGGTTTATGCAAAGTGTATGGTAAGTAGTAGTCCTATTTATTGTAGTGATTTAGTTGAAGCTTTATGCTCGAAGTGGACATTTACGGGCTGATGTTCATGATACTAAATTGGGACACACTAAATTATTTATTTATTTGTGAAATACTTTATTTAACATCAGTACTTACAATTTAAGTTATGAATAGGTAGTTCCAGATATTTTTTGTCAGTATGGCATTCATATTAACATTTCTTCCTACAATTTTTTTTATGTATTGCGATTATGGAGGTATGTTAACAAACACAAATTTCATTTGCACAAACCAACATCCAGACCCGACACAGCTACGTGTAGGCCATACTTATGTACTTGCGTACTTATACTTAGTTTAAATGTCGGGTATACTTACACAATTTCACCCCGCGCATAACAGTGTTACAATACCAAGTTATCTCGACTGCTCGACGTCCGTACGTCACTGCAGGGATCCAGCAGAATATCAGCGTTAGGTGTACTTGCCTGACACATGCTGAGCTGGACTCCCATTCGGTGCATCATTTAGACGCACACCGCACTGTGTATTCCGTTGTTAATTTTATTTTAAGTACCTATGTCATAGTGTCACTTTTATTTGCAGTGTTATTCTTCTATTTTTTTTATTGGCACCTTGTTAATTTTACTTGTACCATTTAATTGTACTTTTGTGTGTTGTGCTATGTCTTTTGTGTGCACTAAATAAATGATTTATCTATCTATCTATACAAATATTTGATCCATGTGGGAATCAAACTGCGAACCGGGACGAAGCCAATCACTCAGCCGAGCTAGTACACCAAGAGTCGTCTAGATATTGATACTACCTATCTATCGAAAGCGAAATGTAGCTGCACTCTGAGTACACCTCTGTTTAACCCTTCGGGGAAAGTAGCCGTGATGTTATCTTTATGTATTATATCTATGTTTTTCCGCTGAAGGGCAAAGGCTTCTCCTTTTTCCACAGGCTTCAGCCCTCTGATATTATGCGCAAGTTATTTTGGTAGAAGTTAAGTTCATCTTTCTACCCTCGTCTTGATATGCCGTGATGTCACCCAGTGGGAGCCACTCATTGGTTCTTCTAGCCCACTTTGATATTACTGATAGTCAATCAACTCAATGACTTTATTAACACATTTTGCTTTGGGCTGTATATTTTTTCCAAGAAAATGGTTAATAGACGGAAAAGATACTATTTTCTTTTCCTTGTCCCCGTCGATAGGAGCTACATATAAAGCCCATAAGTGCCGATGCCATTATGTATCCAGTTCAGTTTATCTGATGAGAGCAATTTTTACATGTTTATTCTCGATATTATCGAAAGGGGTTTGTGGGAGATTTAAGGAAAGTACAGCATGAGATAAAAGCCTTTGATGTGATATTCAGCATCAACTTTTTAAAAGAGGCTTGAAATATTTTTTATGGATATTTCGTACGGAAAGCCATATTATTTTATTGATGTGAAATTTATTTATATTTTTTTTACTACCTATCAACTATATGACAGTTATAAGTTTATAACAGACTGAAGCCTGTGATTTTTAAGTTAAAAACGAGTCGGAATTAAACATACAAAAATACAATTTTGTAGTAAGTTTTTTTTTTGTTTTTATTTCACGAGTTTTCTCAATTATGACAAAACATAGCTTTCAACTAACTAAGACTGCTTTAGAAAGTAGGTCAGCAAAAAAATAGTAACAGTTTCCGTTCCGTACTATGAAGCCAATTTACTCTCTTTACACTAGCCTACTGACCATTTTCTTCTCACATTTTGTTTTGGCAGGAGAAGTACCTGTTACAAATACCAAAAGATTGGCAAGTCAGCGAGGCTGTTGGTTTTGACTGTTTGAAAGTACTCTTTGATAAGCACTTATTTATTTCATAGAAAGATACAAGATATATTATATCGAAAAGCCAAGTATTTCTCAAAGGAAACATTAAATTATTCAACGTTCCTGCACCATTACACATACATTTCCTGGTTCGTTCATGTACTCGTATCTACTGTGATCTTCAGTTTCTATGTACGATCACGAATCGTTTCACTTACTTGTGGCACATTGATTACCTGTTTATAGATACCTTATTACTTATCAACGGTTACTAAAGCTAATAAAGCTATTAAGAACTACATTAATAATTTGACAAAGTGCCTTAGTCAGCCCGACAGAACAGAGAACAGATTGATTACAGTCAATTATTAACTGATAGAAAATGGTACTCTGTTTTTATAGCTGTGCAAGGATCTATTGGCGCGTGGCCAAGATTGGAACAATGCTGCGCGGTTCTTTCAATACATTTCACAACACTATAACACAAAATAATGTTTATTAACAGCGCCCCTCTGTGGATGTCATTCGAATGGGAGACATGTAAATTAATCAGTCATTCTGCAGTCCATTGTTTTATATTTACTATGTTTTAGAAAAGAGTTTTATTTAGTTCAGGTACCATGTTTGCATTATTTTTAGAAGAGTCATAGGTTTAAAAGGTATTTAATCCAAATGCCTTTCCCTAGTGATGAGTAAACAAAAATTCTTAGGAGAGATCGGGAAACAATAAATAAATAAATAAATAATAAATAAATATCCTTGGACATTTCACACAACGCCATATAGTCCCAAGCTAAGCAACCTAATGCTTGTGTTATGGTAACGAGATGGCTGATAAACTACTTATATACATTTTTTTTTTTTAAATACATACATATTATAGATAGAAAAACACCCAGACTCGGAACAAATACTTGTAGGTCGTACAAATTATTTGTTCCGTGCGGGAATCGAACCCGCGACATGCTGCGCAGCAGTCAATCGCTCAACCACGGCGCCAACCGTGTCGTCAAACAATGAATACGATTTAAACTTAAATCAACACTCACCTACCGTAATTCTGAAATTACTCCATTTTAAAATCAGAGGGGCAATTCTCGTATTTTTAACAACGTTCGCAATCTCATCTCAGTCTCAATCTGTTAAAAATTGTATAGCGTTTACCTACATTTTTGACATTTGATTGACGCTGGCATGAGATTGTGAACGTTTTTAGGTACGAGAATTGGCCATCTGATCACATAAAAATGACTCATAACGATTTTTGGAAACGATGTATATTCATCATTTCTTCACTTGTTTTTTATACGATCAAAATTGAAGTTGTTATGATTACTAAAACAAACTACTAACGAATTTCTGAGTTTACAAAATGAATGCTGCAGCATATTCACTTATCAGAAAGCATATAGATAGATAGATAGAAGATAGAAGATAGAATACTCTTTATTATGCACACCATAAAAATTACAGATATAAATGTTGAAATTTTACATAGGGTGACACAATGGGCGGTCTTATCGCTAAGAGCGATCTTTTACAGACAACCTTTGGATGGATTATGGGGAGAAAGGAGAGAATACTGTAGGTAGTCTGTGGTGTACCATATATACATACATAAATACAGATACTTATATAAATATATACTTATATGTATATACTACTTGAAAAAGAGCAAGGAACTATACACGTAATGACGATATTTAGAGAGAGAGGAATTCATATTTCCATTACCTATATCTGATAAAATATACACAGAAGAAAACCATACCACGTAAGTCTAACACTATTTTTCCAAAGGTAACTATTGTAAGGGTACTCGAATCTTTTCCGATAGATCGTTAGATGTCTGTAACAGGCAATTTGGAGATTGCTTACTTTGATAACCGATACCGAATGAGGCTAAATAGCTATTTCAATTTCTAAGAGCCGAGCAATCAAATGATTCTATATTATGGACTCCACGCTGGGTTACTATCAAATATCCTTGTAGTTGCCTTCTTAAATTTTTATTATGTATATTGAAACTATAAGAATTTACGTATTTTTATGTACATGTTTTTTGTGACAGGCAGTGATTTTTGATGCAGATAAAACATAAGCCTTTATAGTTTAGAATGATGAAACTTATTTTTTTACCCGACTGCCCCTGAAAGTACACTACTCAACAATGTCTAGTAGTCCAAGATCCCAGACCTGACTTATTTTCTGATTAATAAAATGTATGGGATAGCGTAGTGTTAGTATGTACTTTGAACGTACGCATACCTGCCAGCTTGGGCCGACAACCAATTTTCAGGTATATAAGTACTAAAGTTACTTAAAAATATTACTCACTTTTCCTAAAGTCTGACTGCTGATTTTAATAATTAATAATCAATACTGCCAGAGTGTTCTCGTCGTCGGTTTTTCTGACAGACGCTTTAAAGCTCGCAAAAATTGACGTCATCTTACTTATAGTTTGAGTCTTAATTTTTATATACTTGGAACTATTTCAATACTATTTGTAAGCAGCCAGACCAATCGTAGCTGCAGTGTTATGTGCAAAAAACCTCAAACCGCACGAGCGTTCCGGCTCTTACTTTTTGTATTTTTTGGAATTTTGTGTTCCAGGTTGTTTGGAGAAGTTGTTAGGTACGGTATATTTTTGCCAAAAGCCGCGAGGTTGTATCGGTAGTACGAACAAAGTTAGTCTGTGGTTGAAAATCAGTTTGACGAACGAGAGGCGCGCGCGGGGGGCGTTTGTTTACCGAGAGTATTGTTCGTATTTCAAAACTTTGGAAGAAGAAAGGTAAATATTATGATATCATTTGATTATTTGAAACATGGGGAATATTTAAGGCAAAAAAAAAATAGGGCTATAGCTTTAGATTTTAAAATAATCTTTTAATTGTTTTTTATTGGCGGTAATATCAACGAATTGATTTTTTATTGGGGAAAAAAAACTAAGCCATCCATTGTTCTAAAACAAAATTCGTAATCTTGCCTAGTTATTCACTTTAAGAAACAGTCATTAGTTTCCTATCAGTTCCTAGAAATATTTTGCATAAAAGCCGTGTATAGGTGAGCCTGCGCACCGTTGCGTGCCGATTAAAAATGTTCAGGACAATCGAGCAAAAATCGCGGTGGGAGCGAATCGCGTGAAGGCGCGTTGCGACTGCCTTAAGCTTAAGCTTTTCTCCTATCTACACGCTTCTCATATACAATACGTATAAGAACGTAGTTGTTGACTACGAGAAGCACTTTTTTTTTTGGCTATTGAGCCATCATCATTCTGCTGCCCTTTTTAAAGATAAAGATAAAGATAAAGATAATTTTATTTGTTACAACATGCGTATACATGCAAATTATGCATGCAGGATGTCACAATATTAATATTTCGTACGTACATGTTTCACCCGTAAGGCGTACAAATTTATAACATTTACAAGAAATAAAAATAAAAAATTAAATCACATAATAGTCTGAAAACAACAATAATAAGTACAATAAATTAGTCATAAAATGTCACAAAATTTAATGATAACTAAGATAGAATAATAAATGTCAAATAGTGTCATTCAAAAAGTCATTTATATTATAATAACATTTGTCCGTTAATAAATCTCGAATCTTTCTTTTAAACAAATTTACCGGCAATGTTTTATATGACTGTGGTATCTTATTATAAACTTTAGGAGCCATACAGAAAACACTTTTTCCCATTAATGCAGTCTTTGATGTATGCGAACACAGTTGATTATTGTCACGTCTGTTACGGGGGAAGGTGTCAGCTAGTCGTGGAAATAGAAATTGGTTTACCCTTACAAATGTCGCTATTTCAAAAATATACAGAGATGGTAGACTTAATAATTTGTGTTCTTTAAATACTGGCATACAGCTGTCGGTCGACTTCAAATTGAACATGGCTCGAATGCATCTCTTTTGGGCCTTAAACGCTATTGCTTTATCTGTGGAATTCCCCCAAAATATAATACCGTAGCGCAATAATGATGCTACTAGACCATGATATGCTGTTACTAAAGCATCTGTGCTTAGCTCTGGGGCCAGTTTATATAAGGCGTATGCAGCGGAGCTCAGCCGTTTACTTAGGTATTCTATGTGTGCCTTCCAGTTCAATTTAGAGTCAATAATAATTCCTAGAAATTTTGTGTCGTCAACTTTATTAAGTACAGTGTCCTTGTAGATCGCGTTAAGGTCAAATACAGCCTGAGTTCGTTGCCTAAAATGCATAATCGTTGTCTTATCCAAATTTATTTTTAGGTTGTTCCTGTTTAACCATGATATTATTAAATTTAACGATTCATTTATGTCAATTTCATATATGTCCTTATTTTTACATGCTATAGTCATAGTGCTATCGTCGGCAAAAAGAGTCATGGGGTGTTCAATAGCACTCGGCATGTCATTTATGTATATTATGAATAATAAAGATCCTACTACACTGCCTTGAGGAACACCGTATGTAGGTGTGCGTTCGCTTGATACATAAATTTCCTCTTTCTTTGTCTTAACATTAATTCTCTCAATTTCTGTGTATTGTTTTCTATTCGTTAGGTATGACTGAATAAGATTTAGTATGTTTCCCCTTATGCCGTAAGCTTCTAATTTCTGTAGCAAGATGCTATGGTCAACGTAGTCAAACGCTTGTGTCATGTCGCAGTATATAGCACACACCGGGATTCTCCTGTCCATATTCGTCATAATAGTATATAAAAAGTCATAAATGGCCATACTGGTTGACATGTTTTGTCTAAACCCCTTTTGCTCTTTACTCAAGATACTTTTCTTTTCGAGGTATGAGTAAAGTTCTTTATGAAGGTATTTTTCAAAAATTTTGGACATTATAGGAATTAAGGCAATTGGTCTATAGTTAGCCATGTGTTCCTTATTGTTTTTTTTAAATAATGGTTTCACTGTTGAAACTTTTAGGGCATTGGGAAATACACCTGAGCTGATGCACAGATTTATTAGGTAGCTTAAGTGGGTACAGATGGTTTCAGAAACGAACTTTACAACCTTAGTAGAAATACCATCATAACCTGTACTATTTGTGGCATTTAAAGATTTAATTATGTTTAATATGTCTACCGGTATACTTGGTGCAACAAAGATTGAATCTTTTTGCTTTATAATATTCTTTGTTATTTTGCTTCCCGAATCTTGACTTGGTTGAATTTTATCTACAAAAAAATTGTTAAACGCGTTAGCTATTTCTAGAGGGCCCTTTACTATTTTATCATCGACCTTTATATAGTTAATGTATTCTTTCGGTAATAACGGTTTCGATTTATTTATTATGTTCCATGTCATTCTACATTTATTTGTTGCAGTTTTAATTGAGTAATTGTTTTGAGCACGTCGAGTCAATCTCATAACTTTTTTAAACCTTTTTGTGTAATTCTTATAAATGTTTTTGTTCGTCATATTTGGTTTTAATCTGTAATGCCATAATAGCTGACGCTTCTTTTTACTGCATAATTTAATGCCATGTGAGATCCATTTTGACTTTTTAATTACATTTATAGTTGTCAGTTTATATGGAAAACAAAGGTCATAAAATAGTTTAAAGTTGTCAATAAATATGTCATAAGCGATATTTGGATCTTCAGTTTCATAAATTTCCACAAAAGTCAATTGCTTTAAGCAGTCCCTAAATTTAACCATATTCTCTGTGCTAAAGTCCCGTCGTTTTCTGCGCCAGTATTTTAACCTACAAGTTTTTTTCACCGGGCATTTTATTAGTTGCGCTGTGTGGTCTGACAGAGCAAATTCTATCACGTCCGTTTTACATTTGGCTCCAAAGTTATGTGCGAAGTTGTCAATGCAAGTTTTGCTAAGAATTCTGGTTGGTTGCTTTATCGCTAACTTAAGATTGAAATTCAATAACAGACATTCAAAATCAAACACCACATTATTTTTTTTCATTACATCAATGTTAAAATCTCCCGCTATTATAATATGCTCATACTTTTTTTTACATATTTTTTTACATATTTTTTCTATTGTCTCATAGAATACATTTAGGTTATTTCGTTTCGGTACTCTGTATACACATAAAATAATCATATTGTGTTGTATGAGCTCCACCCCACAACATTCAACAACACCCGTTACAGATGCCCCAGCTATGTGTGGAACTTCTCTCCATTGGAGACCGTTTCTAATCAAAATACAAGCCCCACCTCGTTTACTTTCTTTCCTACAGAAAAATGATGCTAAGGTGTAATTGGGGATATTTAAATGGCTTTCGTACCCTGATATCATGAAGTGCTCTGTAACACACAGCGCGTCAATACTAATGTCCCTTTCTGACAATTCTTCTAGGCAAACATTTAGAGCATCGACCTTATTTAAAAGACCCGCTATGTTTTGATGCATCACGTAAAGGCTATTAGTGACGAAAAAACTGCTTTTCTGTTTCTAATACTTGTGTGGGAGTGTGAGACGTTAATGTTATCAGGGGAGTATTTTCAGCCTTATTATTATAAATGTTCATGCATTTAGTGTCATTAATTAATGCAAGTAGATTAACAAAAACTGCTTGGAACCCAAAATTGTTTAGTTGGCCAGACTGCCTGAAGAATGAGTTATAATCATAGTCGACATTTGCATTTGAATCTAGTACATGAGCATATTTGTGTGTCCAGATATCTTGACATAAAGAGTAGTTAAAGTTCATGACTCGCCAATTGTACATATTTGAGTTCATGTTATATTTATATGTGGGTAGACAGATAATAATATTAGTATGAGTTATTTCACTAAGAGTCTTCCTTATGTCTAATACGAGTTCAGAGTAATTTTTAGCAATTTTAAAGTCTTGTTCACCAATTAAAATCACACAATAGTCAGTCATCATGTAATCCGTAAGTTTTCTGTTTATCCCCTGCAGGAGGTCACCAGTAGCTCCATCTGTTGTTAAATAGTGACAAAAATTAAATTGTTTCTTAAAAGTTTCTTCTACTAAAGACAGGATCCTGTTTTGTTTATTAGCACTCAGAATGCATAATTTGCTTTGTTTAAGTTGTTGTGGCGGGTGAAACTCCGTCTGGGGTTTGGTTTTGGTTCCTTTAGAATTATTTATTTCTTTTAAGTCCGAATTATTCATTATTTTTGTGCCCAGTTCATTTTTGGTAGTATTTAGTTGATTTTCTGCTTGTTCCCGAGTACAAGCAGACATTTGTGGGCAGATTTTCGACAACCGGGATTGTTGATGGTTGTTATCATTACAGTGTTTGAGCGCGTCTATTTGTTTCTTGAAAGTTGTAAGCTGTTCTTGTGCGTTTTCCAATTCTTGTTGTAGGCTTACAATCTTCTGTTGTAGCAACACAATTTTGATGCTTTTTTTATCACTTACATTAGTTTTGCTAGTAAGTGGAGTGGTAGGTGTAGAGAAAGTCTGTTGTAGTAGGGATTGTTTTCTTCCTCTAATGATATCTGCGCCGTTTTCGATGGTGGGAGAATGGAAAAGTGTTTTTAACATTTTTATTTCCGTAGTTAGCTTATTTATTTGTTGATGAAGACTGTTATTTTCTAATATTGTATTGTCCAGCTCGTTCTCGGTGCTATCGAGCTTATTTGTAAGTTCTTTTATGGTGTCTTTCATTTCTAAAATTGTTAAAGTTTCAGATATTGTCCCATCTACGCTTTTAGACAGTTTATTAGGAGTGTTGTACGATTCCGTCGATGTTTCGTATTCGGACAGTATATGGGAGTCTAGTACGTCGGACACATTAAGAGTTGTTGGTTGTACAGCTTCAGACTGTTGGATTTTCTGAGCAGATTCGCATATCTGTTCCGGGGAGGAGCGGCTTGCTTGAGGTTTTTTCCTTGTTGTGATGTTAGATATGTAGCTTGTATTAGTGACTTTTTTATTTTTGATGCATGTCGTACATCTCCATTTTTTCCTAGACTCTTGGTCCATAAGTCGGTAGGTTTGTTCCGGATATCCAATGCAATCTAATTCATAGCGGTTGTTACATGTTGAACATAAGGCTGTTTTTTTAATATCAACAGATTTCTTGCATTTAAAGCAAGTCACTGTCTCTGTCATCTTGCGGTCATTTCTCGTACTCATTTTAGCTGACGTTATATATTTGTGCGTATTTTTCCCTAATTTAGATTGGTTTTTATTAGTGGTAACAACTAATGACGGGGAAAATGGATTTTAATAATATGGCAACACATCTATGTACGAATGTCTTTTGATGTGCCAAAATGCTATGTTCCAAGACGGTACAATGAATGAATGATATGAACGTAATACATATGTCAACCGTGTTCTGCTACTCGCTGATAGATGTCTCTATTTCGCTGTACTGCAATTATCGACTTGTTTGAATTTTGAATAAAAATAACGAACAGCTGTTGTGAGAAATTATCACTTTTCCTAGACGTTCCTTATGCCATTCTATTTGGGGTCGGCGCAACATGTCCTTTTTTTCCATACTTCTCTATTAGTCGTCATTTCGGTAGTCACCCCCTTTCTAGCCTTGTCATCTTTCACACATCGCCATCGACATTCATACTCAAAACTTTCCTCACGACATTTTCCTCATTCCTCCGCATCACATGCCCATACCATGACAACCGATTTCCGCACAACTTTTCAGTCACCGGTGCCACTTTCAAACTTAGTTTAGACAGCAGCGCAGAGAAGCGGGCCGTCGACTTTGTAATTTGTGGTAGATCTACAGATGTTAGTCGCTAAAAGAAAAACGAGGACAAAGGTTATTACTTATTTGCTACGAGTATGTGCTACGCGCAGTTCAGCGCAGCGCAGGACGTAGCGGAGGACGTAGCAGTTTCCGTAGCACGTGACGTATCACGTGCTACGGAAACTGCTACGTCCCGCACAATGCAGCTACGCGCTACGCCGTAAACTCTATTCGCCAGTAATTCAGAGAAGCCATTCCCATACCTTTCAGAACATTCACGTTCTAATCTCTGTCTTAATCTATCAAAAAACCTTCTAATTGATAAGTTTTTGTCATTGATTGTCGCTGAAATGAGTTTGAGGCTTGATTATGAACGATTTTTAAATCACGAGAAATTGAGCTATTGGTACGTGTAAAGGTGAATCAAAATGATTGAAAACGTGTTAATAACAACGTAACATGAGTAGCTTCGTCATTTTAGTTACACATTATATGAAACAGTTTACAATTTAATTTTCTGAATTGAACAAAGACATTTATTTACGCTTGAATTTTTTAAAAAATGTAATTTTGTAATGCGTATTAATTTTTTATTTGTATTCCTGAATTAAGTTATTATTTATTGTAAAATTATTTATTAACTTACCAGTTGAAAAACAACAACAAAAACGGTTTAAATTGACCGTACAGATAATCTGCATGCCTATAGGGCTGTAAGTACCGTTCGTAAGCTAATAAAAAAGCTATCACGAGTGCTTACATACGGAGGCCTTATATTAAAATCGATTCATAAATAATAAACTCCAACAAATAAACAAACCAGTTCTATTATTGTTTTAAAGAACGAGGTAGTGAAAACATAGTAAAATACCTCACAGACAATGTCAATTTAAAACCAATAAAACATTTTCACCATCCAACAGAACTACAAAACCCTTGCAAAAAGAGGTAATTTTCCAGCCATTCTCACGTGAATCAATTTATTGAAAGACTGCAAAATGATTTCAATGACAAATTGGCTCAATTCATTATCAATTCACCGGGGACTAATGAGTCATTGTGTACGGAATTAAAGTCACATGTATTATACTCGTGCGGTGACTTCGTAATTGAATTGTTCAAATTGCCTCCAGCCTGCAGCCAGGGTTGGCCCAGCTGGAATGCTGGACTGAACAATGGCTCAGAATTGTGGCCGCATTGAATGAATGTCGTATTATGATATCATTATCAAAGCGTTTAATTTAGGCCTGTAATTAGCAGAAACTGTACACCAAAATTTAATAATAATAAAAATCTTTATTTATCGAAGAAACATACAGAGTTCGACATACAGTTTGACATTTGGTTTAAAAATATAATAATCGTTTCTGTTGCAAAATCTGTACAAACAATAATACTCTACCTCTTAAGCTAGGTTATACCTGTATTTTAAGAGGTAGTTGCGGTCAAGGTTTACATTGATCAACAAAACTTATCTTAACTTACTTACTTAATACGTCTTAAAATAGTTATGTAGGGTATTTATATCGTCGCTAATTTCACTTTCTGACGTATCTGACATTTTGGAGTAAGCCGATAGCCGACCTAACTATAGTAGTTTGATACATTTTCCAAGTCAAATCGATCTGCCTAATCGGTGTATCTGTACGGCCTTACGGTCCCCACGATAATGCAAAAATCGAGACCGATATAATTATCTACAGTTTACAAAAAAAAAAAGAAAAATAGCTTGCCCTGTAAAATTTTCTTCGAATCAGTTACGTCAGTTAGTTAGATTAGCGACGATAAGTCACCCAAAACATTGCAGCTTATCTGCCTCTGACTGTATCATTGCATACTGTGTGCATGCAACATGAATGCATGCACCGTAAAACTAACATCTCTTCCAGGCATCACGGATATTTTATTGTTAACGTGAATTCCATAAAACTACTTCACATTCAGACAAATCATGACTGTGTAGCAGCCCTAGTAGCAACGACCACGCTGCAGAAGTTTTAAACAAAAGGTAAATTATTTAAACGCCCGTGTAAATCACTATTAGTGGGTCTTGGGAGAATAGCTGGTTTCTTTACAAATACGAAAGAGAGGTTCCAGCCGGATAATTGTAAAAACCTTGCCTATTTCAACGGATTTTTACTGGAGTTCTACAGATTTCCGAAGCTAGGTGCAGTTTTTAATGGGTTGAAGAATATCTGGGGTCAATCGATATATTGTAGGTACTCATATTATCGACGTATTATGGGTCTACCCTACACTCTCTTGAACTTTTTTATTTCCCATACAATTATAATTATTCTTCATAATCGAACAAAAAATTATTGCATGTTAGTACTGAAATGTGAAAAATATTTGGTGCCGGAAAAAGCTTTCATACGACGACGCTAATGAAATGGAACCACAATCTGTTTTTATCCGGAGCCACGCGACACAAAAACTGAAATTCTACCCCACAAAAGGTCACCACAGTTCATTTACCCCTTTCAGCCAAGACACATAGAAGAATATTCATTGCAGGAAAGGCAAGAAAAATCAGTTTTCATTTCGCTGCAACGTACAGCCATATATAACGCGATGATGTGTTTCGGTGGCTGCCAAGTATGCACTCTTCCTCGTGAGTAGGAGGCATTAGTAAAGTATGTTATGAATGATTCTGTGCATATATGGGTATAATGTAGGATACTTGGATACTTGTTTGAATAGTTTTACATTGTTTTGGTAAGAAATGTCAATGTTCTTTGAGTGCATTTCAAATGAACATTCATCAGAGACAATTTTGTTTGTCATAGTATTCTTGGCAGCTAATTTGTTCACTGAAGAACTAACTAAGAAGTAGGAAAAGGAAAGAAAAGTTTTCAACGAAGAAGAAAAGTTTTAAAGAGCTTTATAGCGGTCAAAGCATCAATTATATTAGCAGCGTTTTTGAAAGCTCAATTCGCAATGAAAGGAGAGTTTAAAATACTTATAAATATGCGGTTTTGTAAAAAATATTCACTGAAATTATACAAAGTTAGGGACTGCGCAATAATTTGCAAAATGTCTTCAAAACACAGCTAACAGGATTAACATTATACCCAGGCCCTAAACAATTTACTTTATAACGTTGCATAAAACAAAAAATGTCCCGAATATCTCTGTTATATACATAAAGGTTTTTTCACATCCCAGTAGTACTTAGCAGTAAAAGTATAATTTACAAGTTAAGTTATAAACATGTCTTATTTACTGGCGCTGTTATTGGCAGACGTTTTCATATTTATTTTGACTTTTACTATCGTACAGACAGTTATTCTGTTTTCTAACGGCTATTTTATGGTACTATATGTAAATATGGACGTAAAAAAAAGGAAATAAATTTTACGTCTCTCTTTCTGGTTGTCTAAGAATATTCTTGTACCTATTTCGATTATTATGATGATTTTCGTTATGCGGTTTGCTGTTAAAATATACTCAAATTATATGAGTGCCGATCGTATGTACTCGTACATATACTAACTTACTAAACATATGCTCGTACAATTTTGGTATCGGCTCCCCGGGAAATATAGAGTGGGTTCCAACATTACATTAAAATAAGTATTCTATTTGGAAACTAGTTTTATGAAACAACTTGGATTGCTTTCTAAACATTGAACGTTGAATTTCGAATACGTTTGTGGTTAAGATCTTTTCGCCATTTTTATAAATAAATACTGAGATGGAGAAGTATTTTACATCTCTGCAGGCGTTTGATGTTTATTTCATAACTACTGACAAATAAACAGAACATCTGTAGACATTATAAATATTAACTATAATGCGGCATTTGAACGTACATTATGTTAAAGCTTCGCTTTCATCAATAAACTAAGTAAATTTATAAAAGGGCATAGCTCTCCTCATTTTCTAATGACGTTCGTTATAGACATTGTCCATTAGACAGTCTATTAGATCATGACTACCACCTAACCTTTAGTAATTTTACCCTACAGTTTTTAAACGGATTGAAAAGAACCCATTATTTTGTAACAAGTCATTACGAGTAAGAATACTGTTTTGACAACAGAATATTGCACGACTTGTCCCGATATTTTTTTTTTTTTTTCGATATTTTTTGTCTATCGATCGCATTTTTAAGATGCAAGACGTAACGTACAAAATTGCCAAGCCTGAACACTAGTTATAGTAATGAAAATATCTGGTAAATTCGTTTGTAATACAAATAATCATATTATTTAAACTTGTAAACCTTTGAGTTGGCTACCATGTATTTCAAAACTTCTCTTGAGTTGGCTACCATGTATTTCAAAACTTCTCTTTTAACTTCTGAGATTAGTACAATCGAATTTTAAATTTCTACCTCATCAAAAATACTCGTATCAAGTCCCAAACAAATGTACAATTCATCGCAGAATCCGCCCTCACAGTACACAACTCACGCCACACAGCGAGCAATGTAACCTCACTCGTAAGTACGTGCGCAGGTATTTGACGGATGGCATAAATTATACCTTTGTCTGACTTTATGACAACCATATTTTTGTTTACGAATAATTTGGAAGGACCACTCGAATCTCTTTTTACGTAACCCGGCGGAATGTGGGTCTCGCGTGGATTTGTGTGTTTGCCGAATATTTTGCGTTAAACGGTCTGCTTTTGATTGCTGCTGAGATTAATGTATAAAGCCCCATTCAAACGATGCATATTTATTGTCTGTGGCATACAATAAAATTGAAGGAACAATAACTTGCATCGCCTAATATAAACACTAATTACAAGTTGCACTTTTATTGTTAACCGACTTCAAAAAAGGAGGAGGTTCTCAATTTGGATGTTTCTATTTTTTTTATGTATGTTCGGGGATAACTCCGTCATTTATAGACGAATTTACAAAATTATTTATGGTTTTAAGTGTAAACAGATACGTTACTGTAAAGTGCTTTTAAAATTCCACGAATTTTTTATATTGATCCACTTTTACGAGAAGTATATACGTCCACCACTATGTTATACAAACGAATTATGCACCTATACGAATTTTCTTTCACACCGGGTGAGTTGCGTAAAAAGATTATAATCAAGTTATGAAATAATGCGCTTAATCATGTTTTCTTCACATGAAATGCAATGAAATTGTTTATTCCGTAAATATAATATCGGAATTATTATTAAACGTCATAAAAAATAAAATAAGCCAGGAGTCTGTGTTACCGTATCGATGGGATGAACATTAAATGTTTGACAGTTATGAAACCCATTTATTTTTGAATTGGATTTTTTTTTCTTTTTTTTTTTTCGTAAATGTTCCAATGTTTTTAATAGTTACTTTGCTATTCAAGACGGAGACAAATACAACAAATCAAAAACCATGAAAATCGGTCCAGCAGTTCTCGAGTTATAAGTGTTCGAACAAACCCGACTTTGTTTTATAAATATAGATAACTATAAATATGTTGTTCTACTATAAAGACTTCGTACAACAGTCTGTTGGCACTATAAACGATTGCTTGGCTCACTGACTGTTATTTATTTGCCAAAGGACCTAGATTCGAGTCAAGTTGATGAATATTCCTTGTTGCCAAGTATCTTAAAATTAAACTGGATTAAACTGGATTGTACCGGATTCTGTAAGGGTATTTACTTTGAATCGCTTTTACTAATTAAATAGTAATTTAGTACTGCTGTAATTAAACGAAGGGGAAGAAATGGGTTTTAATTTTGTTTAATACAACATGCTATTAATACAGGGTGTGAAAGGATGGTTTTACTTTTTAGGTAGGAATGAAAACAAAACCAATGAAAGTATAGTCAGATTATCTATCTCGGACCGAATTGTACTATAAGAGGAAGGTTTATATAAATTACTAGCTTTTGCCCGCGGCTTTGCCCGCACATGTATTATATGAATAATACATGTGCGGGCAAAGCCGCGGGCAAAAGCTAGTAATTTATAACTTATAAATATGATTAAATCCTAAAGGTGTTACTTAATATTCAGTACATAATAAACATAAGCAATATTAATTCGTCTTCAAAAGATTTTTGGAGGTCAAAGAAAAAAAAATATTTAAAAATGAGTCTGTTGAACTTCTACATAAAGAAGTTGATATTATATAGATACTTTTATAAAATAATATGTGTTCAGAGATTTATGAAAACAAAAGTAGTTTTTGCGAAAACTAGCAATTTCCATTCAAAATAATACCGCGTTTCATTTACTTTCTTCCATTATGTTTTATTTTGTTTTGGTTATGTTTATGTTTTTTTTTCTAACATTGAGTAATTTGCTGTCACATCCATCTGTCCGATCCGATGAATCAAATAGGATTAATTTTTTTCCACGTCTTATAATAATCAAATATCTGTGTGTATTATAGATCAGAGTGTTTGTTCAAACGTAGAAAAAAAAACATCCACACATGCGGATAAAAAGTAAGGACACTTCATTTTCATTGTCTTTATTTTACAAAATTTTTCACATGTTTATTTTTAAAACAAATTCTTCTTTATACTAACCCAACTTCCGTCACAATGGAGCCTCCACAGGTAAATACATCAATCTACCCACCACTGAGCACATCACAGAATACATTATTAACTTTATAACTGTCAATCCATTCATTACCGTAAAAAACTTCCGGAATAAAATTAGTCAGCAAAACAAGGGAATACGAATGAGCTTATCAATCAATTTGCAATGTATTACTTACACATTTCATTACTTATTTTCCAATAAATTTCCCTTTTTGTATATAGTGAAATAAAACCTCCAGTATGGATGTTAAAAATGTAACAGTGTGACGGATGTTTTGCAAAAATAGGAAGGATTTCTACTCTAAGCAAATGTTTGTATGGTATACAGCAGTTGGTTGGTGGTTTGTACAATGTGCTATTGTATTTTGTTGTGTTGTATACCTAACCGAACCATGATACAGCTACGATATGGTTTCGGAAAGAACATTGCTATTATGCTATTCAGACCGCGGTGTGCTCATAGACAAATCGAAAACTACTTAACCGATTTACGTGACTGTTTGTCTCTCGACTAGGTTTTAAACAGTATTAATTGTACTTAGTCATTTGCACTCGGTACACGGCTATTAAAATTATAACCTTATCCTAACCAATTCCCTCATCCGTCATCCGGATAACATTAGTCATATCAAAACTAATCCAAATACATCCTGAACAGTTTCACCCTATTCTGTCAGTCCACAGCGCGATTTCCATAACCCAGGTAGACGTCCCAGAAACTAATCTTGACTCGATTCACCGAAGTTATTTCAAATTGTAACTAAGTAATTGCCATTTACGAGTCGTGCCCCTAATTAAAACGGATAGCCTTTAGGGATACGACTGCTAAAACTACGGAGTACGGAGTAGGGGACCTTGAGGGTTACCTTCGAATCAATTCTAATAATCAGGCCTTGTTAGAAATTTCCTAATTGTAAGGGACGTTGGAAATACACGCTGTTGTGGGAATTAAATGGTAGTTTTTAGTTCTTTGTTTGAGGGTTTTTCTGTTTTGAATGTATTGCTGTACTTTGCGATAGTTATTATGACTGCTTAATTTATTTATTATTTCATTGGTTCTTTGAAACGAAAAGTTTTGAGACTTGGCATTGCTATTTGTTCCAAATCTCAACTGAAACTTGGTACTTAATTGTTTTACCAAGATGTTCAAAACTGCGTAAATAATAATAATATTATTGTCAACCGGATACAATAAGAGGATATTATTGTATCCGGTTGGTAATATTAAATAAACCAATACGACACCGATACGAAAACTTGGCGGCAAATAGTACGACATAGCTTGTTAATATTTCGAATCAGTCTTGTTTCTGATTAAACTTTTATTACAATGATAAACTGAGACACAATTCGAAATATTGACATAAACTCCCCCTTTCGAAATGGTGAAGCTTTGAACCAGTTTGAACCGTCTTGTTTTTGTTTGTGGTCCACAGTGAGATTGTGATAAAGTTTCGTATTTCAATTGTTTACAGGTGTTCACAGCGTCTGTTTACGACGGAATACTTGTTGGAGCCGGGCAAGGGAGAGGTGATGCAGGAACGATTGAATCACTGTCTTTGCATTGTTGTGAACTTGAAGGACGGAAGTTCTGTTCTATTCATATTTGATGAAACTTGCCTTCACGTGTTCGCGAACATTATGAATAAGATAGTGTTTTAAAAATAAAATTTCTTATTTACAACAAATCTCCTACCAATGGCACTTTTTATGTAGGTAGTTTATTCTACTTCTTGAGACCTCTTCCAACGAAACGGTTGAGACACCCGTATTTCTTGCAAAAAATCGCGAGTGACGATGGAAAAAAATAAAATCAGAGATTTTATCTGCTATCTGCATAAGAAACTCTGAGAAAAACGCAACTCGACGACATTCCCGCAGCCCTTTTGACGCTGAGCGAAGCGATTACGCACTTTCATCCAAACAAGCTTACTCAGAGTTAAAAGCCAATTTATCAGCGTGTCTCAAATTGTGTATTCCACGTATGTGTGCAGTGGAACGTATCCATGTGTGAGCAATATAGTATATTCAACCTTACTCTAACTAAAGCAACTAATTTTATTCCGAACATATTTAACCCCAAAATATGTAGATACCTACTAATCCCCAAATGGTTCTAAAAGTCAGTACCCGAAAATTAGAAACTAAATATAAACTGAGTGTTATAACTTTACTATTAACGATATTTCAGGATAAGAAAAATTATACGAAACACTAGTAATTTTATCATTCATTTCATTATCATCATCTTCATTGTCTTGCCCTTATCCCAGTTTATTAGGGGTCGATCCTTTTTTCCATACTTCTCAATTAGTCGTCATCTCGGTAGTCACTCCCTTTCTAGGCAAATCATCTTTCACACAGTCCATCCATAGTTTTTTTGGTCTTCCCCTACTCTTATAGCCATCGACATTCATACTCACAACTTTCCTCACCACATTTTCCTCATTCCTCCGCATCACATGCCCATACCATGACAACCGATTTCCGCACAACATTTCAGTCACCGGTGTCACTTTCAGACTTCCTCTTATGTATTCATTTCTTATTCTATCCATTCATGTAACACCACTTATGTTTTGATGATTTATTATTTTTAATGTTCTTATAATTATCATGACATTTTTAATTAATTTGACGCGGAATGACATTTTATATAATATTGTATTAATAATATTTGCATGACATTGTTTTGAGAAAAAAAAAAATATCGTTGATGTGATAATTCATTATCATCATCGATCATCGAATCGTTGCTCCAGGCCCAAACTATTCGTAAATTATAAATTTATGATTATTCGTAGATTACTTAAATCCAAAAACATAGGATAGATAAATCCTACAGTATAAAACCTAACCTAACTTACCTATTTATATTTGTACGCCGATGAGGCAAAACATGACAGATATATATATATATATATATTTTTTTAACATCTTGCATGCCATGTGTGTATACTCATGTTTTGGACAAATAAAAAATCTTTATCTTTACCACACATGCCTCTTAAAATTTTCATCTCAGCTGAATGCAATTGCCTTTCATTCATGCCTTTTGTGGCCCAACCTTCTGATCTGTACAAGACAGCGGGTCTAACCATTTTCCTTAATCTAGTAAAAGAAAGCTTACAGAAATTATTCAAAGGTTATATTAATGACCAGTGATAACACGTCCGCATGCTGGCCTCGAGCAAATAGGCCGATTGCACCCCCGCGTTCTTAACCGTCATGTCAGCAATGTCATTCGTTCAAAACTAGTTGTTGCCAGTATAATAAATAAAATGTCCGAATGATCGACCTAAATAATTAAACGATTTAGTATACTATTTGAAAACCTAACAGCTGTGTTTATATGATCTGTGGTAAGAACCGAGTTTTCAATGTGTCAGTGTGTGCGTGTCTGGATTTGTTGATGTGTGAGTGTAGAATAGTGTTAATGTTCGTGTCATGTGATGTGGTGGGGCACGTTACACGTGAAATATATCGGTGTTGTATTCAGTAGGCACGTTAATGTCAGCAGATGGAGTTAGAGTATCAGAGTGATCTCTCGGAAGGCAGTTGTTGTGCTAAATACGAGAACTGTGAAGCTTTACTTTAAGATATTTCAGAGAAATTGAGTTTCAAGTAGTAGTACAGTGTAAATAATAATATTGTGGAGAATACTCCTGGTAATTCACAAATTTAATGTTCTAGTTATTATTCCCTTTACTTAGGCTGCCAAATTTCGTGTATTCTGAATGTTTACCATAATTATTTGGCGTTGAGCTAACATCTCGATTACCAGTCATTATCAGAACTACCACAACACACACGTTTCGTAGAAGCTCTAGCCTGTTTGTTTACATGATGTACTAAGTACTTATCTAGAGATTCTTGATTCATGGATTCTTAATGTCAGTCTATTAAGTTATCGCGTCCTTTATCATGAGAGGTAAAATTGTTTTTTTTTTGTTTATGTGGGCTACACTATCCCACTGCTGCGCAAAGGCTTCCTCCAAATCCTTCTAAGAGTCCTTTTCTGCGGCAAAATTGTAATAGGGTAAGACTTGGTAATACGCCCTACTTTTCATCAAATTACAATTTTTAAAAAAATCTTTCAAGATATAATCAAAATTTTTATTTTGGAACAATATTTAGTCTTTTGACAATAATATCACAAATGGTAATCTTATTAAGTACTAAGAATACAATAATATTTATGTATTTTTTTAAACCTAACATAGGGCGTTTTATAATGTGATCGTTGACTAATATGACTCACTCTTATTATAAAATGCCCCAGTGTATTAATCATATATTTTTGCTTACTTTCAACTATCAGTAAGACGAAAAAAATTGCCATTCCCTTTCGCTGAACTCATATAGCAATATAACCCTAGAGGTGCTTTATTGTTGTGAATCAAAATAGAAAGGATTCATGGTGCTAAACGTATGGGTAACATATTTTTCAACGAATTAAAAATCATCAATGATTTCTGTCATTGTAGAAAGGTGCCAGCTATATAATATTTATAGACTTTTTCTAATGCACAAAATATACCTACGCTGAACTTGTTTGTAGCATATACAATTATACATCCATCGTTTAAACCGTTTACAGAAGCCTAAACGAAAAAATATCAAATGAAAATATTAAAGTAAAAATACGCCAACTTTTAGCACTCCTATACTTATTCAAATATATCTAAAACAAAATGGCTACGATGCGATATGAAGTGTATGTGTGTTATTTGATCACGAACCGATAAAATGCGAGAGAACTTTGATCGGGTAGTCACATCGCGTTCAAGGACGCGGGCCACTTGGCATCGTACCCTCGGGGGATGAAAAAATATGATCTGTCTTTACAAAGGTTTAGCTGATCTACTCGTAGATATTATGATTTTTTGACAAAACATTTTCTTTGCGGCTGTATCTTGGTTAAGGGTAGCTTATAACTAATGTTAATGCGGACTTTTGGCTAGAAGGATATAGATTAATGCTAATTGAGATATTACCATAATCACTTACGCTTCAGGATTGGTCACAGTAAATATAAAAGACAGCTGTTACCTGATCTCTGTGGCGGCATCTACATCGCCATATACGAACTACGCATCACAAAGACATGACGTCACGTAATCCTGCATCGCGCAATTAGAGTTTACCACGCGACTAGCATTATATACAACGTCCCGACATCAACCGTCGGGCAGTTGCCCACCAGACACAACACCCGTCTGGTCGGAGAATCCTCCCTTTTCTATGGAGGATGAGTGAACTTTACACCCTGTTCCTCATGCCTCTAAATCTCTTTACTGCCCTTCTCGTGAACCTCTAAATTCACGTCTCGTTATCCACTAAAATAACTTAAACACGGCAGGTAACGCAAAATTACCGGTGTAACCTGACCCTTCAAAACTTACCTAGCTTACTACAAGTGCTGTTCCCTAATACCGGGCACGCCCATACGTAGGCACCTATATAACTATCCCTAGTTCCGTCACATAAACGTGGGTAGGGTCCAACGAATTTAATCAGAACTAATTCACGGCGTGAAGGAAAAGTTTTCGACTTTACTTAGCCGGACCACGCCTAGGTGCGATTGTTTGGAGTTACGACTTTTTGTCTCAGAGCCGTGTGTTGTTTTAAACGTAGAAGTTTTGATTAAATCTTTGTATAGGTTATGTTTATTATTCTTCAATTACACAGACGGGTCTCAGCCGTGCTTGTGCCTGGAATATTTGGGTACTTATACATATAAATTGTATGTTGATTAAAGATTATACAACCTAATACTGACTTGCAAATTGCAAAAAACGTAAGAAAATTTGAATTTCACGAAGTGGTAGTGAGAGCCTTATTAGAGCCTTCCTCCTTAGGGGAGCTCGTGGCTAAGTAATAAATAAATAAATAAATAAATAAATTATGATTCCCGAATCCTCAAATGTCAAGATTTCATGAGATAGTCATTCAAGAGGACATAAAAAGTTGTATTGATGACTTTAGTGATTATAATTCTCTAAATACATACTTGTCATGGTTGCGAATCATATTTTTAATCAACATACAACCTAATACTGACTTGCAAATTGCAAAAAACGTAAGAAAATTTGAATTTCACGAAGTGGTAGTGAGAGCCTTATTAGAGCCTTCCTCCTTAGGGGAGCTCGTGGCTAAGTAATAACAGCCGCACGGGTCGATCCGTCAGGTTAAGCTACGCTTGCCGGGGTTGGTCTGTGGATGGGTGACCATCTTTACATATCGAGATTCCTCCGTGCCTCGGAAAGCACGTTAAGCCGTTGGTCCCGGCTGTTATTCGTGGATCTTTGACAGTCGTTACGGGTCGTCAGAAGCCCGAAAGTCTGACAACCAGTCTTACCAAGGGGTATCGTATTACCCAGTTACTGGGTTGTGGAGGTCAGTTAGGCAGTCGCTCCATGTAAAATACTGGTATTCAGCTGCATCCGGTTAGACTGGAAGCCGACCCCAACATAGTTGGGAAAAGGCTAGGCAGATTGGTAGTGAGAGCCTTATTAATTTTGTCAATATTGAAGTAAGTTTTAGGTAATAATACTTCCATTACTAATTAAACCAGAAATCCTATATTAATTAAAACCACCTGAAACACCCAACACAAAGGGGTACCTCTCGTTAGCTCACAGACTACCTCTAAATCCCCGGAGCCGTTGAAAAATGACATGTACTTAGTGGACCGTTTCTATTTTATTTAGTAAAGATGTAGGTACAGCCGGTTTACTAAGCCGGGATTAGCGAGTAACTAATGTTCCCAGATTTAATGTGAATAATGAAGTACTGCGTCAGTAATAATTAAATTGCTAGCTCAGACTGTAATAACGTTTGAATATGGTTTATATTCTGTGATTTTGGTGAGTGGTTTCTTGTAAATAGTTTTAAACACGCGAAGAATTCATTAAACTTTAATTAATATTACAAAATATTATAATATTAAATTCTTATTAATATTTTAAATGGGAAAGTGAGTTTGTTTGTTTGTTACACTTGCACGCTAAAACGGCAGAACTGATTTGGATTAAATTTGGCATGCGGGTAGACCATGACCTGGATTTGGACATGGGATACTTTTTATTCCGGTAGTATGTTTCCGTGGGATAATTTCCGACAAGCACGCGGGCGAAGCTACTATCAGAACCTAGTAGGAATATAATTATCAAGAGGACAGTATCCAATAGTCATCAATTCGTCTGTCAAGCGGTGATAGTTGCAACTTTTTCTTATATTGTTCATGAAATCGTTCGTAACGTACAAACAAAGTTATGTGTAAATCCAGGTCTCCTGGGCGTCTTTTTGAAACTATACAAAAAACCTTACACATGTTCATTTTTTTTCTTAGACAAGCTGTCTTCTGCGAATTTAAATATATGTAAGCTACGCCTCTATGTTTCGATGTTTTTGTGTAAAATTTCGAACAGACATGCGCAGGAGACCGGCTTAATGTATATGTGTGTGTCATGATCATGACTATTCAAATTACTAAAAAGTCAATGATCGGTGGAATAAAATCCACTAATTCATTATTCAAAGTAACAACGGCAACTTCAAATAATCGACAAGAAAATGTGTACCTCGTGGACAGACACGTCTCGACCAATACGGAATTGTCCATTATTTCCTACCTTTTACTTTCGTTTTGTCCCCAAACGTCCCGAATGTACCGAACGGGACGCTTCCGTCATAACTGTTTCTTCTACAAGTTCCGTCTCACGGGACTGTTGGCAGCTGACGTTTTGTTTTTAGTGTTCTGTTGTAGTTATTATATTTTTGATATCAAATTGAAAGTAAAGTATTGCGGAGAGATATTAAGGTTGATGCGCCAGGGTAGCCCGCGAAATTCAAAATTTCTTACGTTTTTTGCAATTTGTAGGTCAGTGTGAGCTTGTATGTTGATTAAAATATGATTCGCGGCCGTAGCTAATATGGTTTTACAGAATTATAATCATTAGAACCAGCAATACAACTCCATAAGTTAGCATTTATCTCAAACCTCATGATTTCATGAAATCGCTAGATTTGAGGTAAATGCTAACTTATGGAGTTGTATTGCTGGTTCTAATGATTATAATTCTGTAAAACCATATTAGCTACGGCCGCGAATCATAATTATTTTAATCAACATACAAGCTCACACTGACCTACAAATTGCAGAAAACGTAAGAAATTTTGAATTTCGCGGGCTACCCTGGCGCTTTCGCCTTAAAGGGTTGTAATTAATATAGGTAATAAGAGTGTTGCCTATGTAGAAAAAAGTCCTTTATCTTTTTTTGAATAATGATCTTTTATTTGTAGTGTATTTTGTGTTTGCTTCATGATAATGTTTAATATCTTTAATACTATTCTTTGGTATCATGTACTCATCAAAATGAGTGTTTGAATATTCTGTATTTGCATTTACTTGTGTACATTTTATCAAACTGAAGTTATAATTTAAGCAGACGTTCAGTTTGCCGCTCCGCCGAGTTGAGTTTTAGTTCGGTTATGAGCTTCGTTTCGAGTCTGAAAACAAGCCAGGTTCAAACCATCTCCACCGCGAAACCGCGAAACAGCGAAACCGCATGATGTTTCGCTGATGTTCCGTTACTGCTACTTGAGTAGCGGCACATTATGCGAGGATCAGAATTTAATGCTGAATTTTGAAAATAAATAATAAATAAATAATATCCTTGGAAATTAGTCCCAAGCTAAGCAATCTAATGCTTGTGTTATGGTAACGAGATGATAAACTACTTATATACATTATTATTTTTTTGTAAATACATACACATTATAGATAGAAAAACACCCAGACTAGGAACAAATACTTGTAGGACGTACAAATATTTGTTCCGTGCGGGAATCGAACCCGCAACATTTTGCGCATCAGTCAATCGCTCAACCACTGCGCCAAACGTGTCGTCAAATAAGAGCCTTACTTTTAAAATTCGCAGGCCATAAATGTTATAAAACAAAGAGTTATCAAAACTTGCTAAGAATGTAATCACAAATGAAGACTACAAGTTCCGTCGCTCATTCATAAACATACGACAAAAGCGTTCCCAAAAATAGTAGAATAAAAGATTTTCTGGGTTTGATTTGTTTCGGGATACACAGCTGTAGGTCTACAGCTGTTATTGTGTTTGAACGTTGGTATTTATTCGTAAAACCTCTCTTTGATCAAACATTTGACGGAAGAAAGATGTTGCCTATAATAATTATTATTTAAGATGTTGGATTTAATCCTCTCTTATTTTCTTGCTAAATAAATTTTATAAGTTAGCAAGAAAAGTCGGTCATATTACTTTAAAATAACACTGTGAATGCTAAAAAAAGGAGATATCAGATTTTTGTCAATTTAAATGTAGGACATCATGTAAAAACTTCAACCATTTTTTGACAATCATACCCGTAGTGACATACATTTTTCTACAATGACGGTGTTCTCTTGTTTCAGATTTGCCACGGTTCGTGGGGCCAGGGTCTAACGTCACCGTGGCAGTCGGCAGAGACGCTGCGCTTACCTGTAGGGTTGATAACTTACAGACGTTCAAGGTCAGTCAAGTTTATGTAAATAATATTAAAACAAAATTCATAGCTGCTTCACTATTTTGTAACTATTCATTAAAAAAATACATTTTTCAAATAAACATACCTAGTTGTATAGAATAACAACATATTAATAAAGTATACATTCTGACATTTACAAAAACGTTATTGTTGTTAGAAAAAGGCGTGGGGCACTTTTCTTAATTTATTAATAAATCATCATTAACTTGTACCCATTTAAATTCTAAGGGCCCTCGCTCACGGCGACTTTTTGTAGCGATGCAGTAGCGATCCTGTCGCGCGTCCGCATCGATACAGTCGCGAAGCGGTCGCTAGCTGTGTGCCCTCGCCCACGGGCCCAGATTCAGTCGCGATGCAAACGCGATACTGGTGCGCTTCTGTTGCGATGCAAACGCCATTCAGTAACGGCACAAAAATACCTGCGATCGCTACAGTTGCAAGATGGACTCCGTTGAGGCAACATTAGTCACGTTGTCTTTGGTGCTGCTTTTACGTAAGCAGCCGAAGCGTAGGCAACGAAAGCTCGGTTCTCCACTCACGCGCCACCCTCCCTGTGTTCTCTCCCCGATGTCGTCCGACACGGTCGCGCGTTTGCATCGATACAGTCGCGATACTGTAGCGCGTTAGTAGCGCGTTGGCATCGCTTCTGTAGCGCGTTGCAAATGCGACTAACGCGCGTTAGTAGCGATGCAGTCGCGCATTTCGTAAACGCGCGACAGCATCGCTACAAAAAGTCGCCGTGGGTGAGGGCCCTAACACAAAACCAAAATTTACCCGATACCGTAAAAAATAGCTGCACACATTCAGCTCGTAAGACCAATTGAAATAAATAAATAAATAATATTAAATATTAAATAATATTAGTTTCTCGCTCGCTTAACTCCTTATCACTCTCCGTCTGGTCTCGCAGATAGGCCGGTGCCCAACGAGCCTTAGAAAAGTGTTCCGCGTTCCACCCGCAGGAGCCGCCATTAAGGCCCTGGTTTCAAGGTTGGTTTAGCTCGGTGTGTAAGTGAAATGGCTATCTAGTTTGACGCACGAGATAGAAGATTCTCACGCGCACCGGAATTATGTCGTAAAAGTGCAAATAAAATCGTATAAAATTAGAAATGAACTATTTAACAAAAAGTAATCCATCACTGGATGCAATTTGGAATTTGACATTTCATGGTATAATTTTAATTATAATTATTATAATTGCTAATGAAGGGATAAACAGCTTTTATAGATTATTAGGAGGTATGTTTAAAGATTTTTTTGGTGCATTAAAGTATGTTTAATTATGTTTTGGCTTCCATCACTGTATGCGAAAAGGACTTGAAAATATCATATTTTTTTTTACATGTCAAAATTATTTACGGTTTATGAGCTTTAAAAAAACACCTTTTTGATCGTTTTCAGGAAATCTGCGCCTTAAACGTATTATGCCATTCTTGGGCTCATGTGGCTTTGAAAGTGGAATTAAGCTCTTCTAGGTTTTCTTGAGTATTTCTGTGTTGAGATGTGAGGGGAGAGACTAAATTGGGTGTTAAGTTATGAATTAGTCTAGTCAACAACAAAGTTTATGAATAGAACATAATAAGTCATTAAATGGCTATTTGAAAGCCATTTTGGCATAAATCAGTCTGGAGTGTTGTATTTATTAATATTGTTAAATAGACTTACAGTTGGCTCAATTTTAAGATGTAGTCTTCAAGGCTTTTATTAAAATCCTTGAAGTCTTGCTTAATGTTATCAATATATTTTTTACTGTAGTATAAAACAGACAGCTGTACTGCTGGACATTTTTTTGCGCCGCTTCTTCTTCCTAGCTAAAGCACTAGGAATATGTGAAGGGTGGCGTTGCGGTGCGACTGTCAGGGGGTCTGTCTTAAGTAATGTTGATGTTCTAAAAGTGCTGATTCTCCCTAGTCTGAATAAATTACTTTTTATTTTCATATTGATTTTCTTCTTATTGTCTTGCACTCAGAAAATTAGAGTGATTTAAGGCAGTAATGTTGTCCCAACGAATTCTTTCAATTATTTTTCTCCAGGCTTGCTTTATTAGGGGCAGTTCGTGTGAACAAGTCACATTGCTGAATCAGTGAAGGACCGGAAGCCTCCACAATTAGTGGGACAAGGCTCTTCGCTATCTTAATTACTCTTCGTGTTTTTTCCAGCATGATAATGTTGGGTGACTTATCTCTTCTAGAGACTCGGAATTTTTATATAGCTAAAGTTGACTGATGTTGATATATTCAGCAACGTTTGGTGAGACGCGAATCGTGTTTAAAAAAAAGTTTTGGGTAAAAATAAAATGATGAGCAAATGGATGCAAATAAAAGCCTTTCAAACGTTCCTGGAAACGGATTATTTATTTTTAGCAACCGTTTTACAATATACGTTATTTTATATAAATTAAAGTACATATAGTTCTGCGAATAACAGATCCCAGCACTAATTTAGAGAGAGAAACAAATTGTAAAGTTTTCTCTCACACATACCTTTGCTAATTGCTTATTAAAATTGAAATCCCAAAAGTTTTAATATTAACCGCAATGAGTTCAATATTTAAAACAACTTCTATACAGATAATAACACTGTTAACATCAAAAGTTACCTGAACGTTCGTTCTTTTGTAAACTTTGTTTCTTAATTATAAAATTCTGTAGTTTATGTTACGAAAGTATTCTTTCGTATTATTTTCATAACTTAACTTTCCCTGTTCTATTTCTCAACTTTTAGTATTTAATTAGTCGCTAGATTTTTTGTGGTACGTCGTTCATTTTCAATTTTCTACTTTGTAAAAGAGATTTTAATTTTTTAATTTTTGGATTTATTCCGAAGAGAAAGCGAAGTTGTCGGCCTTTGCGAATTTTGACAACTTTTACTTAATTAATTTCTTTAATTTTTGCCGTCAAAATGTTTTGGGGAAGGTAGGTTTGTTTTTGATATTAATAACTAATGCCTTTCGTGGAAATGTAAGAGGCTTATAACGTTTTCCGCACATTGCAGATTCTGCTATTCCTTTTTTCGTAGCATTACAATAATCATTAGTATTACAAGATAAAGGGCTTTTGAATAAATGCCAGCACAAAGATATTGATTCTCAACATTCTGAGATTTCCTTTCAATATCAATATTACGGTCATTGTACCCTTAACGATATTGGCTACATGAGCCGTGTAAAATATGGCTTCGTAATTGTTCTAGTGCTGTTTCAACTATAAGTTACCTATAATGTTACTGCCACGTAGAGAAATAGACCTTATTGCCATTTTACTGTAGGGTTGAATGTCACCGTAGGGGTGGTAAAGCAGCCGCTGGGGTCGCGGGTTGTTTGAAGAATATACCTCGGCCCTGGCATAGGCAACTGAAGGAACACGGGTGGGTTTTAGTCAGTAAAAGTCTGACACGCCCTTCCGCTCCACCCAGAGCGGGAGAAGTTATTTGATGATTTCCCACCCTAAAAAAAAAATAAATAAAAAATAAAAAAGGGGGTGGTAAAGCAATTACAAGGGTACAGTAACGCCTGATCTATTATAGAGGTATGAGGAACAGGGTGTAAAGTTCACTCATCCTCCATAGAAATGGGAGGATCCTCTGACCAGACGGGTGTTGTGTCTGATGGGCTATTGCCCGTCGGTTGATGTCGGGACGTTATATAAATATAATATTTAAACTCTGCTTGCGCGATGCAGAATTTCGCGTGACGTGAGTGTGCTGCGTAGTTTGCATGTGGCGATATAGATGCCACCACACTATTCTTATCATAAATTTCATGTCTAGGTGGCGTGGCTCCGAGTGGACACACAGACAATCCTGACGATTGCTGGCCACGTCATCACGAAAAACCACCGCGTCAGCGTCAGCCACGGAGACGGAGCCTGGACCCTGACGCTGAAGGAGATAGGCCCTTCTGACGGCGGCAGATACATGTGTCAGGTCAACACTGAGCCGATGATGAGCCAGACTCATCTGCTACAGGTTGTAGGTAAGACCCTATTGTGAAAAGTGTGATACAAATTTTTTTCTTTACTTGTAATAATTTCACTCTATTGGGGATTTTTCCCTTTTATTAACATCATGTACACAATACATAAATACTAATAAAGATATAGAATTTATTTAAAAGTGATTTTCTCCTAAACTATTGATAGATATTTTATGATATTGTGAACATAGTGTTATCAGAACCATACTATTATGGAATAGGTCATACTAGTATGGTTTTCTCAAAATTGCAATTTTAATTTTACGAGAAAAACTCTTTTTATTTCTGCGTAACTGTAAAGTAGTTATGTTTATGACTGTACAAGCAGTATTTTACTTTAATATTTTAGAAGTTTATCATTGTTGATTAAATACAATTAATGCGTCGTTTAGTTTACTAAATTCCCTATTAATTATTGCCTCACTGACCACATAAATACTTCAGATGGAGCGCATAACTTAGATGCCCCAAAAGCAGTCTTCACAGACTATTCAATTATTTAGTAGGTACCTCCACGCTTATCTCTCGCCAACAGATCAAATAAGTCATAAATATTAATCGCTAACTGCTCAATTATTTAGAAGGGCTAAGCGGTCCCTGAATAATGACATATTATTATTATTATTGGGATATCGTAAAAGATGAGCTCGGGGCTAGGTAATAACAGTCACACAGATCGATCCATCAGTTTAACCTACGATTGCCGGGGTCTGTCAGTGGGTGGGTGACCATCTTTATATACCGAGACTCCTCCGTGCCTCGGAAAGCACGTTAAGCCGTTGGTCCCGGCTGTCATTCGTGGATCTTTGACAGTCGTTACGGGTTGCCAGAAGCTCGAAAATCTGACAACCAGTGTTACCACCACGGGGTATCGTATTACCCAGTTACTGGGTTGTGGAGGTCAGATAGGCAGTTGCTTCATGTAAAATACTGGTATTCAGCCGCAACCGGTTAGACTGGAAGCCGACCCCAACATAGTTGGAAAAAGGCTAGGCAGATTGATATATTATTGGGAAATCACTAAAGATTATAAATTATTATACAATATTAATTTGGGAGAAGTATAAAAAACACAGAACGTGTATAATATCGTTTTTCCTGCTTGGAATCTCATTCTAAAGGTTTATTTATTTTTGTAGCAAAGGGTTCAGGAAAACAAGGCAGTACTGTAGGACTTATCAGAATAAAAACAAATACAATACAAATACAAAAATAGTCACATCATTATTTTGTTTGCAAGATCCCAGTGATGCTTTTTTGGAAGATTAGGTAATGGAAAAAACTGCGATACAAATAAATCTTTAACTAATGTAAATTAACTATTAAAATATATGTAATTATTTCATGTCAAATCCAACAGTTCCGCCAGACATCGATGATGACGCCAGCAGTGGCGAGGTGCTGGTCAAAGAAGGCGATAACGCGGCCCTAAGGTGCGTCGCTTCAGGCACACCAGCACCCGCTATAGCCTGGAGGAGAGAAGACTCCAGGCACTTCAAGATTGACAACCAGACATTAGGTACGTCTTTATAAAGATGCTTTTCAAAATTCCATTTCAAGATACTTTATTTCACATAAACCTACATGGGCACTTGCGAAACGTCAGAAGCTAGGTGCACGGTTCTGATTGGTTGTTTCCTATGGAGAAGAGCCGGCAAGAATCTCCACGGTTACTGTTTTAAAAATAATTGGCTTTTATAATGTTTTCAAATTACATTGTTTGTTTATTATTTATTATTATTATTATACATTCAATGAAAGCTCTCTTATTTGCATTGTGTGCTCAAACGAAGTTGTTATAAAATTGTGCAGAGTATCGCCGGGCTCTTGCCAACCTCAACTTTACTAAGCTCTAAATAAATTCTCAACTCATTAATGTCTCAAGTTACAAGTTGCTGCTGTCCCCCGTTACTTTCTTATGTAAAGTATTAAGTATTTGAATTTTCGAATTTGTCCATCAGCAGTATTTATACAAACCGTACCTTTGAGTAAAAATATACAGCAAAAAGTGCGGACGTTCCAATTTCCAATACATTTTGTGAAACAGGTGCTGCTCATAATCAACTCGAGGACAAAATAAAGGCAGCAAGCGAGCAGGAAATGGATCAAACGTAGCTCTTATCAACACGAATATCTTCACGAGGAAAATTACTTTCCCAAAAATGAGACAGGAAATGGATCAGATCAGTGTTCAAATTGTGAGGGGAAGTATAGAGTATGTAGTATCATCGAGCTTACGGAGACTTAGTGGCGTGGTCCTCGTTAGAACACGTAGAAAGACATACAAAGAGTACAAGCTCAGTTCAAGGAAACGTTTCGCGAAACGAAAGATTTCTCCAATATTTACAACTCATTAGGTCTTTTTCTTCGACAAGGGAGTCAAAGTCTTACATCATCCAAAGTAATTATTGCAATCTTTGTAAATAAAACTGATTGTGGATATGCCTATATTTGCTTTAATTTGGATAGTAGGTACTTGTAGATAAAGGTACTCAAAAAAGAACTTTAAACCATAAGTTTATATAGATGTGAAAAGATTTTAAGATTTTATTCTAATATAAGCAAATCTTTGCTTAAGAGGTGGTTCCAAACTTAACAATGTAATTTACGTAGATACGAAATAAACATTTTTATTTATTTTGAAAGAAACCGTGTTATATGGAATTCGAAAACTAGTCGATGCTTTTGATCTAGCCATTTTTCTTGACTTGACTTGCCCGAGGAGGTCCTATATTGATCATTGATAGGTTTATACAAAATAATTGTATCTATTCTAAAGCTAATTATTTTCTACGTAAAATATTTTTGTGTCCTATTTTTATCATAATCAATCATAATTTGTATCATATTTTTAAATCATAAGAAAATGAGCTCCAGTTCCCAATATTGCATGCTTCAATCGTGTGAATATTTCAGAATATTGACATATCACTCTATTCTAATTTTTTTCAGTCGAACTGCAATTAAAACGAATTTTAATCCTCAGTATCAAAATGGAGCGGCCCCTGGCTGAACCTGACTGGTGTGGAGCGGGTACTATCCGGCGCCTACCTGTGTATCGCCACCAATGGCGTCCCTCCTTCAGTCAGCAAGAGAATCCAGATTAATGTGATATGTGAGTCGAAAGCTGAATTAATTACGTCATTTATATCGGGCACAGTCAAGAGTGTCCTGGTACTGTCAGTGTGGAGGCTGTAAGATGACGCTCTTCTTCGTCGCGTGGCGGATTGGTTTGCGTTATGACGGTTTATTTATTAGGTTGTAAGGAAGTGTTTATAAATGAGGTTTGGTATGATTAATATAATCGCGTGGTAAACTCTAATTGCGCGATGCAGGTTTGCGTGACGTCATGTCATTGATGCGTAGTTCATATGTGGCGATGTAGATGCCGCCACAGTACCTTAATCGTGTAACACTTTTTTTTGTTTTTTCAATTAAAATCCAAAGTATTTTGAAGGGAACTGCACATCCACTGCTTCATAATAAAATTCGACTGCTTGACAATGTATATAACGCAATAAAAATTGTTGAACTGTCCAATTGTAAGGTATTTTCATGTAAGTATTACTTTGCATAGGAATATAAGGTTTTCCAAACTCAAACTTAAAGCATTTATTTCAATTAAACCAATTACAGGCACTTTTGAATTGTCAGAGTCCGTCAGTTAGTCAGAAAGTTGAAACTAGTTGCCCAGTTCCAAAACGTGCTCTGAGGAGCGAGCGTACTCTGAGGAGAAGAACGGTCAAGAAACTCCACGGACACTCTTTTAAATCAAGATAAGTAATACAAAACCCTAGGTACATTATTCTTGTTGCTTCTACATGTGAGAACAATGTAAAATTTTTTAAAAAATACTTAAAATCAATTCAAGATTATAAACAAGCCCTGGCAGATAAGAGATGACCAGTCTCAAATGACGGCGCCCGTTCACGAACATGACGCGTGGATCAGCACCATCCAGCTCAACCATTTTCTATGTAGGTATATCTATATTTTAGTTTTAATATAACTTGAATATCTTTAAATCTTTCAACCACGGTAGAGTTTTAAGAGTAGTACCTATTCTGAAAGAGAATATGAAATCACAACCATTGGATCAGTAGCCAGATTAGAACTTGTTTTGTTATGGAAGCTAAAGTAAAATCTATCATTAATCAAAGCCTAAAACGTAACATGACAAAACTAAGCACTCAAATTATTCTGAAAATCAGGGTTCATTCTACGGACAGACAAATTCAGATATAATCTTCTAAGATTAACGAAAAATCTTTTGTTACGTGAAAGTTCAATGAAGTAATGTACCTACTTTGGCCAAAGTGCCCGTTTTCCATTTAAGTTGATCGTGTGTTACAAACTTTCTCGGTTATTTTCTCAAATATTCGCGGTTTGGGGTTCATTAATAACGAAAAACTTTTAGAGATACTACCCGTTTGAAGTGGGTTTCAGGATGAAATTGAATTCCGAATTATTTTATGGTCTGAATGGTATTTTACTTAGTAAGGAACTCAAACGCTTTGAGCAATATAGTTTTAGACTTTAATATTAAAGTCAAAAATTATGTGCCTTGTTGGTGTAGTGGTTGCAATCCTGAGCATGAGGCCCCGGGTTCGATTCCGAGGTCCAAAGTGTTATTAGGTTTTTCTATCTAGAAATTCTCAGTACATACATAACCGGGTACAAATACAGAGTCCTAGGCTCGCCCACTATTACATGGGACTTAAACATAATTGGCGAAAAGTGGGCGTACTATAATAGGTGATGTTATGTTATTAAAGTCAGACATGAATAAAACACATACATTTTTCTGCTCAAATATCATTCATTTATTTTCCATTTCAAAAGTCTATTTCCACTTAAGTTCAATATTTTCTTTCACTACAGAATTATATTTACCTGAGACTCAAACTCATCACTTTATGGATGTACGCTTAGAAGATCTAGATATGTTTTAAAACAAATAAACTGGAACAGGCATTTAAAAGTTTTGTGTGAAACATGATTATGGCTAGAGATGGGAATCAAAAATTAATCCGGGTAAAGCCAGCAGAATGAAGAATGTATACCTAAATCGAATCCACTAATGTACTCTTTCAATCCTGCAGTTTCCCCATCAGTGTGGGCCGGCCGGGTCGCGATACGGGCGCCATCTGGTGGCTCCGTCACTCTTCAGTGCACCGCTGAAGCATACCCAGTCCCTCAAGTCTACTGGACTCTGAATGGAGAACTGAGGCTTGTTAATGGTAAGCTTGTTTATGTTAAGGCTATGTTTTCTTTACGAAATAAGTTAGTTCTTAAGGATAAAACGAACATGAGGATTTAGAGAATAAATATTTATAATAACCAAGGCCCAAACTATACATATTAATATATTAGGATTGATAATGTGACAATTATGAAGATGAAATTTAAAGACATTAACATAGGCAAGTATTGGATAAAATAGACACCTCTTGAAAAAAAAAACCAGTCAAGAGCGAGTCGAACTCGCGCACCGAGGGTTCCGTTCTGATTTTTGAAAAAGTGTGCTATTTAGAGACATCGTTTTATTTTTCCTGTAATCTTTACATAAACTTCTATCACATAGAATAATTTCAGATTTTTCTCTTTGCAAACTTCGGAGATAAGGAGGGGGGGAACGGTATTTTTTTTACATTTTTCATTAAAAGTCGAATACTATGCAGCTTAAAAAAAAATAAAAAAAAGTTCGAGAACGTGCAAACAGCGTTCTTTCATATGATACCCCACATGCCCTAGTAGCCCCACTTTGAATTTTTAAGACCCCCTTTCAGTCCCTGTTGCAAAAAAAATATAAATATTTTTATTTCTTTCTTATTTGCAAAATAGTTGGGTAAACGTCATCTAAAATTGATCTAAATTTGAAGTTGATAGCATTAGTAGTTCTTGAGATATCCAGCTGTGACAGACAGACAGACAGACTGAGTCACACCATAAGGGTTCCTTTTTTACCATTTTGGTACGGAACCCTAAAAAAGGATTGGATCAAATCTCTTACTTAGTGTAAGTTTTAATGTATGTCGTGGTACAGTAAATATTATACTGGTATTTTCAGAAACATTAAAGCAAACGATGCTTCAACAAAGATGTCGTAGGTCCCAGGCTTAGACCTACTCGTAAATAAAATACCTCTTTCATATCACACAACAAATACGTATAATCCTTTTCCAAGCCCAAGGTAAAACTTTCATACCGCAAAATTTTATAAAGCTAAACAAATTGCTGGCTGAAACGGTTACAAAATGAAGGAAAGAAAATAAAATAAAAACAATACAAACTAACATTGTATAATTATAATTGCAGTCTTTTGTTCTCATTTACGTGTTTTGCAAAGGATGCGTATTTCTAATTAGATTGTAAAGGCACTTTCGCTGGATGCTCAATGTTTTTGAAGACATTCATTTTAATGAACGTTGAGACAGAAAAGATTTATAAAATGTTGGAAAAAAATGGGTAAGTTAAACTAGCCGAAACGGTATTTATGTTTGTGGTTATAAATTGACTTGGTCTAAATCTGTGATCACTGTAATTGGATTTGGATCTTTTATGAGTAAATTACTTTTGTCTTAAACTAAAACTATCAATTACGTCAGTTTCACGTGCATGAATAGAATCCTTCATCAATATGATATTCGTATCATCTGACAAAAATAACAAGAAAACCATTCAAAACAATAAGACATCCATCCACCAAATCAAATCTTGGATCACTTTCATTTCTGATCCCTCGATTCCGAAAACAAATAAGGCCTAGAAACTTCTGGAGACCATTCAACAAATTCCATTCAGCTGGCAACACCGGCGCTGTTTACATTACTCGTGTATTTAAAATTAGTAATTAATTTAAATAATAAACTAAGTTAGGTAAAAAGTTGTGGAATTGCATGTGTGGTCAAAAATATTCAAGCTATATTATTTGTGACAATCGACGTTTCAGTGAAATTAATGAAATCACTAATACAACGAAGTTCCCGTAGAAACGTGTTTCATTGCTAAACAATAACAAAGAAAAAAATAATAATAAACAGTGCTCTCAAGAACTTTGCTAACAGCATTAGAAAGCAGTGAACTTAGTGAAAGATTTTGTTTTTGTTCAATATTTAATATTTTCTATAACTTTGAATCTCATTACAAAACGTTACGAAAAAATATTCAAAAAGTGAACTTTGGACTTGGAAAGACTACTAGCGCCACACACAGTTGTGACGAGCATGCGAACTACGTACTTACTACTAGCGCCATTGCTAACCTAGTGGAGAGTAGAGGAAGAGCTTTTTGTATGACAACTAGCGCCAATATTGTCATAGTGAAGAGTAGCAGAAACAGAAGTGTTGCCACATGAAATATTTATTTATCATTTGGTAGAAAACCAGAAATAACTACGGGTACATTTCATCAACTAATCTAAATATTTTATTATACAAATAGAAGTTAGATTAAATATCGCTAGTAACGCTGACACGTGTGTGAGCGCTCCGTTTAAAAAAAAATACAATTTATTACAATTGCGCTTATTTCTTATTGAAATTTATACTAATCGAAAGACAAACTTACGTAGTGCCCAAAGCACTATGTAAGTTTAGTGGTGACAGACGCGACTCGCTGACTAAGTAGTCGCAGGTTCGAATCCCATGGGAATAAATACTTTTTATTTTTGAATTGATATTGAAAACGGAAATGGAACCAGAATATATCACTTTTCGTAGACCACAGAAATCGACCTCATTAGACAATATTTTAAAAGATAATCCCACGTTATTAGATACTACTACGATGAGTTTACCGAGCACGTCGTTGAATGACAGCGATACCACCTTGGATCTAAAAGATACAATAAAGAGATTAACCTTAGAACTAGAAAGCGCACACCAGGAGATTGATAATTTGATTAGTGAAAATTACCGTCTTAAAATGGATATTGGTCAGTATCAGAAACTAGTTGCGACATTTAAGAAAGTTAACATATTGGAGAGAAAAAGCATGACACCTAAGTCTTCACGCCAGTTAAATTTAATAACGACAAGCTGTTTTTCGACGCCTACAAAAATAAATCTCTCTCCTAAGCAGACTAATTATACCCCTAACACTGCGGAACTGGCACAGACTGCTGGTGAGAGCTGCGACAATTCATTTGATTCAGCCCTATCTGGACTTATTACTGAGGGAAACTTGGAGGCAAAGTCGTCGAAAGACCACCGCCGAGTCGCCGAGATCTCTAACTCATTCACACTCCCGGTCAACTCAATCCATGATTCGCAATATGTTGATGAGTCTACTCCCACATTGAAGACAGGATCTAATATTGAATGTACTCCTGCTAATAACCAACAGTCGACCATAATCTCACAAACTCATTCACAAAAAGAAGCTACTCAAAGAGTCGTGATCTTCGCTGATCAAGCTGGATATGGTGTTCGTAAAATCCTGCAGTACTATCTGGGGTCAAAGTTCATCGTGACGTCATTTATCAAGCCGGATGCAACTATTGAGCAGGTTTTAAAATCATGTGCAAGTATGTGTAAAGACTTTAGTACAACCGATTTTGTTGTAATATTAGCTGGCTCAAATGACAACAACCCTATGAGTATTCAATCTTATTTATATTATACATTATGTCAGTTGAAATCCACTAATGTTTTGGTAGGTCAAATTTACAAGAACACCTTTCTGAATCTAAATAGTGTAAATAAGCTACTAAAATTTGTGTGCGGTAATTGTATAAATTCTACCTTTCTATCGTTACATAGTGATGTTTACATGCCTCACGTAAATAAATTGCATGCTTGTAGGTTAATACATAGACAGATTCTTCATATGAATTATAAACATAATTATCAAACTTATA
Organism: Cosmia trapezina; assembly: GCA_905163495.3. Lineage (NCBI taxonomy): Eukaryota > Metazoa > Arthropoda > Insecta > Lepidoptera > Noctuidae > Cosmia > Cosmia trapezina. The sequence goes on from LR991025.1 coordinate 1,031,390, forward strand.
CTGATAATCTGGTAAGTCGGAGTAATAAACCGACTACAAAAGATGCTAGAGTACAAACAAAAATTTTCAAAAATGTTGGTGTTCAGACTGATGATGTTGATACGGCGTTAAAAACAAACGACTTAACTCTACAACAAGATTTTTTTCGTGAATGATACATCTGTAAAATGCAGTAACAATGTTAATACTGTCCCAATTATTTGTACAAATTTAATAATCTTTCACCAGAATGTATGTGGTATTTCTAACAAGATAAACGAATTAGAAGCCTATATAGAAACTCTTGGTAAAAAGGTAGATTATCTATGTTTGACTGAGCATTTCTTAAGTAGTGTGTCGGTAACTTCTTTTAACTTGCATGGTTACAAATTAGCGTCATATAATACACGAAATAAGAAAAAGAGAGGAGGGAGTTTAATTTTAGCTGAAGCAGATAGGAAAGTAGAGAATGTAGTAGCAATTGATAGATTGTACGCCGTAGAGAGTTTTGAGGTATGCTGCATAAAGGATGTCAAATTTGGAGTGTATTTGTGTTGTGTGTATCGAAATCCTAATGATAAAAATTTTGATGTTTTTATGAAGAAAATGGAACTACTGCTCGGGTATTTGCTCAATAAGAAATGCATTATTTGTGGAGATTACAATGTCAACTTGCTTCTGGAAAGCAAAAACCGTGCTGAGTTTTTGAGTCTGCTGGCATGTTACAATTTTAGATGTCTTTTTGATAGCCCCACTTTTGTTCGCAACAACTCTTATTCCTGCTTAGACAATATCATAACGAATCTACAAGAAAAACAGGTATTAAGAAGTGTAATTGACCACAATGGTTTGGGAGACGGACATGGTGCACAATTGGGTGAATTTTTACTAGAAAATATATTAGAAAATAAAAATAATCAATTTTTAGTAATTAAGAAGAGAATCTTTAATCGTAGAAATAATTTATGTTTTAAGGACAGACTATTGCATCAAAATTGGAGTTCAATGGGAATAAATTCTTTTTTGAGAAATTTTAATAATAATTTTCGGAAAAGTTACAAAAAACGGGAAATAAAAATTAATTTGAAAAGGGGATCACAGTTAAAGTGGGTAACTAAAGGGGTAAAAACGTCTAGTAAAATGAAAAGAGTTTTATGCACAAATACTGGTAATCATGTTCATGAAAGTGTACTTAATTATAAAAATAAATATATTCGCATATATAGAAGGGTTATGACCAAGGCCAAAAAAATTGCGGTCGCAGAAATAATAGATAACTCTAAAAATGTAACTAAAGAAGTCTGGAAAGTAATTAATAACCGCACAAACAGAGTAAAAAAAGAACAACAGGAACCACTTCTACTAAAACTTAACGATCAAATCATAGACTCTCCAACTGCCGTAGCTAACATATTAGCAAAACAGTTCAACATTAATTGTGATTCAGCTGAGACTAAGACGGAGGAAGCTCTATTGCTTCTTCAACAAAGCTTGGAAAGGGTCATAAATGATATGTCACTCACGCCTACTACACCCAAAGAAATAACACAAATAATTAAAACTATGACTAATAAGCACTCCAGTGGATATGACGAAATCCCTATTGCTATTCTTAAAGAGCACATAAAAATATTGGCTGGGCCACTATCTACATTCTTTAACAAATGCCTTAAGCAGGGTATTTTTCCGGAACAATTAAAAATTGCGAAGGTTGTGCCAGTTTATAAAAAGGGTTCAAAAACGGACCCTAAAAATTACAGACCAATTTCGATCCTGCCCACACTTTCAAAAATTTTTGAAAAAATATTAAAATCTCGGCTATTAACTCATCTTAATTTAAATAAAGTTCTACATGAGAGACAGTTCGGTTACCAGAAAGGAATTGGCACTGGAGATGCAATTTACAAACTATTAGATGATGTGGTTAGCAAAATAAATCTTAAATTAAAGGTAGCAGGGATTTTTCTGGATTTATCTTCCGCATTTGATACGATTGATCACAATCTACTTATTGCTAAATTAAATTATTATGGTGTCAGAGGCAGAGCCCTGCAATTATTTACATCGTATTTAAGAAACAGGAAAATGTATGTAGAAACCAGCACTATAGAACAGGATGGACAACGGAAAACATATCAATCATCCATGATTAATATTACCACTGGCGTACCGCAGGGTTCCATATTAGGTCCCATTCTGTTTATTATTTTTACTAACGATCTTATAAATTATATTAGAAAAATCATTCCAGACATTAATCTCGTAGTCTTTGCTGATGACACAAACGCTGTAGTAGTGGCGAAAAGTATTAATGAACTGACAGACAAGGTCAATACTACGTTGGCTGCTTTTCAGTTTTGGTTCAATACAAATAGATTAATAATCAATATTAAAAAAACGAACATCATGTTGTTTCGAACTACTGCAGGCAATAAAGATAATATGGATATAACCCTTAACAATGAAAAGATAGAACTAGTGAAAGACGTCAAATTTCTAGGTATCCATTTGGATGAATTGCTGAACTGGAAAAAAGAACTAGCACACATAGACTCCACTATATCATCTGCGTGTTATGCGTTGAGGACATTGAGAGACGAAATAAATACGGATCAGTTAAAGATGGTATATTATGCTCTTGTCGAATCCAGACTTCGATACAGTATACAGTTCTGGGGGAAAAGCTACGGTTATAATTCTCAGCGAGCCTTTATTCTCCAAAAAAGAGCAATACGTACAATTGCCAGAATCACACAAAGAGAAAGCTGTCGATCTCATTTTCAGCGTTTAAACATACTAACTTTACCCAGCTTATATATACTTGTTTTGTTAGTTAATTTTAAAAAATATATCCATGAATACGAGTCTGGCGAAGAAAGAATTGCCAGGGAAAACACTCGTAGAAAAGACTTTAATAATAAGATTGTACCCAATTTCAACATTGTCAAGCATAGCCCTCAATACCAAGCTGTACAAATATTTAATAGACTGCCAGCGGATTTAAAATTTTTGTTACATACTAGCTCTTTTAAAGCTAAGCTCAAAGCAAATCTGCTAAGTAAAAACTTGTACTCAATAGACGAACTGTAATATTATTCCAATGCTATTTATTATTATTGTTTTAGAAATTATGTTTTTATTATTATTATTTTTTTAAATGTTTTTATTATTATTGCTGCATGTTAATTTTAGAATTTATATTAGTAAGTTATGTATGTAATGTATCACACACAATGTCAATTGTTCTTGATTAAATAAATAAAAATTGTCCAACTCCAAAACTTCGTAAGTAAATAAAGTATTTTCGAAAACAAAAACATGTAGGAGTGTATCTGGTGGATGACGCGGCATGATCCCCAGTTCGTCATTCGTGGCTGATGAGCTAGCTACGCAATGATCCATGTGATTACCGCGCTCGCTGGTGCCGCGGTACAAGTCAGGGGAAACTTGACTGTTTTACTGTCACTCCACAAATTAATAACTATCCTTCTTGCAAAGGTTAGAGTGGTGAGCATCCTATTTCACAAGAACATAGCATCGTTGCTAAAATTTGTCAAATTTATCAAAATTAATTCCTTTTTAACCGACTTCCAAAAGGAGGAGGTTCTCAATTCGTCGGAACCTTTTTTTTTTTTTTTTTTTTTTATTTTTTTTTATGTATGTTCCCCGATTACTCGAAAATGGCTAGACCGATTTGAATTTTCCTTTTTTTGTTCGAAAGGGTATACGTCCCAAGTGGTCCCATGATCACCAAGTCAGGATCTGATGATGGGATCCCATGGAAATCGAGGGAAACCCTCAAATTTTATGGGCACACCTATATCGATTTCGGTATTTTTTATAGTAACTCGTGCATTTGCTCTCGAAAAGTACCATTCGGTGAGCAGGAACTGATGATGAAGACCACAGAGGGCCATCGGAAATACTCAATTATATCTAAGTATATAACAGGTTGCGATTCGATTACTTTAATATGGTTTATGCTCGTCAAAATAATGGTTATGGTGACTTCACCATGAGCTCCATTTCTCCTGGTTCTTACTAGGAGAACTCCTCAACAATTAACGGCCCTGCATCGGGAAAAGCAACATTTTGTAAAACGTGATGAGCAGCTGACATTGGGTCATTATAACTTAGATAAATTACAAACTGAACCACTAAAAAGTGAAAAATAAAAACTTTTTTACAAAAACAAAAACCGACTTCCAAAAAAAACACTACAAAGTGAAAAATAACATTAATTTCGGAAGTCGGTGGCAAAAAACTAAAATACAGATACAAAGACACCTACTTCCGAAATTAATGTTATTTTTCACTTTGTAGTGTTTTTTTTGGAAGTCGGTTTTTGTTTTTGTAAAAAAGTTTTTTACGAACAATTTTATGGTCCATTGGATATGAAAAATGTTAAGCTTGTTACTAACCACTTCAAAGAATTTCTGCTATTTAACAAATACATAACTATGGTATTGTCAAGGTCTATAAAACTTACATTCAAATACCAGTGTTATTATTAACACAAACGGGATACTCGAACATAACAATAAACATGGTAAATATCCCGTTAGTGTTATTAATAATGTTAGTGACCATGGCAGTTTAAAAACTTATAAATATCACTGTGTTTATATTTTTCACTACACTTATCTGCCAATCTCCTGTGTTTTGAGGCACGACACTATTGCGAACCGTGGCGCTACTGTACAATCATTATTGAAGGTACCTACTTATTTATTGTTCATCAATAACGCGTACAATCTGTGCGCTGCGGCCGCTGTAGTCTGTATTGATGATGTCATTATATGCTTAGATTATTAATTCTGCGGTAATCTACTATCGTCTCGGTTGATGCTGTACGGCATCAGCTCTTTTATAATTTACTAGCTTTTGCCCGCGGCTTCGCCCGCGTGGGTGTCGGAAAATATGCCACAGGAACAAAAATATTGAGAAGCTTCTTCTCGCCACTTCGTGCGTGTGAAATTTCTTGCTCCCCCGACCCATGCCGTTGCATCGCGTTGCCTGCCCGCGCTGTTACTTCGTTTTCTTAGCGTTCTTTCTGACTTTTTTTTCTTTTTGCTGGGCACCTAAGAGTCCTAGAGTGATGTTAAATATGCCATAACCTTCCTTAAGAATTAGGCTAATGCAAAAATAATTGCACCTGCCACTGCTTGTGTCTGCATCACCCAAAGGTTGACTGGTAGAAAATGCCTATGGCATTAAGCCCGCCTCTGTACATTTGTGCTTGAAGTGTTAAATAAATAAAAATAAATAAAAATAATTATTAAAGTCCGACTAGTAGTTTCAGAGATTAGCGCGTTCAAATAAACAAAAAAAAGTGTGTTTGTCAGCTCCAACGCACGACTGGAGTTAACTCCTGTTTTTTGGGCCTTTCCGAGTTTCCGACTTTCTGTTTTTCAGTAATTTCTGTTAGGCTGGGTTTCTTCAATGAATCAGTGCAATACAAAAAGCAACTTTAAGGTGTAAAGGCACTCCCCCTCTCTTACCCTACCTCTCACCCCTCCTTCTAATCCCCTCTCACCCCTCCTCTCTCTCTAACCCCCTCTCCCCTCCCCTTCCCACCCCTCTCACCGTCTCCATCCCTATCTCTCTATCACCCCATCACCACATCGCCTTCCCGATAACCGCCCCATCCCCCTTTCACCCCCCTCACACCCCCTTCACCGCTTTCCCCTCCCCCTCTGCCCTCACAAACTCCTCCTCTCGACCTCTTCCCTTCTCCACACCTCACTACACCCTCCCACTCACTACGCCCTCCTATCCCTGTACCCTCCCTCCATCATCCTCTCCCTTTCTCTCACACCACACCCTCCCCCTCTCTCTCACCACACCCTCCCCTTCCCCTTTCCCTTCTCACCACCCCCTACCTTCCCCCTTTCCCTCCTCATCACGCCCTCCCCTTCCCCCTCCTGCTCCACCCTTCTCTCTAGGGGAAAAACTATTAGTGACAAACTTTATTACTTGCTTATACAAGTATTTGTGCCAAGTTTCAAGTTAATTTACCAAATGCCAAGTTTCAAGATAATTTACCAAATTAATAAGATTTTTCATACTTACTATATTCCCTGTTTTCACACCCACTGGGATGGATTTTTAAAGAATAGTTTGAGATATTTCCGTAGCTTGACTGAAAGATTATTTATACCAATTTTCGAGTTAATCGAGCTCCGCAGTAGAACATGCCCTGTAAAATTGACTACCCCTTTTCACCGTTTTTAGGGTTGATTTTCCAAAAACCCTGATATTTGTTATCATTCATTTTTTATTTTAAATATAAATACTGAGTTTCGAGTTAATCGGACCGCGTCGAATCGTTAAAATTTCTCCATACAAACTTTGACACCCCCAATCCCTTCTGTGGAGGTATTTTAAGAAAACTAAAAATGACAAACTTTATAATTTACTTATAATATATAAATATTCATGCGAAGTTTCAACTCTATTAACTCAAGGAATAAGATTTCTTATACAAACTTTCATTAACTATTTGACACCCTTAGGGATAGAATTTCCAAAAATCCTTTCTTAGTGGATGCCTACACTATATAAGGTATCTATGTGCAAAATTTCAAGTCTCTAGGTCCAGTGGTTTGGGCTGTGCGTTGATAAATCAGTCAGTCAGTCAGGACTTTGAATTTTATATACAGGGCTATTTTTAAATGACTAGCTAAATTTTCACAGGGTGTTCTACCCATGAATATGAACAACTTTCACTAAGGGACCAACTTTGAAATTACGAAAAAAAAACCAGCGGTTTCCTACAAATGTTCAATACCTACTCGATCAAAATGTATGAAACAGCTGATATTTTTTTTGCGATTTCAAAGTTGGTCCCATAGTGAAAGTTGTTCATATTCATGGGTAGAACACCCTGTGAAAATTTAGCTAGTCATTTAAAAATAGCCCTGTATATAGATCGACGTGGAGATGTAGCAAATTGTTGTTGTTAAAATATATTATTCAAATGCTTGTGACTCTATTGAAAGTAGTTAACTGGCCCAAACAATAACTCAAAAAGACGATGGTTAATTTAAATGAACAAAACATTCAATTTTCAGTAAATGAAAACATTAAGCTCCTTTTTAAATTTTTGCCGTAGGTAAAATCTCGTAGTAAGAGCGGTTTCGCACTACGTCCGATCCGAATCCGAGAAATGTCGGTCCGAACTCCGAAGTAACCACAGTACTATTTGTATGAAGGGTTGCGCACTAGATCCGAACTCTGTCCGTCCGAATTTAGAACATTCCCAATTCGGATTGAACTCGGATCTTGAATTCGGATTCGGATCGGACTTAGTGCGAAACCGCTCTCACAATTTACTTCAGGGTACTTTATACATAATTTGATTCAATAAAGGATTGGTCCTGAATTTATAACGTAAGGATTTTGATGAATGGAACCAGGAATGTGTAAAAAGGATTCCAGAAATAAAATATCAGGAAAATCTAAAGGTGAAGAGTTGAAGGGATTGATTGAATAAAGATTGTATGAAAAACGGAGTTCCTGGTTATTGAAATCCGCTACCGTATGGAACCAAATTGTTCTGAAAGAGAAAATAAAAAGAATTACAAAAATATATAGAGGCTTAAACCTGAATGATGAAGCCTATAAATGACAATATCTCGTTATATACTCGAACATACGGTATAGTCACAGTATAGTCACGGTATAGTCACAGTATAATTATAATATCTAGGCTTCAGAATCATAATCGAGAGAGATATTCGTAATACCCTGTGGATTTACCGTAATCTCTAATTTTGTGGTTTCCTCACGAAACGATGATGTTAACATTATTACTTCCAATATTTAGATATCTAGGAGCAGATATTTTTGGGTCTTAGCCAGAAAGTTGAATCCAATATTTAGCTCAGTGGGCCTACACAAATAGAATGAAAAATGTGTAGTAAGTATTAAATACTATGTTTAGTCGTTTAGTCTTTAGTTTCTTTTATTTGTGGCTGTAGTTACTGTGTGCTGTGCCTAATTTTATCTTAAACTAGCTGACCCGAAAGACGTTGTCCTGTCGAAATTTCAATAATTCATACATAATTCTTATAGAAAATGCACTTTCAGTTTTCCCGAATTTTCAAAATTTTCCCGGCAACTTTTCAAATTTTCCTTTCCGTAAAAACATCCGGACTATTACAAACATTTTAAAACAAAAATTGTATCATTCTGAATTGTTGCGCTTACCAACGAACATCATTTAATTTTTATTATATAGAATTAAGTAGTACACTACATACATGGCCTCGCCTTTTTTCGTTTTTTTACGACATAGAATACTTAGTACCCGATAGGATACAGCTATATCCACTACGCTTCGTCGATAGGTGATAGTGCCAATATGTTGCTCTTAGCAAAAGTAGGAAAATGCTTCCACTACACATTTTTAACCGACTTCAAAAAAATGAGGAGGTTATACAGGGTGACCTGAAATTAGTGGAGGACCCGTTATGGGGTGATAGTAGGGATCAATTCCAGTCGATATCACTCTTAGGGCTTTAAAATATTAGTTTACTGATTTATGGTCATAATCCCCTTGGTCTCAGCTATAATAATATTATTAGTCGCCACAATAATATTATTTTCTCACCAAGATGTTTTAAGGGCCAGAAAGTTGCACATTTTCACAATGCAAAAAATTAAATGGTTGATTAATTTTTTATTTTATGTTAGAGTGGGCTTCCAGTCTAACCGAATGCAGCTGAATACCTATTTTATTTTAAAAATCATTCAACTTCCCCAATAAGGGTGTCTACAGCTTTTATTAGCGACTATTAGATGTATATTGGCGCTGGATACGGGTAGGCGTTAAGGAGATTAACAGGCGACCCTGCTCACTATCGGGCCGGGGCGACGGGATTCATTATTTTACGGATAGCGAAGTAGTTGTTTACTTGGTGTGTTTCGTTGGTTTAGATGTGTTGATAGTAGAGGTTAGAAAGATTATGTGTGGAAGATTTTCGGTAGGTATGTTTTTTATTATTCGTGTAAAACGATAGTAAAGTAGATCGGACGGTTAAGCACAGAATTATAGATGGATGGATGAAATGGCGGCAGGTCACGGGAACAATCTGCGACTCCCGCATTCACCTTAAACTTAACGAAGATATATAAAACAATGGTTAGACCTGCTGTCTTGTATGGATCAGAATGTTGGGCTACAAAAGAGATGATTGAAAGGCAATTGCATGCAGCTGAGATGAGAATGCTAATAGTGATGTGTGGTGTTACACGGTGTCGATGGCTATAAGCACGGATATCGATAAGAGTAGGGAAAGGCCATAGAATCGATGGATTGACTGCGTGAAAGATGACATGGCTAGAAAGGCGGTGACTACCAAGATGACGACTAATAGAGAAGTATGGCAAAATGGGACATGTTGCGCGGACCCCAAATAGACTGGGATAAGGGCTGAAGTATGATGATGATGATTGATGATATATTTTTATTATCATCTTCATCAGTTTCATAAGTTTCTAGCATTCTACAGTACTTTCGTTCATGCATTCTAACTGAATTTTATCAACACTGATTTTATAACCATTGTTTAATTTTTCTGACAATAGCTGGCGTTATCCGTATTCCGTATTTAGTTTCTAGTCTATTTCGTATTTTTTTCAAGTATGAATGTTTGTTATGGCAATCCTCTTCCCAGTAACAGGACAACCCGTAATCAACCAGAGGTAAAAACTGCAACCCCGAGCACCCCTCTTTTAATTTCCTCAACTTCCGTCCAAAAACGCAATCCAATTTCATCTGTTTGACATTATTACGACCGAAAAATTTCCCTTCTCTCCTGACAAGCCAAAATGAAACAACATTTATAAAATTCGATTAATTAATTAATGTACCGCGCTGCCAGGCATCATCAAGTTATCCATGTTTTGGCACCAGAACAAACTTGTATGGCGTTGTTTCACCCGTTATGTTGGTAACAACATCGGGCAGGTAAATAAAAGTTGCGAAATTAGTTGGCGTAGCTCCGGCCGACATCGGCGCCAAGATTACAGGTGTAATTCAATTAAATAAAAAACACGGGGCCTTTTAGAGGCATTTTTGGACCCCAGTTAGGGAACTTTGGGATTGGCAGCTGTCAGTCCGTTGATTGGGGACCATAATTGCTATTATGGTTAATGTGACAGGTACTGTAATTGCTATTATGGTTAATGTGACAGGTACTGTAATTGGCTGCTGGATAATTTGTTGTTTTACTGGATTTCGTAGTGGGGTTTAAAATGTAACTATTTTATTTGTGCTGACTTGGTTTCTGTTGCTGTTGTAGACGCTACTTTATCTTTTTGGATGATGAGAAGCTTTACAATTACAAGTTAATTTAATATTGGACTCTAATGAAATAAATACATTCCTAAGCTCTTCAGAATTCTAAGTTAAAAGGCAAACAAACTTCTTACAAAAAACAACATAAAAAAATCCAGAAACTTAAATTCAATTTACTCCCTTGTCAACAAATATGATATTAAAAAAATTGTGTCTAAAGTATAATTGGGTCATTGTCAAGCCTAGGCTTTTTTTTTGCAAAAAAATGAAACACGTGATTTATAAAAATCAAAGGTATATTATGACTCTTACTTTACGTTACAACAAAAGTGAGTATCAGTCTGAGATCAATAATTCGAAAAAGGCGATTTATAAGGAAATAACAATATTTCGGTTCAACCGAAAAGACTAATCTGTCCACCGAGTTGACTAAAATGTTAATTATTGACAAAAAACAAAACAAAGAGTGATTAACTTCTTGAACAAAAATAACGTTAATGCTATCTTCACATAATCATAAACAAATCAGTCACTTAAAAGCATTCAAAAAGTAAATAAAAAATGTTTTGTGTCTGTCCACCGAAAAGACAATTCATTTCGGTGGTCAAAATATGTCTTCGTCGTCAGAAGACCAGAAGCGTTCAATCCGTTCAGCCAGAGAAAGGGGGATTGGTGGCTTCTATGGTTTTAACGTTTTGAAGTATCTATCAGAATATACGACCGAAAATTTTATGCGCTTATGGACATTACCTCCAATCAGTGTTGGACTGTGCTCGCCAATTTTCAATGGTTGCTGCATCGAGCCACTCGCAATTGGACTGGACCATCGGCTTGCCACTGGACTGTGCATAGGAGTCAAGGTTGGGCTCGGTGAATTCATACTCTCGGCAGGAGCTGATGTGTCATTCCGAGAAGGACTTTGCAGAGGAGTCGCCATGCAGGTCTGGACTTGATAGAGTTGGGACATTATTTTGGAATGGTCTAGGACATAGTGCTATGTCAAGTTTATTGCTACCTAAACCGTAATGTACACAAGTATTTTCTGGACTATATTTCATACAACTCAATCTGCGAAGAAACCTACTGAAGCATCATCGGTTTACGGCGACTCCAAGTAACCTGATGGACTTTAATGGTTCTACGTCGTAATATTGCTGTTTTTCATTTTACTCTCTATAGACTCCACATGCGTCACATCTACTCTAATGACTTCAATGCCTTTACAGTTTTGAAGAACACACTCCATGAAGGCATCCAAACTATGGACATCGTTTCCTTGAGCGAAGTGCCTATCAGCCGTTATTAGCCGATTTTGTTAATAAAAAAATTTGCATAGGGGAAACGACGTGCTTATGAAAAAATATTATTTCCCATTCCGTTAGAAATGCATTACGGTACCAATCATTGTTAACTTAGAATATGTAGGTATGGATAACTACATTAACTACAAGTCGGCATGGTGTAGAAAGGTGTGAGGGAAGTGGTGGTTTAAAACATATTTAATCATAAAAATAAAGCAAAAATAGGTCATTAGTCCTTAACTGATAAAAACACCAATAATCAGAAGCAATTTTATAAGTTATAATAACTAAATAACCCACATTCAAGTCCACTCGGTGGAAATCTTTCGTTTCGGTGGACGAAAGTTCCACCAAAAAGATGTCCACCGAATGGACTTTTTTCGCAAAATCATTGACCCCTTGCGCTGTTTATAGGTTATGTCAAAAGCCAAGGTATATTTATCAAGGTTTTTTTATTAATTGTTTAACTAGTTATTAAGAATGTTTGATGAATTTATAGTGATTTATTTACCAAAATACAGTAGTAACCGGAAAGACAACTCAACTTTGACACCACCAAATATTTTTTTTAGTACTACATCAACGTTTTCTGCATACGAGTTGCGGCAAAATGGCCTTTGACAGGTATAGTACGATATTGGTTGCATTCAAATTTACGTTCCGTTCCATCATTTGACATTTACTTCATTTTAGTCAGTATCGAAAGTAACGTCCACCGGAAAGACAAAAAATGTTGTGACAAGATTAAATGATGCAAAAAGTGTGTTTTATTTCTATCAATTTTTTTAATATTATTAACGTTAAATGGCAGACACGTAGATTAGGAAAATATATCATTTTTGTAAAATAATAAAAACATTTATTTATTATAGGCTACATTCTATTGAAAGGTAGAATATGAACAGTCCACCGAAGTGGACAATTCGGTAGCACAGTGGTATAAAGTAAAAAAAAAAAAAATTTATAGTAAATCTGTTACAGTTATGGTCTGGTACGTTTCGTTTACTTTATTATTATGATGTAAAATTAAGACGCAATTATTAAAAGTGTCTTAAGATTCGTATGAACAGTTTTTTTTAGGGTTATGACAATGACCCAATTAACAAGTCTAGACTGCCGACTTTTTATCAAAAAATAATCCTAATAAGGCCCTTTATTCACAAACGTTTTTCTTGTCGTGAAAAACTACGGTTTATTTACGGTATAAAACGCGCCGTAGATAAACCGTGTCAGCTAACGAGCTTCCATAGTGATCCATACACCGTAGTTTTTCACGGTAACAAAACCGTGTGTTTACAAAGGGCCTAACAGAATTATGTAAATGAGTTCTGATAGTAATAAGTCGTGTACCTTACCAACATATAGAAAAAAAAAAAAAAAAAAAGAAAAACGTTTATTTGGACACAGTTCGTGAAACACAAAAATACAAAAGAATAAAACAATGCGAAAATAATATTATATCCACAATAGTGTGTGCCTCACGGCTGCGCCAAAAAGGTCCATTTCAGCATTAATGCCAGACAGATGCTGCCTGACGCTGGTTTTCTAATGAACCTTTAGGGACAAGTGACGGGGAGTACAAACAGTTTCAACATACATAATATATAATTTATAGATAATTTTTAAACTTATAAATAAATATATAAAATAAATAAATAAATAAACAACTTAATACTCAATCAAAATATAATTACAACAAAGAAAAATAAAATAATACCTACTAATTTTGTACCTACTTGATCTAAATAGTTATTTGTTTTATATATATACGTAGTATTTAAGCATTTAAATGTATATGAAAAATAGTACCTAAATAAGTTAAAATTACAAAAACAACAAGAACTATCTCAGCAGATCCTGTTTTTGCAATTGGCTAGATTGATCCGGGCCCGATACATTCGTACAACGCTACAGACCGCCGCCGAAGAAGTTGCTAAATAATATTATATAATAATATGTGAAATATTTAGGGCGACCATATCCAATTTCTGTTGCGAATCTATCAGATACTGCCGTAAGCGTGTTCGGAACGTGTGGATAGTGCCCAGTACCCTTAAGGGTGGCGGGATATTATTCCACACTTTAGATGCAGCGTATCGGATATCGTGATATGTTGGCTGATCGCTTGTTATTTAGGAGTTTTTCGCGTATTGTTAGTACTAAATTGACCTTCCAACTTAAATTAGTTTTTCCTTTTATTTTTGTACTAATGGTCGCTTAAACTGTCATCATCATAATTCGAAATTGGCCACTGCTCAAGTAAGCTTTCTTAAAGGCTTCCGTTGAGCTTGGCAAAGGGATTTGTGAGACTTTGGCCATGCCTGGTAATACAATATAGTGACGGATTTGTGAGACTTTGGCCATGCCTGGTAATACAATATAGTGACGGATTTGTGAGACTTTGGCCATGCCTGGTAATACAATATAGTGACGGATTTGTGAGACTTTGGCGATGCCTGGTAATACAATATAGTGACGGGTTTTTATTAAAATTAAAAGCTTTTATTTAACTTACAATTTAGGTATGTATGTATGTTGCTACTCAATTTTGAAGCAGATATCTTCAACCGATTGAGCTGAAATTTTTTTTTTAGTTTGGATGACAATACACGATAAGCTGTGTGACGTTATTCTAAATCCAATATGGCGGACCATCCAAGATGGCGGAATAGTTCTTTTTAATGCATTTCTACAATATGGGTATCAAATGAAAGGGCTTATTGAGAGTAACTCGAAATATAATGTGACGTTATTCTAAATCCAATATGGCGGAACATCCAAGATGACGGACTAGTTATTTTTTATGCACTTCTACAATATGGGTATCAAATGAAAGGGCTTGTTGAGAGTAACTCGAAAAATAATGCGACGTCATTCTAAATCCAATACGGCGGAACATCCAAGATGGCGGAACAGTTATTTTTATGCACTTCTGCAATACGGGCATCAAATGAAAGGGCTTGCCGAGAATAGGTAAATAGAAAAATATTCTGACATCACTCTTAATCCAATATGGTGGACTTTTGAAGTTTTTTATGCTTTCCTATATAGTATGGGTATTAAATGAAAGGGTTCGCTGAGAATAAAAATGAGATGAACAGACTCAAACAGACAACTATTTCTTTGATGGTAGCGAAAGAAACTAAATAGTATGATTAAATGCCAACCCGTAGTGATTACTCAAGGTTTGCTCTTCAAATCATACCTGATCAGTAAAACGCCTGAAAGTTTCCACACCGAATATTCCCGTGAACACATTTTGATTTCACGAACTACTTCGAATTCCTTCCTTTTCACGCTTGTTCTGTAGCGAGGTGATAACTTAGCCTTACTGCTGCTTCCACGGCTGCACACTGAATATGTATTAGTACTCCCAAATTAAATGATACTGTATAGCTAGACGTTTACGAATGAGTTATAATGCGACTGTATCTCGCAAAGATATTCATCAAAATTCACTTGAAACTTAAAGAAATACAGGCACTATACTGCGTCCAAGAAACGCACACACACGTAACACTATAGTTTTGTTGTGTTCATTAACTTTTAATTGACCTTGCTTATAAAGTACATTAACTCCAACTTCATAATCAACTTATTGCAAGAGATTTAATCTATCGCTCAAGTATCAAAGCTAATCAATCTCTGAACTTAAACCACAGAACAGATAAGTACAGAAGGTCTGCTCTCCACAATGAGCGACAACAGGCGCTTGCACACAGACGCATACGTACAGTGATAACGCGCGGAATAAACCAAACGTAAATTAGAACGATTTAAAATTTGAAAATATTTACTCATTTTTAAGACTATATAAATATCTATCAGTGGTTTGTACTTGTCGCAGACATTAGCAATAAAATGCAATAAGATAGTTGTATTTCAAAAATAATTCGAATTTATTTTAAATGCTAGTATTTCCTGACCTCTAACTACGTCAAAAGAATGACAGTCACGAGTGTATTAAACTCAAACTCAAAGCATTTATTTCAAATAAATGAATTACAGGCAATTTTGAATTGTCAAGGGGTCGGTCGGTCAGAAATATGAAGCTAGTTGCCCATTCCAAAGCGTAATAGATCTGTATGGAGAAGAACGGACAAGAAACTCCACGGACACTCATTTAAATCAAATATTTTTACAAAATATTGGTTACATCGTTCATATTGAAAATATACATGTGAGAACAATGTAGGAAAGACATGCACGTCGTTCATTATGTACGTGTCTATTGGTCCGTGTGCGTTTTAACACGTTGTAAGACAGTGTGAACCCGAACTTCTATACGGTCTATCTATTCTTTACCTTAACTTTGTGCACCAGACCTTAGAACATTATGTTCTTCTGCGAAGAAACTTAATTATAGTTGGCGAAGTTGTTCTGTGTATCGGTGATCACGGCCTAATAACTGCCCAGGCAGCACACAAGTCATATAACTGGCCAACAATGTAACCTTATGCAAGGTTAAGCTTTATTACATATGTATAGAAGCTGTGTGTATTACGAAGTTCTGTATTAATTATTTTTTTTGCTATAATAATGCTATTAGCTGAGTAAGTTTTGTAATTTGCCGATTTTATTTCTTAAAACTGAATAATCATAATAAAAAGACCTGTTACTCAAGAGTTCGTGTAACCTTTTGTATAACATTGGTATAAAATTCCATTAGCAAGCATGATACTGGATAATTTATATTCTGTTCTCTTTTAGTTCTATTAAACACCACATTTTCATAGTTATTCAGCTGCTGTATAAAATAGGCGCTGTTTCTGTTATGAAGCATATAGTAACTTAAAAGAAATTAAGATAGCTGTTATAACTGCTTTATGCCACTTTAAGTACGAAATTACCGTCATGTGCAGCTAAGTGTGGTAACAACAATAGTAACAGATTTTTATGCAGAAGTTTGCTGGGTAATCACGAAAAGTAGACATTCTTCCATCAAGTTTAATAAGATATGTATGTGTGTATATGTTATGTACTAAAGTATGTAAGGTGTATAGGGTAGGTAATTAAACTAATCCTATGCTTCAGTAGGTACAATTTACTTATATCTATGACTACTTTTATTGTTATTTATTTATTTAGGTATTTCAATCAAACTTAATTATACGTTTACAATCAGTTAATTAGGTAGTTCTTCGTGTTGTCGTCGCCAACAGTAATCAAGACTAATGTTTATTAATGTTAACTTTACGAATTGATAACATAATGATTAATAGTATGATACTTCAATACTTCTTAGATTTTACATTGCCAAATTGTTCCTAAACGATTGTAAGCCAAAAACTGGAATGAAGAGCTGTGTTTGGTAGATACTAAAACTCATCAGATATTATTTATATGATTAGATTATAGAACAAAAATACCTAACGACTTCATCGATAAGTATTTTTGTTAAAAAGCTTTTTTATATTGATTATTAAATAATTATCTGAATTTGATAAGAACTAAAAAGAACAAATAGGTAATATACCTATAGTGTGGGTTTTCATTACTATAAGACTGAATCCTAATTGTTTGATTTACAGTACGAATGTGTGTGATTATAGAAACGTTATAGGAAATATGTTGAGTGCAGACCTCTTTTAACCAGAGAACAACTGAATAAGTGGACACGTAAGGTCTGTTAAGCAGACATAAGATGATAAGCCGCTGTGCTATCAGATTTTATTCAGAATGAGCGTCGCCATATCGAATAACATAACCTATTACAATTTTATGGAATTTTATACTCAAATACTCAATTTTAATAACGAAATCGGTATAATATTCTTATAAAAGTATTACAAGGTTATTTTTGAACCCATAAACTGCATAAAACATAAAAAATATTTCACACGTAAAAACAAACCATTAGACGAAATGTTGTTTATTTCTCCAAAACCGGGCTTATCAGGTAGCGCGTGAAAATTTTGTACGATATGTATATATAAATACACAGTAAAGTTGCATGCGCACCAACAAATTCCTTCTCTAAGCATAAATAAGGGTAAAATTTACTGACGATAGGCAATATAATTTGGCCATATTATATTTCAATGTCGCAGTTCACCAACAAACGCATACCGCGGGTGTTGGGATTTGTCAATTTCAATTTAATTTGATTAACTTCTTGATAATATATACTGAAATAAGCTAAACGCTGTGTATCCTCTGAATATCTGAGGTTTGAGGGACTTAACCATAGTTCACTCACCATTCATTCATCATCTGGCTAACAGAGCTGTAATACTTGTACAAAAGAACAAAATGCTTTTATGCAGAAGATACTCAGCTTGTCGTACAATTATTCAAAACTTATTCATCTGTTACGTTGCTATTACACAGCTATTAGCAGTATAATTTGTGCCCAAATTGCTTGAATAACGTCTGAGTAAGCGCCAAATCAGCTAATTACAGTAGTCTTATTCAGCAATTAGTTTCTATGACTGCTGTTAAACAAAACTTACTCAGAAGGTTTGTGCTGGCTGGGCATGTGCAGTCATGTGCAGCGACGAGCAACTTATTAATCAAATATCATGATAGTTCTAGATTGGGTTGCGGGTTTGCTTGTCTTGAGATTAGTTTGAGATAAAGGAGTCTCAATTGATGTTACGGTGGAATAAAGAAACTCACAAACATATATGAAGCCTGAAAACATTACATTATTTTTTGGGGCAGTCGTGTAAAAACATGCAAAAGCCAATTAAAAGTATAGTAGGTACCTAGTTTAGGAGAAAACGAATTTTCCCAGAACACCCTTTAATATTGGAACATTATATACCCCTATAATATTGGAACTTTCATCGAAATTGTCAGAGCCGTTTTCGAGAACGTAATTACAAATTTGTATATAAATATTGCTCATTTAATAGTTTAATAGGATATCTTTACATTAAAAGTTTAAAGAATTAATTAGGGGAATTTTAATACGATTTTTTTCGGACGAAATCGGACCAAATTAAGTTTAGGTGGAACTGTCGCCCTTAATTAAGAGCCTATACTACCTCAGGTTTTTATCTCGCTCGCGCGATTCTGCGCGCACACTAAGTGAGAGCGAGACTGAGTGCGGTGCTGGGCGCCGATAGTTTAGGTAATTGCTTTTTACGGTGAAAATAATGGCAATTTAAAAAAAATAAAAAACATAAGACCTGCTTTATAGTTAGTTCAGTTAGTATGCAAAGTTTCATGATCTAATTTGAAGTACTTTTTGAATACCAGCGGTTTATTGTTCGGTTTAGAGGTAACTTTGGATTTTTTTTCTATCGAGAAAATTTTATAGAATCGTGTTTTCGGCTAACATAGTACTTGACATCAATCCTCAACTTTACCATATATTTATTTCAAAATTAATGCTGCAATAGTTTCAACATATCGGAGGATCATGCTAAGCCGTTTGAGGTAGTATAGGCCCTTAAGATATTTTTTTAAATAGACCTCTCCTGAGCTTTCCCGTGAATAAAGTTACGACACAAAAAATACAAGATTTTTATCTGCTGAACCCCTTTGGGAATAGATGTTGTCAGCTGTTTATAGGACGTGGTTCGCAATTCGGTGGTTGCTACACCTTTTATTTTTTGATGCACGGAAGTGTGAGCCATGGATTTATCAATCCGATAAGAACTGAGGGGCCTGGACGAATGCCAATCGCATTCAAAGGGTTTCTTAGGTATATTTTCTACTGCGACTTTCAACAAGATTGATTTAGTTAAACTTTTCGGTAGCTTATTTCAATCGAATACATTTTTGACTTTTCCATCATTGTTAGCACTGGTTTTTATTTTTCCAAAGACTTGAACAATATTGATCAAAGTCTATTTTATAGAATTATTTAAAAAAAATCTCAATTAGGAAAACAAATAAAGCTCCCAATCTTATAAAATAAGTATCATGGGAATTAAGTTATTATTAATTCCAGACAATATCGGTTATTGTGTGCTATACAGAGTTCCGAAAGTTTGCTTCTCAAGAAGACTCAGGTGCTTTATGATTTAGAACTCTAAGTGAAGCCATAAGTTTTATATAATAAGTATTATTTTCTATATATATTATATCAATATTTGAACTCAACCGAAATGACGAACGTATTTATAATAAAAACATAGGTATTACAAATTTATTTTCTAAAATGGATTGGGAACCGCAAACCGAGTTTGCAAACAAATAAGATAATAAAAACAAAAACACGAGACAACCGCAGAATACTAACAGTACCTAGCAAAAGCTTTGCCCAGACAGTAAATAATAAAATTGTAAGCCTATTCTCAATTATTTTATCACTGGAAATAAACATTTTTCACTGGAATTCTATTTTAATAAAATTTTCAAAGACCTTTCATATTTGAGTTTACTCCTGTAATTTAATTAAAACACATTGCTTTTTGTGGTATTATTTTCTAGGTTAGAATAGGGATGATTCCTGTGTAAAACAAAAGAAATTCTATTTAGTCCGTCAGTCAGATAAAAAAAAAATATTAGACACGTATTTTTTGCTCTACCATAATAAGTAAAAAATACTTGGATAACACGCATTAAAATTGGGTAGTGGGGGCTGGCTACGTCACTTCTGCGTATAAAATCTAGCTAGGCGTGACGTTATGCCATATTTTAACTCAATGTACCTTAATCTTTTGATTACGTAAAAAAAGAAAAAATACGACCGTGTCCAATATTTTTTAATAATCTACACTAGTGTAGCGACACTATTCACACGTAACCAATCTACACTGGTGTAGCGACACTATTCACACGTAACCAATCTACACTAGTGTAGCGACACTATTCACACGTAACCAATCTACACTAGTGTAGCGACACTATTCACACGTAACCAATCTACACTAGTGTAGCGACACTATTCACACGTAACCAATCTACACTAGTGTAGCGACACTATTCACACGTAACCAATCTACACTAGTGTAGCGACACTATTCACACGTAACCAATCTACACTAGTGTAGCGACACTATTCACACGTAACCAATCTACACTAGTGTAGCGACACTATTCACACGTAACCAATCTACACTAGTGTAGCGACACTATTCACACGTAACCAATCTACACTAGTGTAGCGACACTATTCACACGTAACCAATCTACACTAGTGTAGCGACACTATTCACACGTAACCAATCTACACTAGTGTAGCGACACTATTCACACGTAACCAATCTACACTAGTGTAGCGACACTATTCACACGTAACCAATCTACACTAGTGTAGCGACACTATTCACACGTAACCAATGCTTGCCTACATTTTGAAAAATCTAACGTAACTTTTCATTCCTTAGGTACAAAACACAGACTGAGCATGACGTCCAGAGGGTACCGTCACACTGTGAGTCTGATGGTGATGGAGATGTCGCGGGAAGATGCCGGAGCCTACCGGTGTCATGTGGAGAACACGCGGGGAAGGGCGCAGGCTGAGCTGTTCTTACATTGTAAGTCATCATTTTGTTTACTTACCAAATCCCGACGACAGATGATTCCCTTTTTGTTCAATTTGCCTTTCATTCGGTATCTTTCACTTGAAGTGTGACGTCTGAACACAGAATCAATAAACGTGAAAAATAATATATTCATTTGTAAATAATTGATTCAACGATGTTACTACCGAATGATCGGAAAATTAAATGAAAGGATCACATGAACGCATTGATATATTACAGGAAGATATAAGTTCAATTGTGTGCGTTATAGTATAGTTAAAATCTCGCTGCAGGCTCGGTCATAAATTATTCGAGTGTTTCGCTCTCTTTCCCACTCACGGGCCTTATGGGCAGGCCACGCCCACACGTAGTCCTGTGCATTACTGCAGTCGATGAGTGATATCGATAGTTTTATATATATTTTATAAATAGGTGATAGATATATAAAACTAAAAATAGAAAATTAACATTCTTCGTCTGAGTCATCGTCATCATCATCCACATGAATGATGAACTCTTCGCATAAATCTGCTTTTCTTAAGTCTTCATCTTGCAGCAATTAATGAATGCAGTATGTTTACGTGATAACCTTAATGATTCTGTTATCGATAATGGCCTTAAGCGCGCAACTAGCGCACATCCCTACTCCGATTATGATTTATGACCAAGTCTGCAGCGAGATTTTAACTATACTATAACACAATTTATGCGGTTCACGTCGAGGAGTTCGAACCTTATCTTCCTAATTTATACACCAATGCAGTTCATGCGTTTATTCCTATAATTTTGCCGGTGACGTGTAAACGTGGAATGAAACAAAAATTAACCTTCACTCCATGAAGCGTCTGACATCGGCTTAAGGAGCTATCAACGAGCGGCATTAACTGCTTTCATATAGCTCGTGATGGTGGGATGTAGGAGGATGTGGGATTTGCTACTTCGTCGTCATCCTTTTCTTTATGTTAGTCTCCACTGCATTTATGCCTAAATGTCTCGACAGCACATCCATGGTAATACTTTGATTAAATTTTGAGCTGACCCAGCATGATACGGAGTTTCATCAGAATAAGAGGCCAGCTTATACTGGTTTTAGTACCAGTGACGTATTAATGACGGTACCTCGTGTTGGCTCTATGAGAAAATGAGAATGTGCTTCGTCGCATCTTTCCTTTCATTTCAGTCTCACTGTACTTGTGCCTAAAATCTCTTGACAAATACACCTTTCAGCGAATATATTTCCTGACACTTTGCCTATTCAACTTTTTTTAAGTCGTTAAAAAACGGAGAATTTTTTTATTGATATTGTATGAAATTCAAATAACGGTGCAAAAAAATTTTAACGGTTTTTTTTTTAAGTAAGTTGAAATAAATTCGTTTTTTTTTTCCGGATTTGTGTAAACTGAAGCGCGCTTATCTCACTTGATCTAAGTCCCATTCTGCGAGCGCTATAAAGTGCAGACAGAGGTAAAGACGTAACGTACTTACTAACGGGCTCTTAGTCTGCTTCACTTAGTTTGAATTTGTGCATCGTAAGCGGTTAGATTGAATTTAAAGTTGCTTGGCTCTCTTCGGATTTAAAAACATCTTGCTTTTGCTCAACTTAAGCTATTTAAGTTTTAAAAAGAATGTTAATGCTTACTCACTATTCAGTGATAGTTTGAAATATATTCTATACAAAAGCTGTCAAACCGTCATATTTATTCCATAAATAAAAATGTGATGATTGAAAATTAGCCCTTAAAAGTGTCAAAATATATGTCAAGCCAAAATCTATTGTAACTTTTTTTTTAAGTTTCTAGAGTTTAGTAACATTAGGTACAATTGGGACAAATATCAGTGAGCCATGGCTAACTTAGTATATAGCTTGTTTTGATTTTGTGACTTTGTTGTAATGATTTTCAACTTTCGAATCATTTTTGATTTCACCAGATATAGCTGAACAAAAATGTGTTCAAATCTACTAACATTATTGTTTTCTGTGTGTTTAGTATTAACAACAACGACTACAACATCAACAACAACAACAACGACAACAACCACTACAACATTACCACCGCCAACAACAACGCTGTTACCATGTAAGTCTATTTGATATTATGTTGAGGTGATCTAACGTTTTTTTGTGTTTTAACGTTTTTTGTGTTTGTCTAAACCTCTGATTTTTTCTTAATTTTTAAGTTAAGTTTCTTAGTTTATCTTAAGGTTTAAATAAAACAACAACGTATTTGAAAATGTCTCATCAGAATTTTAAATTCGTAAATGCTTGGATTTCAAAGCTCCTTGATAGTGAGTTAAAAGCGTAATAATGCTCAATAGCTTAGTCTATACCAATTTATTTACTTTAAATCTACAAATAAATAAATCAAATTACCATGATACTGAATTAACGATAGGAATCTAAATATTAATTAATATGGAATGAAATTAAAATCAAAGTCTAACTTTAGAACATGGTTTAGCACTTTTGAGTAGTTTAACTTACAAATTTAGAAGTAGCTGAAAAACAAAAGCAAGCTGCAAGCTGTAAGCTGAAGCCAAAAACATAATTCATAATTTTCCTTGGATTTATTCGGAAATGAAATACGTAAAGTATTTTGTACAAGTACCGTGTATTTAGGTTTCTAAATCGATATGGATTTCATATTATGTTACTGTTGTCGTAAAAAAAAAATATTAGCTGTAATAATATTATATGCTTACTTTGTATCTTCTAGATGACACAGATATACATCTGGAGCAGCTGCATCGCGGGGTGCTAGAAGATCCCGGCCTCGACAACCCATACATTGTTCTGAGCCAACACCAAATGCAGAACCTTGGTAAATATTCCCACCGTCTTCATCATTATCATCATCCATGCGAATAACGTTCACTGCTGGATATACAGGTTGCGGCGCGGGAACTTGCTGATTTGAAAGGTCATTAAAAAAATAGTAAAGATATCATTGTAATTTAGTTTTTATTTTGAAATAAATCATCTTTTTACTAAATAGCTTTGAAGATGACATCGGTTAAATGACGGCCCTTACTGTCAATGCATTGAGTTACCCGATTTCATTCAACTCTTCTAAGTATATAAACGGGTATGTTGCCGATAGCTTAGCGTACATTATTAGGATTCCGTACCAAAATAGTAAAAAAGGAACCCTTATGGTCTCACTCAGTCTGTCTGTCTGTCTGTCTGTCTGTCACAGCTGAATATCTCAAGAACTACTAATGCTATCAACTTGAAATTTGGAATAGTTTTATATGACGTTTACCCAACTATTTTGCAAATAAGAAAGAAATAAAAATATTTATATTTATTTTGTAACAGGTGCTAAAAGGGGGTCTTCAAAATTCAAAGTGGAGCTACTAGGGCATGTGGGGTATCATATGAAAGAGCAGTGTTTGCACATTCTTAAAAAAAAAAATATTTTTTTAAGCCGCATAGTTTTCGATTTTTGATGAAAAATGTAAAAAAAAATACCGTTCCCCCCCCCCTTATCTCTGAAGTTTACAAAGGGAAAAATCTGAAATTATTCTATGTGATAGAAGTTTATGTAAAGATTACAGGAAAAATAAAACGATGTCTCTAAATAGCACACTTTTTCAGAAATCGGAACGGAACCCTCTGTGCGCGAGTCCGACTCGCTCTTGACCGGTTTTTTTTAAGGTGAGTTAGGCTCCTTGGACGGTCATTGTAATCAATTGATTTCAAATAACCCCATAAAAAAGTCACAAGGAGCCAAATCCAAACAAACAGGCCGGCCAAACAAGGTCGCCTCTCAAAGAGATGAGGCGCTGTGTTGTCACAAAAGTTCCATTGGACATTGCGCCGTGTGGGCCGTAGCTCCATCCTGTTGGAACCAGACATCCCCTACATCCATCTCAGCCAGTTTAGGCAGATAAAAAGTTCTAACCATTTCTGCGAGCCGCTGTCACCGTGACTGTGCGTTCATTTTCCTGAAAGAAGTAAGGACTCGACGGCAAACGCGCGCTAAGTACTCGTTGATCCAACGCATGGCGCGAACTGACTACGCGGGTGACAAAACTTCATGATTTCGTATTTCGAATGAGACGCTTCCCGCCCTTTCCCAACCCCAGCTTGACGCTTGGCGCGAAATACAAATCAGCAAGTTTCCGCGCCGCACCCCGTACGAGTAAGCTTCCTCCAAGCATTTCTAAAATTACCAGTTCTGTGTCTCCCACCACTTTCAAATCAAAAAAGATTAAAGAATTTTTAAATTTGAATAACGTGAAAAGTATTATCATTTAAAGAAAGTATATTGTAAAAGAAAAGATCTTGACATTATCGTAGCTTTACTTTGGATGGTTGAAAAGTTTTACTTTTAATTTTTATACTTTTTTTTACTGTTTCTACAAGTTTTAAGAGCTAAGTCGAATTACTGTGGAGATTTCCATATAAATGGTGGTTATAATCATTGAAAACAAAATTTCACGTTATATAATGGTTTTTTTTAGACATCTCAGTTCCATACTAGTTGTACAAGACGTATACTAATGTCAAAAGGTCGTCTTTGAACCACAACCTAGTGTCTCAGCGACTGTATTCCTATAACATGTTTCTTATATTTGTATTTCTTTGGTGACCGGTGGATGGTAGCTGTAGTCCCTTGAGTACGTGTGCACCAGCATTTGCCCTCACGAGTCGTTCATCAGTAGCATTTATCGATGCGAACCAAACAACATCGTTGTTATAGATTTTGAGGACACTCGCACACCTTTTTTTTTTTTTTTTTCACGCCTGCCATTCGAAAAACGTGTCTGAACCAGTAGGGTCACATGTACGACACGTGTGCACGCTTACGTTCGTGCCTGGGTCGTCATGCGGAGTTCGGTACTACGACATAGGTTTTAAACCCTGCCACTCGCACGTGGCTCACTATGACCAATGCGAGTGTGAGCATGTGTGTCGGGCGTTGGTCCCAAAAACAAGATACTGACACCTTCCATCTCCGCAGAAATGGTGACGACGATGTGACCGGGGGCGGGGGCGGAGACGGTGCCGCGCGGCCCCTGGAGCGAGGGCTGGCCGCCGCCGCACGACGCCGCGGGCCTGTCCGCGCCCGCGTGCTCGCTGCTCACGATCGTGCTAGTGCTGCTAGCGTGACATTCATTCAATCAGTGATAAACAAAAACAAAGGTTGCCAAAACGACTTTCACTGTTCAACCTTTATTTAAACGTTGACACGAAATAGATAAGTACAGACAACAACAGGCTTCATACAACGAGCGACAACGTAACACGCAAACTATCTCAAACCATCAACCAATCGCGAGTGAATAGTGAGTGACTATGTGTTCACTTTCGTTCGTTGTATGAATCCGACCTTCTGTACTTATATATTCTGTGACGTTACTGACCCAAAGAACTTTGAAATGTAAATATTGTAATTGTTATCTAAATAAACAACGACTGCTGATCACAATTTTGTATTGTTTATTATATATAATTCATATAAAAATATATGAATTAAATCAATTTAACACGTTTAGGAAATTGAGTCAAATTCAGAAGGAAAGGCAAGGTAAAGGCAAAAGGAAAATAAGCTTACGAGGTAATGCGGTCACGTGGTCGTTCGCGTTTTTTCCAAGCTAACGTATTCCTCTGTTTTGTTCCGGGGTGTTGAAGTTAAGAAGAAGAAGAATTAAACTAGTCCAAATATATTATTAACTTTAGAAAAAACATTTAAATATGATAAAAAGAAAATAAAGGGACATGACAGAGGTAGCTATACACCAGGGAGAAAACAGAAGAATGCGTTAGTATGGAATGAACAATTGAACGCCAATGACCACGCAACCACGTTTCCTCATAGTGGCTGCTACATACAGATAGACTGTCATGTATCTTCATTGGGATCGCATTTGAATCTGAAGTGTAGTGTTGTTCCCGCGGGTCGGCTAACTGCTCTAGTTAGAGGTGGTCGAGTGCCTGACATTTTGTTAGACACCAGAGTGCTAGATGTCTTTTTGCTGTTGTCTGAAGGGGGTCAGTGTGATCTCTGGGCTGTGTTGGACTGGTTTAGTGACTAAAGTTGTGACTATTGGATAAACAATCTGTTAGTTTATTTAAGTAATTATGAAGTGCATATGAAGTTTTGAATTTAAAATTAATACGTTCTGATGTAATTTTGTCAAGTGTGATTGTGTTCCACACACTAAATTTTCTCCGAATATATTTTGCTACGATCTATTTCTCCCAGTCGTTTCTTTTATCTTAAATTGGCTATGGATTCCGCTAGGAGTAATAGTGTTCTGTGGTTAGCTGACTCCCAGACACCCAAAGCACGAGACCCGTGGTCGATAGGAGTAACGTGGATCCATTAAGAAGTTTGGAGAGTTAAGTAAGGAGTTACATTTATTTTTCAAGCAATAAAAAAAATATTATTGTGCAAAGGAACGATTATAAGCAGTATGTTTAGGATCGAACCCCTGAACAAATATAATTGTGATAGCTGGCGAATGCAGGTGAAGGCAGTCTTAATAAAAAATGATAGATGGAAGTATACTTCTGGAAAGGTACGAAAACCATCTGAAATATAATGAAGTTACGAATCGGGAAGCAGATGATGAAAAGCCAAAGAAGCGGATCTAATTTTGTCGATGTGTGGTAGTAAACTTCAACATATTAGGGACTGTAACACTTTGAGAGAGGTTTGGCTGAATTTAGAGTCTAAACATGCTTTGAAAGGACCTGCTAAGACGGCTACACTTCTAAAGCGATTGAGGGTGCACAAAATGTTGGAAACAGGTGATGTTTTTTTTTTTTTTTTTTTATTATTGTTCAAGAAAGTGTATCGCAGAGTTCAAAATTATTTGTTTAAAAAACCACAGAAGCCTTTGATGGCTTATATGTGGCTAGTGAGTTCGGAAATGTATGTTTATGTATCTAATTTATGAGATAACTTTAGACTGTAAGTAGGTATATAACTTTAACATTCGATTAATATTTTAAGTCTTAATCTATATCTATAAAAGGAAAGCGTTACTGACTGACTGACTGACTGATCTATCAACATACAGCTGAAACCACTGAATGGATTGGTCTGAAATTTGGAACACAGGTAGCTATTATGACCTAAGCATCCGCTAAGAAAGGGTTTTTGGAAATTCGACCTTTAAGGGGGTAAAAAGGGGGTATATTGTTTGTATGAAAAATCTTATTCCTTGAGTTAATAAACTTGAAACTTGGCACGAATATTTATCTAAGTAAATTATGATTTTTGTGATTTTTTGTTTTTCTAAACTACCCCCTAAAGGGGAATTGAAGGGTCTCAAAGTTTGTATGGAAAAATTTTAACGCGCAATCCGATTAACTCAAAACTCAGTATATAAACTTAAAACCAAAAATAAAGAATAATGTGTGTCAGGGTTTTTTGAAAATCTACCTCTAACGGGGTGAAAACGGGTAGTCAATTTCACTGGGGAGGATTTTACTGCGTGGCTTGATTAACTCGAAAATTGGTGTAAATAATCTTTGAGTCAAGCTATGGAAATATCTCAAACCATTTTTTTTAATTCCACCCCTGTGGGCGTGAAAACAGGGAATACAATTTACATGACAAATGTTATTCATTTGGTTTTAATTGACTTGAAACTTGGCACAAATGTTTGACTATGTTTGTCATTATTAGTTTTTTAAAACTACCCCGGAGGGACCCTCCCGGGTTAGAGGGGAGGGGCAAGGGAGGGGTGGTGAGGAGTGTGAGGGGGAGGATGATGGACGCAGGGATAAAGGGCAGGAATTGGTGAGGAGAGGAGAAAGACATGGTGAAGGCTGAGGGCGGGGAGGGGTTGGTGAGCCGGAGGTGGAGGGGAGAGGGAGGGGACGGGGTGGTGAGAGAGAGAGAGTGAAGGGGAAGTGGTGAAGGGGCTGTGAGGGGGAGGGGGAGGTAGCGGAAGAGGATATGGTGAAGGAACGAGCTAAACTCTGGAACTACCCTACCAGTCGGACTTTAAAAAATCTTTTTGCATTAATGATAGCCCAAATCTTATAGAAGGCATATTTAACATCACTCAAGGACCCTTAGGTGCCGAGCAAAAAGAAAAAAAGTCTGAAAGAACGCTAAGTGAAAACGAAGTAATAGCGCGGGTAGGCAATGCGATGCGACGGGGTGGGTCGAGCAAAAAATAAATTTCATGCGGACGAAGTCCCGGGCAGAAGCTAGTTTCTTATATAATACAAGAATAGCATAACTAAAGGTGGTAAGTGTATCAAATTAATAGTATCACAATTAAAGAGGTAGTAAATATTGTATCAAATTAAAGTACATATTCATAGTTTGTAATTTGCAGAAAATGCTTTTTTAATAAACATTTAGCTTTTTTAGGGTTACAGAGGTATTTACTTTGTATGTCCGCAGGTAGGTCGTTTACTATCTTTGGTAGTATGTAGGTGTGTGTTCTCATACCATATGTATTGTTGCATCTAGGTAAGGTAAAGGTTTTTAAGTTGGCTAAAGTTCTTAGTTTATGATGACGTGTTCTCCTAATTAATTTATTAATATTGTTAGCATCCTCTTTTAGTATTGAAAGTCTGATCATGTTTTGTATTGGCAATATGTTGCAGTAATGAAATAGTTTAGTGTAATCATTTTGGTATTTAGTTTTAATTTTAAGTGGTACAATATTTTTGAGGATTCGTTGTTGTAGTTTGTAAATTTTATCTAAATTAGTTTTATATGTTCTCCCATAGCTACTGAGACCATAACCAATTATGGAGTCAGCTAGTGCTAGGTATAGTAGCCTTAATGTTTTGTATGGCATTTTATGTTTAAGTACGACTGTTCGACCCAGGATAGATCTTAGTCTATTACATAGATAGTTAATGTGTGGTACCCAGTTAAATTTGTAGTCGATTATCAGCCCAATGTATTTGTGTTCCTTGACAAACTGAAGTGTTTCACAGCTACAACTATCGGTACATACTGCATGTAGGCAGGCATGGTTATGCGCCTTGATGGATGGAGTGTAAGTGGCTTTATTATGTGAAGAGTGTATGTGCATGGCTTTGGTTTTGTCAGCATTTATGACGAGACCAACATCATGCGACCACTTACATAGTAAGTCAAAGTTAGTTTGAAGAATACGCTGGGCCTCTTCAGTATTTTTATCAGCTACCACGATGCAGGTATCATCGGCAAACTGGTATACAGAGCCTACCTCTAAAGTATTGCACATATCGTTGACATATAGTAGATATTCAGTAGGCCCAATTATTGACCCCTGTGCCGTGCCTTTTGTTGTTAATTTCATGTCGCTATACGAGTTTCCTAGCTTGACAGTCGTGTATCTGTTGCTATGGTAGCTCATAAACCACTGAAGGAGAGGACCTCTTACACCACTGCATTCTAATTTCTGGGAAAGTGTATTATAATTAAGTGAGTCGAAAGCTTTGCTAAAATCAATAAAAATTATTAAAATATGTTTTTTATCATTAAGGTATGTATTAATTTCATTGCTAAATTGACACAATAGCTGAGCGGCGCTCCGGTCTTTCTGAAAGCCAAATTGCTTTTTGTTAATAATATTGTTCTCACAAAGAAAGTGGTTTAATTTATCACCAATACAACGCTCAACTATTTTGTCAATGCTTGATAAAATTGTGATAGGCCTATAATTATTGTAGTCCTTTAAGGATCCTTTTTTGTGGATGGGGCGAATAGTACCTATTTTTAGTTTATCAGGGTAGGTGCAGGTTTTTAGGCTAGTGTTAATAAGATGTGTTATAACTGGAGCAATTTTTTGAGATGCATATTTTAAGTCGGAGACTCGTATTTCGTCATAGCCAGGACTTTTATTTATATTTAAATTATTAATAATTTTAAAAATTTTATCGTGTGGTATTTTGTTAATTCGCAGGGACATGCCGCAGTCACTAGAGTACGTGAGTGGGTCTAATATGGTGGTGTCGCAAGGTTTTGTTATATTGTCGACATTTTTTTGGAATTCATTTGCGAAAGTATCGGCTAAGTCTTTTTCCTTACGAATAAATGCTTTAAAAACTACTTCTTCTACTGACTTTGTAATGTTCCCACATAATGAATTAATGATGCTCCAAATTTTTTTCGAATTCCGGAAGTTTTTACTAATTTCAGTCTTATAGTATTTATTTTTAACATAATTTATATATTTATTAGTTTTATTACGATATTTATTGTAAAGAATTCTATTTGATAAGTTAGTGGGTTCACGTTTCCAAATTTTATAAAGTTTATTTCTTTTTTTGCACATAAATTTTACTTTATTGTTAACCCATTCACATTTTTTAAGTTTATACATGTTGTTTTTGCTTATACTTATTCTACATTCCTTGTAAATCTGCTTAAATTTATCCAAAATAAAATCTAATATGTGTTCAGGGCATTGATAATCGAGTGCAGGTGACCAGTCAACACTCACAAGCCTCTCACTCACACGCTTATTATCTAAACGAGTGATAGTGCCTGGTGTGACGGTCAACGCATGAGCTGGTATCACACATGCGCAGCCTATTATGTAATGGTCAGCTGGCGCCGTGTTTATAACAGCAGTGTGCGCGTCGCTTCCGCACACTCGCCGTAAGAAGATATGATCAATGCATGACTGAGTAATTATCACATGTTTATTTTTGTTTTTTGTTTTTTCGACCCTAGTAAACTGATTAATCCCACAGTGTAACCCTAGTTCACACATTTTATTTAGATATTCAGAGCAAATGTTATTATTTTTTGTACTTAGGTTTATATTTACATCACCTATCATTAGCAAATCGCAAGACAAACTACTCAAATTCAACAACCGGTATAATTCATTGACAAATAACAGTTTGTTAGATGCAGGTGGTCTGTATACAGCACAAATATCTATATTATAGTTATAGTTAGTTTTAAGTGTACCCTTAATTGATTCGAAAAAGTTTGTATTTAAAACTTGTTTTTCAAAATAGTGGTTGTTGTGGACATACAAAATAACTCCTCCGCCCCTTTTGTTTGATCTTAGCGAAGAATACATTGAATAGTTTGGTATACTAAATAGTTGTAAACAGTTGCTTTTAATATTTACTTCAGTTAGGACAATTAAATCAATGTGACGCTTACTACTATTAATAATAAGTTCTAGTTGAGCAAAGTTTAACATCAAAGAACGAATATTGACATGTAACACAGTCAAATAAAGTTGTTGTGATGCAAGCGAGTCTATGTACTCATTCCATGTTGTGAAGTTACCTTCATTAATATAACTGAAGTCCATAATAAATTAATGAATAGTTTAACTTTATATTGACACTTGACATGATTATAAGTAAATAGAGGAAAGAAAGTTGCTAAGAAATCAGACATACCTGGTTCAGGTGTTTACCTGTTTCCATTTTTCGATATCCCTCTCAGATCTAACTGTTTGGGTTTTTGACTTTTCATCTTTTTTTATGACCACAGTGCCCCGCTTGCACCACACGAATTTATACAGATCGTCTTTTTTAAGTTCACTTTTAGCCTTCCACAGCAAGAACGCTGTTGCTGGAGTCAGAGCCTCGCGTATGTAGATCCTTGAACCGTCCTGCTTGCCCAGATCTTGCGGCGTGATGGTACTTGGCTTGGCAGCGTCCATCCAGCTGTCCCGACGTCCTGCCTTCAAGGTCACCACGATACTCGACGATGTCCGCTGTTGTGCAGCTGGTGCTCGACGCTCCTTTCGATACGCGTTCAAGATGTCATCCGGATTTTGATGAATCATAGTGTCAACTTTTTGCGTTATTTCTGTGATATTTTCATGTTCTTCCTTGTTTATGCCACATATTTCAATCATGTCCGCCATTTGACACTGTTCCATAGAATTCATTTTTTGTTCGAGCGCTTCGTATTTCAATTGTAGGTTAGAATACTTATTTTGGAGGTCCTTTTGTTGATTTTCAATACGCTTAAATTTGTCCTCATAGTTAGCGAAGCTTCTCTGTACATTATCATACTGTTCAGAATAGAAGGTTAATGTTTGTTGAACTTCTTCTTTGATTGCTTGACGGATGTCGCTTCGCAATTCTCGTAAGAATTCATCACTAAAGTTTTCCTTCATGATAATAACCTGTTCTGAATCGGTATTATCGTCATCATCGACTTCTGGTAGAATGGCAGATAGGCGTTTCGACTTATACTGGCTTGAGCAGGTCTTGCATTTCCAATCGACAGCGTCAGTGGAGCAAAGTATACTTAGTTGCTCTTTTGATATCTGTACACACGACGAATGGTACCACTTAGAGCACTTCCCGCACTGTATGCCAGGGATTTTTTTTGATACGATTTTACTACACGTAGCACATTTTGCCATTTTTTCACATAAGATAGTACGCTAGTGGGTATTTCAAGAAAACACGCAGACCGTGCGCGCAGTGACACTGTAATACGCCCGATCGCTGCGCTTGCGTCAGCCGAACTGAACTGTACGCGATCAATTGAATAGTTTTTTCGACAGTGTAGATAAACTAGCAGAAGAAGCTGTCTGTAGCAAATAATCGTTGATATGTATACTCATTTCAGCTTCCAAATTTTCCAGGTAAACTGTATTACGACTTTATCACTCACTTTGCTCAATTCTCAGTGTTATTGAGTCAAAAGACGAGTCGTCAAAGCCAGAGGCATTGAAGATTATAATATTAGAAGAACACAAACATAGAGAGGTGAATAGATCCAAGCATGAAGGCGTAATGCATACATACATACTTGAATAAAAGTTTATAGAAATAAAAAATTACAAAAGCGCGAAAAATGGAAATGGAACTATCCCAACTACCAGCGGAGAAGAATTAAAATATAAATGCCTTAATGTTACGAGTAAGGACATAAGGCACCAGATTGTCCGATTAAAAAGAAGGTAGGTACAAAGTGATGTGGTCGTTCATCATGTGGACGTGGACAAAGCACTAATTACTTTTAATGTTTCAGATTTAGATGTTTGTAATGCTGTAAATTTACAAAAACTTGACTGGATTTTTGACAGTGGATGCACGTCTCACCTCTCTAGTCTCTTATGCTGCGAGTATGTTCGGAGACACTTTAGTTGTAACGCGGAGAACTAAATTTAGCTACCCATGAAAGTACTGAAATAAAAGGTAAGTGATAAAACTGATAAGGTAAGGTAAGGTTCTCGGCGTGTAACAAACACTAAAAGACAGCGATTGAAGTAATGTTGGAACCACTGTACAAACGCACCCGGCGCTTTTATATACTAGCTATTTTTTTTTTGGGTACAATAGACCTTTTTTAGTGTATTATTGAAAACAACAAAGTGCGCAAAATAATAGACGCCGAAAAAAAAAATTACAGTACCTACGAGTACCACATTGACCTTGAAATCAAGGTCAATAACCTTGAGGCTTTCATCGTCTAATATACGAGACATTCACCGCCTCATCTAACCCAAATGATTCACCAAAAATAGAGGGGATGTGGCGCTCGGCGGCCGCTACCGCGGCACCGCTCGCTTCGCTCGCTCGCCGTCGCGCGTTAAGGGTCACTGTTCTAACCTAACCTAACCTAACACAAATGATTCACCAGCAATAGAGGTAATGGTCACTATTCTAACCTAACCCAAATGATTCACCAATGTGAAGTTTCGTACGCGCGGGTGTGATTGTACAGTGGAGCCGTAATGTTTCGAACCTAAGGACGTAGCCATAACTTGGCTACGTCCTTGTATCATCTATCAACGATAATTGTAATGTCACATTTAAACACAATGTAGCTGTAAACTTTTTCACACCAATGTGACAAGATGTATGATTGTGATAAACAAGAACAAAGATTCTAAAACATGCATTCGACAATTACTTTCCAGGTCCCCAGCGAAATGCAACAAAATGGGCGTTTCAAAGCTAGTGAACGAGCCGAGCCCGAGCAGTTCCGAGGAGTCAAACTCACCCACGGAGATCAACTGCTACCGGTGCCTGGGCGAGCAGCCTCCTCTAATGAATAGGCTGGCCTTGGGGCTGAGCGCGGTGCTGCTGCAGCCCTTCGACGATGACTCCACGCCGCTGGTGGCGGATATACCCAATACGTAAGTGATACAATTACAAATCTTGTGACTGATGTGATGTGACTTTTGCTGGCATTGCTGTGTATAATAATATTATGTCGCACATGTTGGCTGCTACATACACAAAGAGCATTGGTCATTAGGCTCAGTGAAGTTTAAGTTATATTTATATGCGAAACACTGAATCTTGTTCTTTTCGAATCTGTGATAGAACAATAGATTTGTCCCTGATTAATTTAGCCCAGTAGGTGGCCACGCTGATCACGGATTAATAGTGTTCTTTAGGTCCTCAAACCTGCAATATTTGCGGACGTAAACAAAACTTTGGAAACTTCAACAAGTGGATCATATTGAAAGACTGAATGAATACCAAAAATATGGTCGAGGCTAACTGCTTTGGTGTTGTGCAGTTTTGGTTATACTTTTTCACCAATGTAACTTAATCGTGGTTTTAATATCATCTATTCTCATCAGCAGTATCTTCAGCACATATTGCTTTCTTTTCCAGCCCCACAAACCTGCCTGTCTGCATGAACGGGGGCTCCATCTACGAGGCGTCCGAGGCGGAGGCGCGCACGCGGGAATTAAACCACGAACTCCCCGCTGTGCCCGCTGCGCCTAGGCGGACCGAGCACCTCATGCACTCCGGCCTCGATGTGGACTTCAGGAGGTGTAACAATATAAAGAATAGGTGGGTACCATCACCCCCGTCTGAACCGGACTTCGAATGATACAGAAGGGCAACATTTGCGTATACTGTACTCATACAATGTATACTGTACATTCACACAACTCATACTTAGTGGCTATCATATACTCTCATGACCGTACAAGCCTGTGCCCGATGGGATTTCCCATCGACATGAGTGCCAAACTTTCTTACAAACATTGACCTTAGTGGATGAATTTGAAAATCCTTCCTAGGTGCTCATCTAAGGAACTGTTGTGCAAAATTTATTGTTTCTTAACCCAGCGGTTTTCATTGAATTTATGAATGTAAGAATAGAAGTACTCAAGACGAAAGTCTTTGTCCAGTTCGTGTTGTCAGTGATGATGACCTCTGAAACATGGGCGCTCATAATGGGCCTCATTATAAAGCTAAAAGTCACCCAAAGGGCAATGAAGAGGCTATGTTTGGAGTTTCCCTACGTGATCGAATCAAAAATGAAGAGATTCGTAGAAGAACCAAGGAAACCGACATAGAATTTATGAATTTATATAATATTGTTACAAACAAATTTGATTGCATTGAACTGTCCAACATGTTGTGTTATGCGGTTCCTAGGACAGTCCATAGGCGAAAGGTGTGCGCTGGTAGATTATTTTCAGTGGGCACCTGCAAGTCCAACTCTGGTTTGCGTTCGCCTGTTCGCAGAATGGTTGATTCCTACAATAGGACTTTTGAACATATAGACATTTTTGCATGTGCTCCCTATAGGTTCAAAAGTCTTATACATAAGGAGCTTTCTTGAATTTTTAATTTTAATTTTATATTTTTCTTTTTGTGCCATTTTTTTTTTTTGAGTATCATGTATGTACCTACATTATTTTTACACACAATATACACACACATAAACAAACACACAGACACACACCCTCACACACACACACACCCCTACACATACATTACATATTATTATTTTAAACACAATACATAAAGTAGTTTAGTTAAAAAAAAAAAAAAAAAATGTACCTATTTGTAACCCTAGCGATGATTATTATTTTCACTGTTTGTATTCCTGTAGTTAATCTGTGAACAGCGTTGTGGGCTGCAATAATGTCTATATGTTTTGTGTATTTCCTTTTCTATGTTTTATATTGTAGCTGTTAGTTGTTCCTTATAAATAAAATAAAATAAAATAAAATAGCCCGAAGTTTTTCCAAGCTTAAGTGGCAGTGGGCAGCATATATTGCTTACAGAACAGATGTTTGGTGAGACCGAAAGATTGGTGACCGTGTACCGGAAAATATAGCGTTGGAAGGCCTCCATCAAGGTGAACCGATAATTTGGTGAAGGCCGCAGGAATCCGCTGGATATGGGAAGCACAGAACTGGTCAAAGTGGCGTCGTTAGGGGAGGCTTATGTCCAGCAGCGGACGCCTTTCGTCTGAAATGATGATAATAAATACTAATCCATTCACGACCCTGTTAGGACGCACCGACGCAGCAAGTTAACTTGTAATTAGGTTAATGTTATAACATAAAATATTGTCTGTAATGTGTTACAACATTCCACTGACTAAGCCACACTCGCGGTCAAATAAAAATGAAAATCCCTGTAACTTGCAAATTAATAATACACACATGCATGCATGAAAATAACTTTATTTTACAGAGAATTTTAATATCGTATAAAATAAAACCTTAAATGATCTACAATGTAATTAAAAAAAGTTAAAATTAAAACGTCGAAATTGGAAAAAAAAACAATTCGAAGTTGTTTTACTTCTGCTTGTTTTCCGACTTTTCTATTCAATCTGGTAAATCAAAATGATCTTATTCCAAAGCAATATGAATTACATGCTTAATCAGGTATGTTATACTGCTCGCACCTCTAGCCCATTTTTAAAGTTGTTCATTGACGACGTCCAATAACTAACCACTCATAATGTTTCAACTTCCAGGGCTACACACAGAAGTTCACATCCCTATGTGCTCTAGTGACGCACCACAGCGTCGCGCACGACAACCACGCGCAGCGTCACACACCGCACCACAACCCCAACCATCCGCAGCATCAGCACCACTTTCTAGTAGTAGCGGCTCGATGTTTGGATCACTCTTTATGCGGTGTTCGCATTTATGTCATTTCAACGGACAGTACTCCGTACCAATCAATGATAGAAACGCTTCATGGATACGTGGTCGTGATATTATCTGTGCCTATTAAAATGTTACATAATGTGGGCACTGTTTTAGGCGAGATTATGCTAATTGTTGTTGTGATACATCTGTCATGTCAATCTGCCTAGCCTTTTCCCAACTATGTTGGGGTCGGCTTCCAGTCTAACCGGATGCAGCTGAATACCAGTATTTTACATGGAGCGACTGCCTGTCTGACCTCCACAACCCAGTAACTGGGTAATACGATACCCCTTGGTAAGACTGGTTGTCAGACTTTCGGGCTTCTGACGACCCGTAACGACTGGCAAAGATCCACGAATGACAACCGGGACCAACGGCTTAACGTGCTTTCCGAGGCACGGAGGAGTCTCGGTATGTAAAGATGGTCACCCATCCACTGACCAACCCCGGCAAGCGTAGCTTAACCTCATGGATCGACCCGTGCGGCTGTTATTACTTAGCCACGAGAACCGTCTACATCTGTCATGTGATTTTGTAAATTGGATGACTAATCAGATAAGCAAACTGTGGCCGTGTTTGTTGCGAGCTGTGTGATTAATTTCTACCAGAAATGTATATGCGTTTGTCTGCAGTAAACTTTAACAGTGAAATTGTTTTAAAAGAAATATTTTCAAGTTTGTGGTCACTATGCATTTGGATTGATTACTTAACTGATATAAATCACTTTGAAACACTTTTGAACTTTGAAATATTAGGGGAAGTGTGTCACTATTTCATAATGGATGGTATTTAAAAGTACTTCAATTTATTCCCATTTCATTTACCTAATTTTGCCAGTGTTCCACCAAATATACTGAATGTGCACCAAAATATGTCATAACGAGCATCTATTGGATATGGCGCTCGACGGCCGCTGCCGCGGCACCGCTCGCTTCGCTCGCTCGCCGTCGCGTTAAGGGTCACTGTTCTAACCTAACCTAACCTTTTTTTTTTTTTTTGGTAACGCTGGGAAAAATGCATTACGCATACCCACCCATCGGGGGATGGGTGGGGTATGTGGGACTCCCC
Source organism: Cosmia trapezina (assembly GCA_905163495.3). Lineage (NCBI taxonomy): Eukaryota > Metazoa > Arthropoda > Insecta > Lepidoptera > Noctuidae > Cosmia > Cosmia trapezina. The sequence goes on from LR991025.1 coordinate 1,070,278, forward strand.
GGTAGAACCGGTATACCCACTAAACGACCCAGCGGCATTCCCGCATCGTCTGAGTGGAGGAGGACTGGGAATCTGGCACAGCCCTTTCATCCGGCCCCCCTCCGACGATCGCCCGCCTTTACAGCGGGCCCGGCACGCCCCTCCCTTCGGGGAGGGGCCCAGGAATGACTGACGTGGGTGGTGAACAGTGCAATGCAGGAGAAGGCGCCCCCGCGCCTGTCTCCCGCTGTTCGTCACCTGGAGGCGCATGACGACGGTCATACAACCGCCGTCTCACGCCCCGTCTTCGCCTGCGGAGTGGCGCCGCGAGAGGGTCGTCCTCCCGCACGCGCTCCGCCGCCTCCTTCTGTGACATTACTTCTTCGCAGAAGGAGGCGACCGCTGCCCAGGCCCCCTCGCTTTCCAGCATCGAGTTGACGACGCCGGGAAGCGAGAGGTCCTGCCCGACCGCTACGACCAGTGTATGGCGCAGCTCGGACCAGGCTGGGCACACCTCGAGGGTGTGCTGCGCCGTGTCCTCCGCCGCGCCACAGTCGTGGCACGACGGGGTCTCCTCCCTTTGGATCCGGTGCAGGTGCGATCCGAAGCACCCATGGCCGGACAACACCTGCACCAGACGGAAAGAGAGGAAACCGTGGGACCGCTCAAGCCAATCCTTGAGGACTGGCCCGAGCGCGTCCAGTGTTCGGCGGCCAAATGCGGCAGTGGCGAGGTCCTCCGTCCAATAATGGACGATTGCGTCCTTCGCCTCTTGCCGCACGGCCTCCCGCTCTTCTGCGGCGGGGAGCTCCCCGAGCGCCTTACGCCGCGCTGTCCATTCATACACTCTGGTCAGCACCCATGCCTCGAGCTCCCAAGGAGGGGTGCCGGCCAGAGCGCATGCCGCCGAGAAGCCTACCGAGCGGTAGGCCCTCCCCACCCGCTGTGCAATGGCCCTTTGGGGCCTGCGGATGGCAGTGGCGTTCTCCCTCCTGTGGAGGGAGTCCGCCCAGATTGGGGCACCGTAAAGGGCCATGCTCCTAAGGATGCCGGCGTACAAGCGTCGGCATCGTGCCTTCGGACCCCCCAGGTTCGGGAGGAGCCACGACAGGGCGTTCGCGGTCTTCATCAGGCGCGTCGACAGCCCGCTGAAGTGTGGGCCGAAGCGCCACCTGCTGTCGAGGACAAGGCCCAAGTACTTCATCTGGGCCTTGACCCCGATCCTGACACCCTCCACGATAATGTGGCCGTCAGGAGGAATGCGCTGCCGTGGCCCGTGAAAATACACGGCCTCCGTCTTGTGCAGCGCAACCTGCAACCCGAGGCGGCGAATCCTTCCTGCCACTAAGGATCCGCCGGCAGAGGCCAGACTGGCCGCCTCCCTGAAGTCCCTCCCCCGGGCAATGAGGAGGGAACCTAACCTAACCTAACCCAAATGATTCTAACCCAAATGATTCACCAATGTGAAGTTTCGGACGCGCGGGTGTTTTGTGTAACATTCAGGAATATTTGGTGCACGATCAGTATTTTGATGTACCTTTAGATTTTTGGTGAACACAAAAAAGATTTTTGGTGAACACAAAAAAGATTTTTGGTGAACACAAAAAAGATTTTTGGTGAACACAAAAAAGATTTTTGGTGAACACAAAAATATTATCCTTTCATAATTAAGTTTTATTGTTAAGAGGGCTTTCGCATTTTGTCACCTCTCTCGCTCGCACGGGATTTTTGTTTTAAGAATGTTAAATGAAAAGATGCTTTTTTGAAAAATGAAATCAATTAAAGGACTAGTAAATAATGTTAATTGAATAGGTTACTGACTATTAAAAGCACATTTTTATTCCTTATTAAAAAAATTATTCCGCCTTCTCTTTTGGAAGCTCTATTGAGGTCATCGGTCATGGCTGAGATTATGGAGGGCCTCAGTACAATTACTGAGGTCCTCCATAATCTCAGCCATGACTAATATATTCTCGGCAAACCGAAAGTGAGTGACTTACTCGCCATTGATGTTGATGCCTACCCCTTCCCAGTCCAGAACCTTGAAGACATCCTCCAATACAGCGGTGAACAGTTTCGGAGAGATTACGTCTCCCTGACTTACACATCGCTGCAGAAGGATAGGTTTTGAGGTCTGGTCTGGAGTTGGACTGACATAGTAGTGTTTTCATACAGACACTTCCGCACCTCGATTTACCAATATTGAATCTGGCACCATTGAAGAGTCTGCAGGATAGCCCAAGTCGCGATCGAAGGGAAGGCTTTTTAGTAATCCACAAACGCTAAACAGACAGGCAAGTTTTCTGTATGCCGCAGCGTATGTATGTGGTGTATGGTGCTAATTAAAGCCTTTACAGAATCCAGCCTGTTCGGGAGGCTGGAAGTCGTCAAACCTGCGCGCAAGACGGTTCATGATGACAATTGAACAACAGCTTGTAGACATGGCTCAGAAGTGAGGTGGGCCTATAATTTTTAAGTACCTATTAAAGAAAAGTATCACCACACCTCTGTTTCATGTCTGTGGCGTTTTACTCTCGAGAATGTCAGAATTTTATTTTTTATTGAGTCCAAAATAAACGTTATTATTATTATTTGTCTGAAATATCTCGGGATCCTTTTTTTTTTTTTTTTTTTTGAGGGTGGGAAATCATCAAATAACTTCTCCCGCTCTGGGTGGAGCGGAAGGGCGTGTCAGACTTTTACTGACTAAAACCCACCCGTGTTCCTTCAGTTGCCTATGCCAGGGCCGCGGTAACTTCTTCAAACAACCCGCGACCCCAGCGGCGTCTGCCCTATTGGGCCCCGTCACTTGCTGACATCTCTTTGAGGCGCGCGTGGAACACAACGCGCCGTCGACTCGGGCCTGGTCCTTACCGGACGGCGAGCTACCCGCTGCTCACCGTCCGCGGGCCCGCGCCTACGGTGGCCGGAAATCGCCCCGCGATTCCCGCCGCCCAGGGCGTGAGGCTGCCTCTCCCTCACGCGTTCCGCCTCCTCCTTCGCGAGCATCACTGCTTCGCAGAAGGAGGTGACGGCCTCCCATGCACTCTCGCTCCGCACCATGGCCTGGACCAGGCTCGGACGCGAGAGATCGCCGCCGCCGATCGCCTTCGTGAGAACACGGCGGTGCTCTGCCCAAGCCGGGCAGACCTCCACTGTATGCTCCACCGTGTCCTCCGGGCGATCGATAGTAATTATTTTTATTTAAAAATGTAAACTGGCTTTGCAAATACTTTATCACGCAATTATAACCCCAATTTATTATTATGATTATTTTATTTTATTATTATTTTAAAACGTCTTTGACATATCTCGGGATCCTGGGGTCCCGGACTTTTAGAAGGTGTACGAGGGGCCGAAGCCAACTCGCAGAGGCCCCTTAGATGATTTTAAATGGGAAATTATAAGTGCAGCATCAAAAGTTTTCTTTAGCACCTGCAACCTAACCTCTTTTTTTTTACGTAAGCAACGAGTTAATATAACAGCTTCTATTATATTAATTCATCATCTTTACTATTCCAACAGAATATCAAAAGACCAGCCTCAAATTACCAACATAAATTAATCAAACTCAGGGCTACCTATAGATATATTGACTTCTTAATTAATAAGTCAGCGACTAATGTTGTAAGTGGGCCAGTTTAAATATTTTAGAGATTCAACATCTGTCTGCTAATAAAATCAAATTGCAGCCTCAAAATCAGCCATCAAACTTTTTTATTCAACAACTAAACTAATTAATGATATTCATAATTCATGAAAAGTAGCAACGCAAGCGCGGGAGTGAACCTAACGCTCGCTGGTAATGAGAGGGGCCAAGTAATAACAGCCGCATGGGTCGATCCGTCAGGTTAAGCTACGCTAGCCAGGGTTGGTGAGTGGATGGGTGACCATCTCTACATACCGAACTCCTCCGTGCCTCGGAAAGCACGTTAAACCGTTGGTCCCGGCTGTCATAGTAGGCATAAAGCTACCAGTCGGCATGATTTTTTCCGACATAACAGTCGTCGTCATATTTCAGCCAATTTACACAAAACCATAATGAATTACACTGAAGCACTCCGTTCATTGGAGAAAACCGTATGAAAATCCGTTCGGTACTTTTTGACATTATCGCATTCAAACAGACAGACTTACGCGGCGGGGGGACTTAGTTAATTACTTAAAGTTTATTATGCCAGTCACGCTCTAATAACAAAAAACTTTTGTCCGAGTGTCCACTCGTTCAAATAATTTCCTCGTAAAAACGTCGAATGAAATAAAGACTAAATGTTACCTGAAGATTTGAACTATGACTACATTTCCAATCCCTTAAATCTCTTAAAAAGAGGTAGTTACACAAACATTTGTCAACCCCTATTGTACCCCTTAGGGTACGATTTTTAAAAAAACCGGGCAAGAGCGAGTCGGACTCGCGCACCGAGGGTTCCGTTCCGATTTCTGAAAAAGTGTGCTATTTAGAGACATCGTTTTATTTTTCCTGTAATCTTTACATAAACTTCTATCACATAGAATATTTTCAGATTTTTCTCTTTGCAAACTTCGGAGATAAGGGGGGGAACGGTATTTTTTTTACATTTTTCATCAAAAGTCGAACACTGTGCGGCCTAAAAAAAAATAAAAATATGTTTGAGAATGTGCAAACAGCGCTCTTTCATATGATACCCCACATGACCTAGTAGCTCCACTTTGAATTTTTAAGACCACCTTTCACACCAATCAATCTGCCTAGCCTTTTCCCAACTATGTTGGGGTCGGCTTCCAGTCTAACCGGATGCAGCTGAATACCAGTATTTTACATGGAGCGACTGCCTATCTGACCTCCACAACCCAGTAACTGGGTAATACGATACCCCTTGGTAAGACTGGTTGTCAGACTTTCGGGCTTCTGACGACCCGTAACGACTGTCAAAGATCCACGAATAACAGCCGGGACCAACGGCTTAACGTGCTTTCCGAGGCACGGAGGAATCTCGATATGTAAAGATGGTCACCCATCCACTGACCAACCCCGGCAAGCGTAGCTTAACCTGATGGATCGACCCGTGCGGCTGTTATTACTTACCACCTTTCACACCATGTTGCAAAAAAAAAATCCACATATTTTTATTTCTTTCTTATTTGCAAAATAGTTGGGTAAACGTCATCTAAAACTGTTCCAAATTTCAAGTTGATAGCACTAGTAGTTCTTGAGATATCCAGGTGTGACAGACAGACAGACAGGCTGAGTCACACCATAAGGGTTCCTTTTTACCATTTTGGTACGGAACCCTAAAAACGCTGTACCATATATATCTTTATTTCCTACCAAAAGCATAAATTTGAATTTTCATATCCTTATGAATGGTTTTTCTACCGACCTAGATACCTGCTATTGTATAATACAAACATTTCCTCTTGTCGTTATTTTTCAACACATATTTATTATTTCAAGTTAGTGTACCTAACGCTCATGTCCATTTCTAACCTGGGAAATGGCACAAATGGACATGAGCTTTTTGCGTCTTTATATGAATGTGCAAAATATTGGCTGCAAAAACATGATTTTTAGTACTTTCAAACTGAAATATCAGCCAGGCGGTTAATTTTGTTGTAGGTAATATAAAATATTGTTAAAGATATTCCTTCTGAAAAAACACTTTTAGTTTTGCTTACGAAAATAATGATGTCCTTTTGGGGATTTTTTGGAAAAAGTAAATAGCATTCGCATGTTTATTTATTTAAGGAATAACGATTGAAATGTATGACATCCAAACGAAAACTTCAGTTCTTTGCGTTTCGAAAAACTAGCTATTGAGTGTCCGTTCCGCTTGGGTTTTAGATATTTAGATCACTGTCATTTCTTCTTTATTATGAAATCTCAATTAATCGATTTTATTCGACAGTAATAATTGATAATATCGATTATATTTTTTTTGAGATGTTTAAATTAATTTGTAAAAAAAAAACTTACAAATAGATAATCGATTATTTGAATCGATATCGAACATCATAAGGGAAATCCAAAAGCTAAGAGGGTGGAAACACTGATTATTTGTTTTTACCAAGGACCTAAGTTTTTACTTGTTGTGACTGTGTTGTTGTGACGGCTGACAATCTGTCACAGATTTGACGACTTAGGGCGGAGTTCACCGACTTTTAAAACGGCTGTTTAGTCAATCAGTTCTTTCCTTAGGAATTTGACACAAACCGACTGTTAAAATACCTAACCGGTGCGCGGTGGTTTGAATGTTGGTGAACATAATATAGATGATCACATCACTCGAGACGCCATTACTGTGTGCCCAGTTTTGACTATGAACATTAAATTGAGTTTTAACAATGAAAAATTACTATTTTTAATGTTAATATTCATGTTTTAAGAAAAATAGATTACTAGAAACTTTTTAAATTGGTTTCCTAAAAACTGTCAACTAGCCTATTAATTGTCACAGAAATTGTATTGACAAAACAAGATGGCGACGTTAGTTACGATTTTGGCGCCAAAAGAACTAGCGTTGTATCTAATGCCTGCTCTTCAGAATCATAGACGATTACCTGAAAAACTAAGGTAACTAACTAAGCCACTGAACGGATTTCGATAAAATTTGGCATGGACATAGATGGTATCCTGGGGAAGGACATAGGCTACTTTTTTTCTCAAAACGAATCCTAAAGGGGGTAATAAAGGAGATGAAAGTTTATGACCTCCGATTGTGAAGAGGTGCCGTAAAACAATATTTTCTTTATTCAGAACAGCACGCTTCTAGAACGTATAGCCTGTTGGTGTCGTTGATTGGTTGCGCTTAAATTGTTATATCTGAAAGTTGTGTAGGTATGATCTAGTCTTATGAGATGTACAGTGATTGTGCGCGCACGGTTTGTGTCACGAATGATACAACACGTTATGATAATTCGTTATTTAGATTGTGTAACGTGTTACAATACAGTCTGTTGTTGTTGATACGGTGGTTCCATCACACATATTTACATCATATTTAAGCGCACAAAGACACTTAGTGTTCTTGTTAAACTCGGATTTGTTTAGTTACTATCCTAACGCCTCTCTTGGTTATATTTGAAGGTGCTGGGTTTGTGCTGTTTAAGTTATTTATATTTGTATATTCAGACTCAAAAGATCCACTGTATCATGCTCTTTATGAGCCTTACGGGGTGTGCTGCGTGAGCGACGAATACGACGCGACGCTGCGAACGCGACGACTGCGATCAACTCAACCAACGGCATACCCTGCTTGCGGCCTATGTGGCAGTTTGCGGCGAGACGCGACGTAACGCGTACTTGTTTTGAGGGCGAGCAGATGCGACACCACGAACTACGAAATGGTTGATTCAGAAGCGTTGATCGCCGCAGTGCTTGAGCAAAAATTGTTGTGGGACAAAAACATAAACGATATTTTACGATATTTTTTTAAAAGTCTGTACGTACTTTAAATATGAACTTTCGGGCAAAATTGTACTGTACTTCTCCATGATTCGAGAAATAATGGCCAACATCACGTAGGATATTTGTCGCGTGTAGCATCGCGTCGCATTACGTCGCGTCGTGTTGCGTCGCGTCGCTTCGTATTCATCGCAGGACACCGCGTTAGACTTACATTGCCCATATGCAGCATATATTTCATCAGCCTACAAGTTTTGACTCTATTTTACATTTGATCCGGTAGGTACCAGCCTGACTATTCATCCAGATCATGTTCTCCTTACTACCGTCACTGACCTTCAGTGTATTGCAATAATATAAGAGACATAATTAAAAATGGACTGAGCGTTAGCCTCACAAAAGTTACCACTCTATAGAAAGAGACAAAACAACTTTGTGGCGAATCCTGTCTCTTTTCCGCAAGCCACAGGCAAGGCGTAAAAAGTGACACCTACTGGCTGCAAATTCGTTTTGTCTCTCTCGTACTCTCCAGTCTATGCCCAAAAACAGAATCGTGACTTCAAAATCCGAGATGATCTAGGAACTCGAGGATTTCTACGTACACTTACTCAGTGCGGACGGTGAAACCAACGGAATATAGTGCAGATGACCATCGAGCCGAATCAACGCGCCAATACACGGAGGACATCCCGGATGTCGACCTGTGCGAGATTAGGGTGGTTCACCTGGTGATGACAGAACAACGACAGAGCTCCTTAAAGCAGGCGGGGCTCCAGTCCTAAGAGAGCTAGCGAGTAATATGCCTACAAAATCCGTTACTGCATGCAAAGTTTTTGAAAGCAATAAATATTGTTTTTACTCTCATATTTATTTTCTAGAAGTATGGAAGAAAAAGACATATTGCGCCGACCCCAAATAAATTGGGCAGGAGAGTGACGACGATGACGGTATTTCTTCACAGTTCCGACACCAGAAGGCCATTTCGTACTTTAAAACGTTCAAATTCAAGTCGCAGTCTCATCTCAGCGACAATCAATGTCAATAATGTAGGGAAATGCCCCTCAGATGTCGCCCTGTGAGCTAAGCGTTAGTTTTGTACTTAATAAGCGAATATTACCCACCTTTACAAATGTAGTCAACAACATCAGTGAAACTAATAATTTATTTACGTATAAATGAAATAAATACCAAGAATATTAAAAGATGTCGTTTAATTTTTTTAAAACACAATCTTATTTCATCTAGGTAACCACCGGAATAAAGGAAATAGTTTATAAGACTGCTAATACCATCTGCATAACTTTCCCGTCTCGTAATTATATTGTAAAAATGAAAAGGCGAGATTTGTAATCTGGTAATAAAATGGACATTTGAGATATTTTATGTATGGGAGCCCACTCCCTGCTGAAAAAATCTTTGTAAGCACATATTGTACGAGTAAATAATCACGTGTAATTTGCAAATGTAGGTATAAACCAGCGAACATCGCAGGCTAACCCTACAGCGGCTGAAGCATGCCTGTGCTGCCATCTAGCGGTTAAAATAAAAGTCAATGTTACGTGAGTCACCAACCGGCTAAAAGCGCCATCTACCGTCAATACTATGAGCTAAAGAGACTCCAAGTAATCAAAACATTTGGTAGAGAAACAGGTGAGCAGGAACCCTGTTTCATTTTGTAAATTTTTATAGCGTATTATCTAAGGTTTCATTTGACAACCGTCTCTGGGCAAGCTCTTGTGTTGAGCTCCGCTTATAGTGTCAAAGTGTAATACCTTCTTATATTTTTCAGTAATAATGAGTTTGTCTAGCCGTTGATTGTTTCAGAAAGCAATATGCAACTGTATATTTGTTTGTTTAGGTAGCAAAAAAACAAAGAACTATTTAAAAAGTAATGCACACAGGCATGAACCAAAGATCCCCTTGACACCAGAAGATCCACTTTCTATAAACCAACAATTCGATTAATATGGTGTCTTCAAAGTTTTAGTGCTTTATTAAACAGCACTCGACGTGAAATTGTGACAATTTTGTTATTTTAGACAATTATGTCGCAATAACAGTTACCTATATCTAATTGACCCCCGGTAGCCAATCTCATACAAACAATACTTTATTATGTCAGTATCAGAGCAACAGAAGACCAATTCTCGTACCTAAAGCATTCAAACGTGATTCAAACTCAAGTCGCACTCTCATGACAGCAAAAATTTAATGTCAAAAATGTAGTTAAACGCTGTAAAAATTTTGAGATATTGAGACTATGATTATGAGATAGCGAACGTTGTTAAAAATACGGTAATTGCCCCCCTGTTACCAAAACAAAGGACAACTTAGCTTGGCGTTCGGTGAGCATCGACGTATAGTAAGTATTCCATCTGAAGAGGTTCGCTTCCAATCGAATGCGCCGCATCTGAGGCCATCACGTCAGCGGGGATAACCGTGAGGGTGATGTACATTAATGGGTTCGTGTGGATTTTGTGGAAATAAAGTAGTTGTAAGCCTGGCAATGGACACGTATTAAAGTAAAAGTAGCAATATTTTTCAAGGAATAGAGGGGTGTTTCTGCAACACACGGATTGATATAATAGATACCTACATTTCATTTGAAATTTCATTTCGTTTATACATTTATTTTAAAACAATAAAATACTGTTAATTTAAAAATGAATGACGGTGCACAATTGATAATAAATAATGACATTCTACAAGACTCATTAAAATTGTAAATAGTTGGTTTATTATAATTTATAGTGTTAATAATGAAAATCGTGCAATATATAATATAAAAATATATAACTATAACTTATAACCAAAAATTAATACTTATTTAAAATATAAATACCACAAAAGCTAATGAAAATATTTTAAGTTAATATTTATTTAACAAAAAGCGCCTTCATTATCTCTCCTATTTAAAATTAACTTTGCTGTGCCATACCAACTATGTACACATTATGGAATGCAGTAAAATATTGAGTATTGAGTATTGATCTTAAAAGTTTTTAAATTGTCCATGAATACTGATGCAGAATCAGGCCAACTTATCAGTATCGAGGCTCCATCGAAGTGGTGAATTCCACTGCTACAATTTTGTTATTATTTAGGTACCCACAGATAATGATACTTCTAGTTATCCTATTCATAAAGAAATTCGTTAAAACGAGTACGTAACTGAATTATATCTCGTGAAATAAAGCTAAAGAACGGCAAAGAAAAATAAATAATAACAACCAAATTAATCACCGTCTTCGTAATAATTCGACACCATAAAATTCCCTTGTTTATCCACAGTGCCTAACATAATGAGGAGAATACTTATAATGACTGGCTATGAAGGACAAAAGCCATAAAATAATTGGAGCCATATCACGTATCTATTTGAGGAGTTCGTGGCTAAGTAATAACAGCCGCACGGGTCGATCCGTCAGGTTAAGCTACGCTTGCCGGGGTTGGTCCGTGGATGGGTGACCATCTTTACATATCGAGATTCCTCCGTGCCTCGGAAAGCACGTTAAGCCGTTGGTCCCGGCTGTCATTCGTGGATCTTTGACAGTCTTTACGGGTCGTCAGAAACCCGAAAGTCTGACAACCAGTCTTACCAAGGGGTATCGTATTACCCAGTTACTGGGTTGTGGAGGTCAGATAGGCAGTCGCTCCATGTAAAATACTGGTATTCAGCTGCATGCGGTTAGACTGGAAGCCGACCCCAACATAGTTGGGAAAAGGCTAGGCAGATTGATTGATCACGTACTTAGTGGTTACATTGTAAGAAATATTATTTATGTCGAGTCATGCTAACGTAGGTACTTACCTACTATTTTTGTTTCTATGTAATTTTATTGAAACTACGTCGAAGAAAGGTTTCACATTTTGTATACACTTTTAAATTATATTTTCTCCATTGTTGAATATTTTCTGATCCAATCGGTATATGGTATTGAATATTCCTTTGATATAGGCACGCTTATTACTTATTGTACGAAATTCGAATAATGTATAACAGCTGTTTGAGAGTTTCGCTGGCTCTATATAGAGTGATCTGAAATGGGTTAAGGTGGGCTAATCTGAAACGAAGTATAGTGTAGTATAGTATAGTATTAAGTATTATTTCCTTTATTTTATAAGTAAAATTACATTTTTAAATGTTCAAAAATAAAAATATTTAAAAATATAAAAAAGGGAACAGGGTCCAAGCTACCGGTGGTCAGGGCTGCTGAGAGAGGAACCTCCTAACGATACGCGCCGTGTCCAGAAGTACTGCTTTCTGGATCAAGCCCTTGATCCAGAAAGATACTTAATCTACATCACATGAAACGCTCTGGAAATAAACCCTTATGCTATTGATTTACTTACGCCTAGAGAGCTTATACCTAAGTTCCTTTCGCGAGACTCGCTCGTACACACACACTCCTATACACGCTGCTTTTTTACTGACTAGGCTGCCAGGATAGTGTTGTACTCATCATAATGAACAACTTTTACTATGTGACCAAATCTGAAATTTAAAAAAAAAATCTGCAGTTCCCTACATTTTGACGAGTTATGCGAACACAAATATAGGTAGGGAATAGCTGATTTTTTTCACGTTTTCAGTATTGGTCACATATTAAAAGTTGATCATAATGATGAGTACAACACTATCGTGGCAGCTCCCTAGCCAATAAAAAAGCAGCGCTTTTTCCTAACGTGACTATTTAGAGTCAACTCCTACCCCAAACCACGATAAAGAACTTCGTTCCAAAAAACAAATATATACGAAAACCGAAAATACACAATTTTGCACTCCAAATGCGAAAATGAATGACAACTTCAGTTTATCATTCGAGTACAGCGATAAGTGCGAATCGAGCAAACACTGTTTATGTGCCACGTACTCGTTCGTAGGTACCGCCATGCACCACTGTAAAGATTCGGTACTCAAGCCGAACGAAGTCGAATGAAGCCGAAGCGAAGAGCGTTTGTTCTGCTATCGGTGTAGAATTTGCATCGTTTATTATGATATGAGCTTAAGTTTCGTTTAATGCTTTTGCGAAGTTAAGTTAATAAACGACTGAAACATGACGCGTTTAAAAGACGATATTATTAACCCGACTACGGCGAAGCAAAAAGGAGGGTTATGATTTTTACCAGTATGTTTGTATGAATGTATGTTCATCTGTTCCCTCATAACTTCGAAACTGCTTATCATAATTTTCAGTTGTTGCTCGCGGGTTTGCCTGTATGCAACGGATAATCTATATACTTATACGAAAGAAAGTCGTGTTAGTTACACTTTTTATAACTCAAGAACTGCTGAGACCGATTTGGCTGAAATTTAGTGGGGAGGTAGCTCAGAACCAGGGGAAGGACATAGGATACTTTTATCCATTTTGTTTTTTTTAATCGAAAACATCAGTCTAGCCGTTCATTTGTTATAAATGGTATAACAAAACGCAACTGACATGGAATAACAAAACGCAACTGACAGCAAAACGTAATGTTGTTTATGGTTAAGTATGGTTGAAAATGTAACAATTAGGTATAGGTATAGGTAATACGGGCTGATATCCGCAACTCCACGACAATGCGCGTATTTTGCGTATGGGTGGGAAAATAGGTTATTCGATCCACCCCAGCTCCTCAAAGAAGGCCAGCAGCGCCTTAATATTACTGACAACCTCCCAGAGGGTACCTGGGTTACCGAAGTACTTTGCCCTGAATGCGGCGACCACCGGGCAGTTTAGAAGCACATGAGCTGCTGTCTCGTCGTCCTCCATGCATGTAACCATTTGAAATTTTGAAGTTGACCGGTTGACGTGTTTCTTTCGAGTTTCTATTACCTTATTGTGCCGATATTATCAGTAACAATACCATGCCGCGACCAAGACGATCAAATTTTTCCCGACAAAGCCGTAATGCAACTAGGATTCGAAACATTGCGAATGAAAGGACTGAAGAAGAACAAGAAATTGCACGTGAAGAGCGCCGCGTTTTATGGAATGAGAATTGATTTACAATATTATTAAGTATTTGGAATACCTAGCTGCTTTGGTTTCCGTACGATGACTATGTTATCTATCTATATATCTATATATAAAAAAATCAATTTCTGTTCGTTTGTCTCGCTAAAACTCGGGAAGGGCGGGGCCGATTTAACTGATTTTGGTTTTGTTTGTTGTAGTCCAGGGAAGGTTTAAACGGTGAGAAAAAATGGAAAAATTGCAAGGAAGATAGTAAACACAACAATTTAATTTTCCCATATAAACTGTTCTACCTACTTTCTTGTCAAACATTTGACTTTCGTCCCTTCGGTATGGTCGTCCTATCGGAATTGTGTGGGGGGGGGGGTCGGGGTGTTTCAATGGGTTCCTAGATGGTTTGAAAACGCAATTGGACCCGGTAGGTGGCGCTGCAGTCGGTTTCTAGGATCGTTCAGACAGGACAACGTCTGTTGGGTCAGCTACTTATCATGAAATTATAACCCCAATTTGTTATACTTTATCATGAAATTATAACCCCAATTTGTTATTATTATTATTTTATTTTATTATTATTTTAAAACGTCTTTGACATATCTCGGGACCCTGGGGTCCCGGACCTTTGGAAGGCGTACGAGGGGCCGAAGCCAACTCGCAGAGGCCCCTTAGACAATTTTAAATTCTGAGGAGGCACCAGCCGAAGATTATCCCTGTATGCACTATGCAGCTGCATAAATGATATATTATTATATTTTTTTTTTTCAAATCGCGAAAAAATAATCGCCTCAGTACATTTATGTTCGCAAAATTCGTCAAAACGTAGGGAGCAGCTGATTTGTTTTTCGCGATTTCAGGTTTGGTCCCATAGTAAAAGTTGTTCATAATGTTGAGTACAATGCCCCCTAATATTGCCACTGTTTACACTTATACCCTGTATATTATCTAGCATATTTATCTACAGACGGCACGCTGACGAGGGCAGTTAAAGGTGGAGTTTGTGCTCATGACTCGTGCCTTGCGTGCCGTGCATTATACCAGCACAGTGACGTTTCACAAAAGGCACTCAGTTGTTATAGTAAAATTATAACCTACTTGTAATAAATGTTCACAATCGCTCGTCTAGCAGCCACGCTTGAACGTCGTTCACCTCTGAACGCTTTAAAATGTAAAACGAATGGACATTACGTGTCGTTGCTTTATTCGCGACTGAACTCTGAAGATGAACACAACCGGCGCCGACTAATGGTTATTCGACGACACGGTTGGCGCAGTGGTTGAGCGATTGACTGCTGCGCAGCATGTCGCGGGTTCGATTCCCGCACGGAACAAATATTTGTACGACCTACAAGTATTTGTTCCGAGTCTGGGTGTTTTTCTATCTATAATATGTATGTATTTACAAAAAACAAAATGTATATAAGTAGTTTATCAGCCATCTCGTTACCATAACACAAGCATTAGGTTGCTTAGCTTGGGACTAGATGGCGTTGTGTGAAATGTCCAAGGATATTTATTTATTTATTTATTTTATTTATTCCTAAGAACTTACAATACTTGTCTGTTTGTATAGGAGCATGTTTTGATCATGTTATTAATCATTTGCTCAAAATACAAGTTGAGCAGTGGTGGCCCAGTAGTAACAGCACCGACTTCCAAGTAGCTGTAGAGACCTACAGGTCGTGAACCCAGGCTGGCGCTTTACTTTGTGTAATTTATTTCATCACCACTGCTTTCGAAACGGTGAAGGAAAACATCGTGAGGAATCCGGCATGTCCTAGAACCAGAAATTTGAAGACATGTGACATCTACCAACCCGTACTGGGTCCGCGTGGTGGATTACGGCCCACTCGCTCTCACAGAGAGGAGGCCTGTGTTCCAGCAGTGGGAACATTATAGGCTGAAGAGGCTGATTATGTGAAATACAAGTACCTACGGCTGATCATGACGGTATGCAATACGAAGGCTGTACCTACTCCTATGTAAGTACACAAAACTGCACTGTTGTGAGCATGAATCTTCCTTGAAAGCCTCGTGGCTAAATAATAACTGCCACATGGGTCGATCCATCAGGTTAAGCTACGCTTTCCAGGGTTGGTCCGTGGATGGGTGACCATCTTTACATACCGAGACTCCTCCGTGCCTCGGAGAGCACGTTAAGCCGTTGGTCCCAGCTGTCATTCGTGGGTCTTTGACAGTCGTTACGGGCCGTCAGAAGCCCGAAAGTCTGACAACCAGTCTTACTAAGGACTGTCGTATTACCCAGTTACTTGGTTGTGGAGGTCAGATAGGCAGTCACTCCATGTAAAATACTGGTATTCAGCTGCGTCCAGTTAGACTGGAAGCCGACCCCAACATAGTTGGGAAAAGGCTAGGCAAATTGATAACAAGCAAGTAATAGCCGGGCTTGACACAAGAGCTATTTAGACGATACTAGTAAATTTTTAGCCAATAGCATTGCGGTGACTTGGTCTGTGCAGTAATCCGATTAGGTATTAGCTCACCGGCCAAACGAGGCTAGTATACAAGCGAGGATAGTAAGTCAGTGGGGCGCTATTAGTTCTGTATACACGAGGCCTGCGTGACTAGCTTCAAAAACTAAAATAAATGGCATACAATAAAAGTTCTGTTTTACTTAATACTGCCTGAGGGCATGTGAAACAGCTAATTTAACACACAACATACATAACACTTAAAACACAACAATCTTCTCGCTTCATATTTCAGCCACTTTTGTTCGTACGGAATAGGCGAAGGTAGTCAAATTTTATCGCACCTCAAAGACGTTGCCAACCGCAGTACATACCGAAAGCGTTTCTACTCTCATAACGAAATGAAAGGCACCGAGAAAATGTTCGTAGTTTCACCACAAAAGAAAATGGAAAAAAATGCAAAAATTTGCCGTCGTTCGATACGGTTTACAATTCTCACCCTATTTGCAATTGCATTAGTGGTTACTCTAAGTGTCTGAACGCGCATTTTAAGATTTATTACACTTTCATACTTATTGTTAGTCGAGAGTAATCCAGTGCTGAACTAAACCATTTCAAAAAACATTCAAACAAAGTTTTGGTTACAGTCTCTGATGGCATTCAAGGCCATAAAGAATGTTGGTTTTCAATTATTTTAATATCCCTTTATTTATGCAAAGCCCACTTCATCGACGAAGCTTCCTTGATACCAGTTTCGGGGGATCTCCAAGTGGAACTTTTGAATAATTCCTAGTTGGTGGTATCTTAGAGAGAGCGCTAATGACGTCACCGCGCTACCTGCTTCTCTTGAACAGGTACTTAGCGCTTGCGACTTGTCGAATGCATGGAGACAGTAAGGCGGTCTACCTAGCTAGACACACGGGTGTGGCTACACTAAACATTAGCTAGGGATGGCACGCGACGCATTTGTCGTGGAAGAATTATGTGCAATGTTCGTTGTATGGTTATTGAACAAATTAAGGCCCTGGTTCCAAGCTTGGTTTAGCTCGGTGTGTAAGTGAAATGGCGTTATGGCTTTCTAGTTTGACGTACGAGATAGAAGATTCTCACGCGCACCGTAATTATGTCGTAAAAGTGCAAATAAAATCGTATAAAATTAGAAATTAACTATTTAATAAAAAGTAATCCATCACTGGATGCAGTTTGGAATTTGACATTTCATGGTATATTTTTAATTATAATTATAATTGATAGTGAAGGTATAAACAGCTTTTAAAGATTATTAGGAGGTATGTTTAAAGATTTTTTTGGTGCATTAAAGTATGTTTAATTATGTTTTGGCTTCCATCACTGAATGCGAAAAGGACTTGAAAATATCATATTTTTTTTACATGTCAAAATTATTTACGGTTTATGAGATACACAGCTTTAAAAACACCTTTTTGATCGTTTTCAGGAAATTTGCGCCTAGGATATACGACCAACATTTAAGTCTTTTCTTCTTCCATCCCTGGTCCCGTTATTTGGGGTCGGGTCTCCTTTCTTTTCTGCTCCAAAGTTGTGGGACCTTAAGGTCCCTTTTTAGGGTTCCGTACCTCAAAAGGAAAAAACGGAAACCGTATAGGATCACTCGTGTGTCTGTCTGTCTGTCACACCCAATTTGCTCCGAATCTAATCGAATAAATATAATTTAGCATGATATTGCTAGATTGGAACCCCATGAAACAGTTACACTATCATCCAATAGAAATCATTTTTATGTAACTTACAACTTTACCAGCCACTTTCATCAAAATAAATGCCTATCTAATAACAATAACCTGTACGTTACCCACAATACAATGACAGTTACACAAACCTCGGAAACAGATCCCGGATCTAATTCAGTAATTAGCATTGAGCCCACACTCTCACTGCATCAGTGTCCGGAACTCACAGAGAATACTAATAATGCTCAATCTGTAGCTAGCTCGCAGAAAATGTACTAAGTACAGACGAGATCATTCTATTTCTGTTATTGTTGAATTTGTTGATGGTAAATACAAAAATTAATAACGTTTTTGGGCGTATTTTTATTTTCTTGTACCATAGTTTATAAAAATAAAAGTGCAATAAAGTACTATATGCTTTTTTTTTTCTAATCATAAATATATCTACTAACTGAATATCTATATGTTTTCAAAGTTAATACCATATCTTTTTAAATAAAAAATAGTGTAATGCGCTAGTTCTGATAAAAGGCTCCATTGAGTTACGAAAAATTAATAGAATTTTTATAAATTAAATAGTCCAATAATTATAAAATAACATTTATTTAGAACATAATTAGTCAGTGCTACAATAATCTATTAAATATTAAACATTTAAACACAACTTGAGCAATGAAAGTCTCTAAATGCTCTCCTTTGAGTTACAGTTGGTCATAAACCTACACTTTCTTTTTGCTGCTAACCTATTAATGACAAATTAGACAATAAAATCTAACACAATGTAAAATAAAGGAAAAATAAATATTTGTTTGGTAACAAAATGGCACGTTAATTAAAGAAACTAATGAAATATCTTTGATTTCTTATCACTAGATTTGGTAGACATCACTCAATGGAATTACGAGATAACTAAATGGAACAAGTAAAGCTTTGCTCACAAGAAACAATTTTTACCTAATAATATTCTGTATAACAGGAAGCTACTCTAACTACTTATGAGTCTTTATTAAAACATAAAATAAATATCTATTTGGAACAGTAGGTACATAACTGAAGTAAAGAAGTGCCCGTGCGAAGCCGGGGTGGGTCGCTAGTCAATTTACAATTTGAACACGCCTTTACCTTCCACTGAGTTACAAATTCACTCCAATGAGTGAAATGTTTCTCAGCCGACGTAACTCAATCTATGCGAGTGTTATTACAAAAATGATTTCACAGGTTATGATTTGTGCCTTTGCATAAACTTTATGATATATTTAGAGTTTAAACCTTGAGCTTTCTAAAATATAACACAAAAACACTTAAGTAATTATTCTTACCTTGATTTAGCCTTAAATATTCCCGTTTTTCAGTGGAAAATTTCAACTGCACCAAACTAACATCCACACTTAGCAGCGTCTCGTTACAGTTTGCAAAATGGCTGACAGATTACGACGCTTTGAGTTCTTGTTGCCAAATTGAAAAATATATTTACAACCGGTAAAAAATAAAAAATATGGTTTAAATTAACGTAACTCAGTAGGAATTTTCCACTTAGATCCATTTTGAGTTACGAGAAATAAACTCTTATAATGCATTAATTACGGTTGTTATTTCCGTGTAAGGCATTTTGAACGTTCAGAAATATACAACTGCCTTTGTAGTCAGTTAAAATTCAAAGTTTTGGCGGCAAACAGTGATGTTATGTAAAGATTAAACCACTGTACTTAGTGAGTTACATCACTTTTTCATACATACGAGTACTTTCAGAAAATCATAAAAAATACAATTTAAACAAAACCTCAAAATAAAAATCATATTTATAAACAAAAATAAACACTAATCTTTGTTTTTTATTTACATCATGAATATTGATAATGATCACCAAAAGAAAAATAGCACAAGTGAGGTTACAGGTGAAAAAAGGCATGGTACAAAAAAATAAAAATACGCCCTTTTACGACATTTATGTGAGTTTTATGAGGAAATTACGATTTTGTTTGTTCCTTTTAGTTCGTATTTGTAATACTTAGCTCTGATAGAATGTTATAAAAATATTTGATTTTTATCAATATTGTTTTCTAGATGATTATGGGGAGCTGGTTACGCCGCTTCTTTACTCCAACTGAAACATGAAAGGTTCATTGTTTAAATGAGATTGAGATGATTGTTTAATTGAGACAATACACTGACGTTGATACAGCTCGTTTAGTCTATTTTAGTTATTTCCATAGCGTTATGTCCTACGGTATTCTGCTATGGGGCAAAGCGGCTGATATTCAAAATATTTTTGTTCTTCAAAAACGAGCTGTTCGAGCAATTTACCAGCTAGGTGCTAGAGTTTCTCTGAGGGAATTTTTTAAGGATATTGGTATTCTCACAGTGGCATCACAGTTCATCTTCGCCAACATCTTATACATTAGGCAAAATATACATTTGTACAGTAAAAACAGTGATATTCACAATATTAACACCAGAAATAAGGATAAATTACGTGCTCCATTTCATCGGCTTCATAAGGTTCATAACTCATTTGTTGGTCTTGGTATAACTTTTTATAACAAGCTACCATCTTCTTTGCTAGATTTGCCTTTTAATGCGTTTAAAATTAAAGTTAAATCCAATCTTTGTTCAAAGGCATACTATTCTATCAACGATTACTTAAACGATAAGAATAGTTGGTCGCTGTGATTAACTCAAGACAATGTTTATGTTATGTTCTTTCTCCAGGATCAGCTTACATAATGACAGGTTACATGAGTTAAGTACTTACTAAAATTGTTTATTTTATTTTATTTGACAAAAATATAATTTAATGTATTGTGTTGCGAAAATTATTTTGCATAGGTACTATTGTATAGAATCTAGTTCTTCTAACTGATCAGACAGCTGTGCTGCTGGGGAGTTTGTTCCGCTACTTCTTCTTCCCAGCTAAAGCACTAGGAAGTGGTGAAGGGCGGGCGTTTTGTGGGGACTGTCTTACTGTAATTTTGACGTTCAAAAAGTGCTGATTCTCAGCCTAATTTGAATAAAGGACTTTTGATTTTGATTTGATTTGATTTGAAATAAGTACCTTTGATTTGAAAGTATTACATGCACAGTTGCAATACGTAAATATCTAGTACCCAGGTATAATTTATTAAAATTGAAATGTGTAACTTTAGAGTAACTTTTGATTTAATTTTGAGCAACTGCATCTTCATAGTTTTTACTTACCCACATAATAATTACTGTAAACTTATCACATTAAAAGGCATTGTATCATAATTATGAAGTTTCAAAACTGCTTGAACTGCTGCTAATTCATCTATTATTTACAATGTAAGTCACAGAACGTCTGTTCTAATAATAACGTCATACATGGCTCAATTTCTGAAAATTCAGATAATACCGAGACAGCTTTTGTCCGGACGTCATAATTGGTGAAAAATAATGAATGCTGTCCTGAGAATTAAAAATTTAAAAAAAAATCACATTCTCTAATTACGTTCTATTTGCAGTCAAGTTTTGGAGGGCGCTGACTATTTAGTTCAACTTCAAACCTGTGCTCACACAAGTACATTGAGATGAACAGAGTACATAATTATTTGTGTTCCTTAGGGAAGACAAACAGATCGCCTCACTGTCCTTGGCGTGACTCCAAGGTCAACTGGTCCTTCACCTAGATCTAGATAATTAATACACGTGGACTAACACTTAGTAGTAAAATTGGTCTATTTAGGTGACAAAGGGCTTCTAATTAAGACAGGCAAGCCGTCCAACTAATGGATGTATTGGGACAATGGACTAAATCAACTTCTAACGAACGCTACTTCGGGTGTTAAACTCTTTGTTAATGATTTAAGACTAACAAGACCTCTTAATTTTCTTAATGTCTATAATAAATGTAGTTTATATTAATTTCGTAAAGCCTTCAGTTTTTATGTATTTAATATGTTAAAGCAAGTGTCATGCAAAAGGGATTTTTAATTTGAGAAATATAACTCAAGGCAATGATCCCTGTGATCTACGAATTAAGGCCTAGTTCTTTAGCTAAAGCTTATAATAGATACCGGATCCACTAATGACTAATCCATCGGAACAATACGCCGTCTCCCCATGTATCACGTCCCTACATAGTGACGACACGGTTGGCGCAGTGGTTGAGCGATTGACTGCTGCGCAGCATGTCGCGGGTTCGATTCCCGCACGGAACAAATATTTGTACGACCTACAAGTATTTGTTCCGAGTCTGGGTGTTTTTCTATCTATAATATGTATGTATTTACAAAAAAAAAAAATGTATATAAGTAGTTTATCAGCCATCTCGTTACCAAACACAAGCATTAGGTTGCTTAGCTTGGGACTAGATGGCGTTGTGTGAAATGTCCAAGGATATTAGTATTAATACGACAACGTTCAACAGTTCCATTGCTTATCTTTGGAAAAACCGAAATTATAGCGAATAAAATCTATCGAACAACAAAAATTCAATCAAATCAAAAATAAATACTCTCATACTTCACTCTCCCTAACCGGCGCGGACGGCAAAAGTTGAAAGCTCTAGTAATCCATACCTTCGGCAAATTAAAAAACTTTCACGGGAACTTTTTCCTCCACATATTGTGCAGTTTTCGATCCTTTACTAAGATAACACGTTTCAGTGTAGCCGGAGATAGTGTTGTTTCGTAATTCAACCTGCTTATAAACTCACCTGTATCTTGTGTTATTAGGCAATCCTGTGTCCTGCACGATGCACACCTGCTCTCGAACCTTCTGCTTGTAGAGTAAGGCTCCATAAACTCCTTACATAAAGATTGTACAAATAGGCTGAAAATTAGACTCGATAGCCGCTTGAAGTTATTGAAATAATCAGAGAGTTATTTTTTAAGACATTTACTAATTGAGGAAGAAAAAGCTTTACCTATATTTTGTGAGGCAAAATGTTATTATTAAGGGTCGGCGTAGGAAATCGTACTAAGGGAAAAAAAAAATGAAGGTCACAAAAAAAACCCGCTGTATTTTGATAACTTTGGCGTAAATAAGAAGTCATTGATATCCTAGTGCCAACCCTTAAATCAAAATGAAACGAATGCAAATGTTTTTTTAGCAAAAAAAGACAATTTAGTAGTATCGTAATATTACTATGTTAACATTCCAACTGTTTGTTATTAACAAACCATTTGCCCGTGACTTATTGTGTGTGTTTAATAATCGGATATTACTCGCAGGTATTGTAAATATGAACATTTTGTAAACATAATATAAATTCCTACCGTTATTAAACGATTACACAACTATTTTCGTACGAAAAACAATTGTTTTTTTTTTAAATATCAGTCAGATCTTTTTCATGACTGACTGGCTAGTCTTCAGTGACTAATTGTGGTCTACTTCCATTCTTACCCAGATCCTCAGATCAGAGGGCAATTCCTGTATTTTTAACATGGTTCGCAATCTCAGCTTAATTTCTCTCTCAAAATTGTATAGCGTTTACCTACATTTTTGACAATTTGATTGTCACTGGCCTTTTTCGATACGAGGATTATTATTGGCCTTCAGATCATAAACGGAGCATCTACGATATAACCTGTATAACTCAATAACTGTGGGACATTGATATCGTATGGCTTTTATCCAATCAACAATATGTCACACCTCCAGACTTTCAGGCTTTTGACAGCCACCAGTAAAACCAACAATCAAAAGAAATACCGTGTATCCCAGCAAGCAGCGAGGCATCCGTTAGGTGTCCGGTCCGGCACAGCTACCTGCAGTATGACACGGTGGAGGTAACGCGGTGGGAGCGACAAAAACGCGACGATCTAAAACCTCTTGCGACGTCCGACTGCGCGCTGTTAACGTTAAGGAGTGTGCAGACAGAGTGGGCCGATACGTCGTGATCACAGTGCAATATCTTGACGTTACTGTGTTGGTAAGAAAATTACGTACTACTAATCTCTTAGCTCTGTTACTGATCGGTTCCTTTTCTTGCAATCAGACCGTATTGGTCCTGACCAAATGTAAATCTTTTATAGACTGCATTTTTTAGCAGGAATTTTCGCAGTCGAGTACTCAGGATCAGAAATTCAGGACTCCAGAGTAAACAAAAATTACGTAATGTAAAAGCTAAAATTTGATGCGCAAATTGAAGTGAATAACAAACAAAAACATTTTTAAGTAAAATGACTTTCAAACGTATTGTTAAAGGCAGGTTTTTTTATCCGTACTTAACTCAACCTTTTAAAAATAGTAACTAATGGTTTTTGGTTCACATTTTGCCAAAATTTAACCATTAGTTACTATTTTTAACTATTGGATGCGTTAGCTACAGTTAATTTAAAAAAAAAATTATGTATATTATTCCGCAACCTGCAATGTCTGCACATTACGCAGAATAACCCTAAGCCATGCATAATATAGGTAATTTTTTTTTAACTTGAAAAAGGGAGAAATCCATATAGGTGGAAACACTGGTTGATATTGCCGATGCAAAATCCGAATGCACCGGACGCTTTGTACGGTGCGTATTACTCTCCGACCCAATGGACGCGCAACTTAAAGAAAGAAAGAAAGAAGAAAGAAAATACATTTATTCGGTCCGGGGGGTTTGGGCTTAATGTCAAATTTCCATATTTTCATATCACCTGAAACTCAAAATGCCTTAGGCCCCAAAATGCCTGAAATCTAAAATGCCTGAATGTTTATTATGTCTGATAAAGAAAATGACAATCGATGTACAGTCGTATACAATGTATACCTACCTACTTAATTTATTAATGGTGTGCGGTTGACGGATAGGTAGTTGAAGTAAAAAAAATTGCAAAGTAAACCATAACTAACTATACTTTATTTCTTTGACCAAAAATAATACCTATTTAAATTATCTTAGATAACGTTTTCATAATAAAATAACATTTTCCCAAAAAGAAATTGGACTAATATTTGCCTACCTTACCTCTCGCAGTTGTTTTTAGGGTTCCGTACCAAAATGGTAAAAAGGAACCCTTAGAGCGGTTTCGCACTACGTCCGATCCGAATCCGAGAAATGTCGGTCCGAAGTAGCCACAGTAATATTTGTATGAAGGGTTGCGTACCAACCGAACTCTGTCCGTCCGAATTTAGAACATTCCCAATTCTGATTGAACTCGGATCTTGAATTCGGATTCGGATCGGACGTAGTGCGAAATTGCTCTTATGGTGTGACTCAGTCTGGCTATCTTATTTTCAAGTGGCAAGAATGATATATGGACATTAGTCGTACAAAGATAACAAGAAGTACTTTACCTATTAGGAAACTACATGACACTGAACAGAATCGCACAATACAATTTTGTCATCGAATGTATCAAACACCAAAGGTATTCAGTGATTCAGTCATTAGTAAAAAGAGCCGATACGAATTTCAGGCATTTTGGGGCAGTAGACATTTTGAGTTTCAGATGATATGAAAAGATGGAAATTTGACATTAAGTCCAAACCCCCCGGACCCCATTTATTTAGCACAGACTAAAAGGCACACAACATAATAGGTATAACAATAGGTACCTACTTAATAAAAAATAAAAAATAATAAAAAAATAAAAAGTGATGTGTGCCCGACGGCTGCGCCAAAAAGGCCCAGTTCAGCAAAAATGCCAGACAACTAGACGTGCCTGACGCTGGTTTTCAACTTGAAAGCTCGTAGAATAACTCTGTTGAAAAAACCGAACAAGTGCGTATCCAAGTCGCAATTGACCGCCCAAAAGTGACCCGCATATTCAAAATTCATTTATTTACGTAACACGTTCGTGTTTGGGTCAAAGAAATTAATATGAACCTTTCAACTTAATCGGTCCATTAGATTCGCAGCAAATTGGCTGTGACAGATTGACATACATTTAGGATCACTCGTGTCCATTAGATACGAGTGATCCTATTATAAGGGTTCCGTTTTTCCTTTTGAGGTACGGAACCGCATAAAGGCAAATGTATACAACAATCATGTCTTACCACTCTATTTTCCCAATTTCCACAATAAAAGAAAGAAGAAATAATCAAAAAAGTTATAAAACCAGTGCACTCAACTGCAGCAGCGAAAACTAATAAACTTCCCGAGCTCCGTGCAGTATAACATTAACATTGGCGGACCATCTGCCACTCGGTCAGTGTGCACGCCCCCTAAAGGCTCCTACAGACAGAGGCGATATCGCGTCGCGACGGTCGCGCCGCGATATTGCGATATTATCGCGTCGCAACACCTTTCACACTAGCGCGGCGCGATATCGCGTGGCGATATTATCGCCAGGCGATATCGCGGCGATATCTAACCTAACTAACCTAACCTAACCTAACCTAACCTAACCCAGGACAGTTTCATTCTACGGTTCGTCGAAAAAAAACCCAACCAACCAAAACTAAGTAAGTACCTACCTAATTGAACGCAATTTTTTCCTGCTGCGAATTTTTACATGCGTCCGTGGTCCGTAACGAACACCACACGATGGGGTGGTAGGGTGGTGGGTGGTGGTAGGTACCTAAACTTGACCACACAACACGGAAAAATAATAGTAGGTACTACGTTCGTAACACAGCAGTTCGGACTCTTCGGACGTGCTATTTACTAGATGTTTAATGTCATTGCTATTATACTATTCTGACGACACGGTTGGCGCCGTGGTTGAGCGATTGACTGCTGCGCAGCATGTCGCGGGTTCGATTCCCGCACGGAACAAATAATTTGTACGACCTACAAGTATTTGTTCCGAGTCTGGGTGTTTTTCTATCTACAGGGTGTCCCGTAAATAATGGATAATCTCTTAAGGGGTCATCGTACTCATCATTATGAACAACTTTTACTATGGGACCAAACCTGGAATCGCGAAAAAAAAATCAGCTGCTCCCTACATTTTGACGAGTTTGATGTAGATAAATGTACTGGTCAACTGATTTTTTTTCGCGATTTCAGGTTTGGTCCCATAGTAAAAGTTGTTCATAATGATGAGTACAATGACCCCTTAAGAGATTATCCATTATTTACGGGACACCCTGTATAATATGTATGTATTTACAAAAAAAAAAAAAAAAATGTATGTAAGTAGTTTATCAGCCATCTCGTTACCATAACACAAGCATTAGGTTGCTTAGCGTTGTGTGAAATGTCCAAGGATATTTATTTATATACATATTTATTACGAAGTATTCATTTAAAAATCAAGATTTTTTAAATAACTTAGTTACCTTTAACCCTTCAAGTGTTGAATGCATCCCATGTGTGCATAAGGACAACCCTTTACATAATAGTATATAAGATTATATCATATATAATATAAACGTAAAAAAACATCATCCTATGGGAAACCATCATCATTAGTTGTGAACCTATGGAGTTCGCAACTAACCCCCCTCGCCCCGCGTGTCAAATGCACCCCATGTGTGCAAAAGGACAAAACTTAACATAATAGTTATATATAAGCTTATATCAGAGGAGCTCGTGGCTAAGTAATAACAGCCGCACGGGTCGATCCATCAGGTTAAGCTACGCTTGCCGGGGTTGGTCCGTGGATGGGTGACCATCTTTACATACCGAAACTCCTCCGTGACTCGGAAAGCACGTTAAGCCGTTGGTCCTTGCTGTCATTCGTGGATCTTTGACAGTTCGTGGATCTTCGTTACGGGTTGTCAGAAGCCCGAAAGTCTGACAACCAGTCTTACCAAGGGGTATCGTATTACCCAGTAACTGGGTTGTGGAGGTCAGATAGGCAGTCGCTCCATATAAAATACTGGTCTTCATCAGCTGCATCCGGTTAGACTGGAAGCCGACCGCAACATGCTCATAGTTGGGAAAAGGCTAGGCAGATTGTTTTGATAAGCTTATATCACATAAATACGTATAAACGTAAAAAAACATCATCTGATCATCATTCGGAGAGGACACGCACGCGGCGCGCGCGCCGCGCGCGCTCCCTTTCGGTCGCTCAGTGCGCTGCGCGCTATGGCGGCGGGCAGACGTGTGATGCGCTCGTATGATAATAATGATTGTGTAGGTCACTACAGTGTGTACTGTGTCGACATAGTTGGGAAAAGGGTAGGCAGATGATGATTTTTACGGACTTCTTAGTTTCCAATTTACCGTGATTTCGGAAAAGTTAACTTTATTTTACGTATAGGTACTTGTAAAAGCACATTATGTAGTGTACATTATGGCCTTGTATGAGAAGGTAACTACCTACTCATAAAAAGGGCTAGATGATTTCAAAATTATAAGTAAGTAGGTAACTTACTCAAAAATACCTACTAAAAAGTTTTGCTATGCACGAAATTCTTCGATTCTACGTAAACAATGGAAGGTACAGTTGGAATGAAAAGTGTTTGAATTCAAGTTAAATTTTTTATAGCGCTATTCGTATAAGTGTAAGCGTCTGTAAGTTAAAATTTGTTTTGTCTCGTTCTGACTATCAATGATAGATGAATTTCAGAGCGAAATGTTTATGACTGGGGATTAACCGGGTAATTACCCGGTTAGTCCCGCTATACTCTAGTCCCGCTATGCTCGACTCGTAAAATACCTACTAAAAAGTTTCGCTATGCACGAAATCACATTCGCGGGCAGTGATGAAGAAAACTGTTAGTGTGTTCCTTAAATTTTGTGGGTCCAGTATTGACTTACAGCTCTATTCATAAACATTTCGCTCTGAAATTCATCTATCATTGATAGTCAGAACGAGACAAAACAAATTTTAACGTACAGACGCTTACACTTATACGAATAGCGCTATAAAAAATTTAACTTGAATTCAAACACTTTTCTTTCCAACTGTACCTTCCATTGTTTACGTAGAACCGAAGAATTTCGTGCATAACGAAACTTTTTAGTAGGTATTTTACGAGTCGAGCATAGCGGGACTAGAGCATAGCGGGACTAACCGCTTACTCATAATTTTGAAATCATTTTATTTTACTCAACAATGACACAAAATCTATATACAACGTGTAACGTTAAATGCGCAAAACCTCTTAAGGGGTCATTGTACTCATCATTATGAACAACTTTTACTATGGGACCAAACCTGAAATCGCGAAAAAAAAATCTGCTGTTCAGTACATTTTGACTAGTTATGCGAACATAAATGAACAGCTGATTTTTTTTTTCGCGATTTCAGGTTTGGTCACATAGTAAAAGTGGTTCATAATGATGAGTACAATGACCCCTTAAGAGGTTTTGCGCATTTAACGTTACACGTTGTATATTTTATATTTTAACTGTACACGAAATCTTCAAACAAAAACGTTCGTAAAACTTGGTTATCTTAATAATACCACAATGATTTTTAGACTGTGATAATACGCTAATTACTTAGTTGCAAAGATATTCATAACTATACATAACATCCATTTGAACGAGGTGTTTTTTCTATGAATTCTTATCGCTGTGGAATGCGCTTCTATTGTTCAAGCGGCCAGATGTTTTTAGCTCCGTAGTTTCCGCGTTAGGCTCGAATACGACCATATGATGATGACTATAAGGTTCAATTTAACTTGTTCGGGATTAGAATAAAGAAAATACCTGTTCTACGACAAGACCGCGCGAGCTCGTGTAGTGCGCATGCGTGTGTGCGGCGCGATATCGCGCGCGACGACGCGCGGCGCTGGTGTGAAAGGTGTATGAGGTACATGGGTACCGAGTGCTAAATCGAACTCGAGGTGCGCAGGTATGTATGACTCACGTTCCGACCGTTTGTATATATAGAATATACAGTATTATATTACTTGCGAATATGTCATTTTGCGTCATTAGGTCATTTTGCGAATGTGGCTTTGTGCGCCTAATCCCCTCATTGAATATACAATACTGATCATCTTTATATTGTGGACCGTGCGCCGCGGCCTTCAGCATGCGGCACGCACGTCTGCCTGCGTTCCTGATTCCTGCTGAGTCCTGACCAAAGCAGGCGATTTTTAGGGTTCCGTACCTCAAAAGGAAAAAACGGAACCCTTATAGGATCACTCGTGTGTCTGTTTGTCTGTCTGTCTGTCCGTCTGTCACAGCCAATTTACTCCGAATCTGGTACACATATGGATTTCTGTGACCCAAACACGTATGACTAAAGTAAATAAATGAATTTTGAATATGGGGGTCACTTTTAGGGGGCAAAAAAGAAAAAAAAAAGTTTTGCTAACGGTATCAATTTTTTTTTTATAATTTTTAAATAAATCGTTTTAAAGTTATAATAGAAAATAATTTACCATTCCCCCCCCCCTTATCTCCAAAACTACTGAGCCTAAAATGTAGAAAAAAACACAGAAAATAGTTCCATACCTGTAGAAAAATAACATGGTAAATCTTTCAATATAGTGAGTACAAACTTACGTTTACTGTTGGAATATATGGGAGAACATGTTTTTCAACTATAATGTTAAGGTTGTCCTTGGGATAATTTCATAAGACCAACTACGGAATCCTTCATTGTGCGTAGTCCGACACGCACTTGGTCGGTTTTTTTACGGGCCCGTGCGAACTCAAGTAAGTACTTATAGAACGTCGTATTCGCATTCATTCGGCGCTCAACTCCTAGGTTGCAAATCAAAATGTGTGAGCTGCGCAATAAAAAATCACGTCGGGGTCGGGAAAATCGCGCCCGTGCAACATATAAGTACGTATTGTACCACTTTGTATTTGTTCCATTCAAAGCGCGGCAAGCAATTTTTTCCTGCCGCAATTTTGTACGTAGACCGTACGTCTGTGCTAAGTACCTACTTAGTTTTAATTAACGTTTTATTCCAAAGTTAAATAAAATCATAAGCAAAATAGTTGTGTACTTATGTCATGCAATGTTGATGATTTTGTTGATTAGATTTTTGTTTTGATGATTCTTAATAAGTAAATTGAATTACTTAACTAAAAAACAATAATTTCTCCATTTCAAACTAAAATGTCCTAACAAATGTTAATCATTCATCATACCTTATTGCACTGAACTCTTAAGAGATACATTAATAAGAGGAAATGGGGGCAGCCAGACTTTTGAAAATTAGGTATTTTAAGAAGGTATTGCTGTCGCTCTGCGAGCGCTCCGCCCTCGAATTCGTGCGATAAGGACAACTGCAGATCCGACTAAATAGCCTATGTAAAAAGTCACATTTCGAGGTTTGGCTCTCGCCTATTTCCTCCTCCAATATTGGACCAATTTAAAAGATATTTCATAAACTGAATAAAAAGGATATATACTATGCCCCTATGTTTTTCTTTTTTCGTTAATAGTTGTCAAATTGGTACACTAGGCGTAAGTATGTGATATTTATATTTCTGTAAAAAATCATTGCTTTATGGTCATTAAGGCCAGGATCTTTCAAGCGCCGTAGGTATTAATAAACGCTTACCGCAGCCCCCGCAAGGAGTAGCGATACGTAATAAATTACGATGCGCGGGAAACGCGCGCCAAGCGCACCGCTCATGAGTTCATGAACTCGAGTAGGTACTATGTTGCGTCACAGAATAGAGCAATGCAGTAGATAAACTTGAACTGATTAGTATACTTAAGTTTATTTTGTTTTATTTTTCTAGTAAGTATTTTTGAAAGTTTTAGACAGATTAGGTATGCATTGTAAACTTGAACAGTTAAAATAAATAAAAATAACTACTTAGACTTATTTATTTTTGTGAATAAGGTGGATTTAAAATCTGACTGACACGAAGACCTTATATACCCGTACGATTCAAAACTACGCGCCGCGCACCATTTTACTTTACGTTCATTCCCCACGACAGCGACACCACTAAAAACGATACCACTGGCATGGTATCGTGGGGAATGACAGAAACTACTATTCCCCACGCCATGCGACACCACCGACTGTATTGTGCTGAATGTGCTGTTAGTGATGTCCAGCTACATAACAATGATGTGTTACATAACAATTTAGACCTTATTGACATTCATGTTTTTTTGTTAAATTTAGCTTCCAGACCATTTACCAAGTATCTTGGACCAAAAAACAAATGGTTTTGAAAATGTCAATAAGGTCGAAATTAGCTTGACACCCTAGAAATGATGTGCATAATAATGTAGACACTTTCTGAGGTGTCAAGCGAATTTAGACCTTATTGACATTCATATTTTTTTGTTAAATTCAGCTTCCAGATCATTTAACGAGTATTCTGGACCAAAAAACAAAGGGTTTGTAAAATGTCAATAAGGTCGAAATTAGCTTGAGACCTTTATCGTTTTCAGCGAACTCAAATACCACGAAACCCATTACCCATGTCGAAAAATTTGAATATTTTCGCAGCCGCCATCTTGGATTTTCATTTTGACCCCACTATCGTTTTCAGCGTCCTCAAATACAAAAAAAAAATAAGAAGATACCTAATTAGAAAAAAAACTTAATTTAAAAAAAAAACTTATTTATGTAGGTATACAGAAAAATACATTTGAGGGCCTACTTATATTCTGAACATCCCTGCCCAACCCTTTGAAATAATTCAGGCGTGATGTTATGAAGAAATCTCATTTCCTATCCGATATTCATTATAAAACCACCCGTAGTAACTTTATTCTGTGGCACCTACCTATTTGAGATTTGAAAATAGTGAACCAAAAATTTGCGCGTCAGGCGGCTTTATAAGCTCCAGTGTAGGGTTCAAATTCAACTGTTTTACACACTTAAGTTGCTTCTGCAACGTCTCCGGCGCTGCGGGAAGTGCAGCCCCTTCGCCCTTACGTAACAAAGGACAGGCACCCATGGTGCCTAACCTTTGTTACAGCGGGCGGGGGCTGCTCTCCCTCCGCGCCTCCGGGTTTTTATACACACTCTAGTATGCCAGCCAAAAGACTACGTAAAGTCGGGGTGCCCCGATTCGGTTTTGGGACAGATTCCACCTATTTTAACTATAAAGTGGGGTGCACACTAACTTCCTTCTGAGCAGAATTTCTAGGTTGAATGACACTGACTTTTTTCTTTTTGCGTTTCGTTTCACGTATTTTACACGACATTTTACACCGCAGACAATATATTGATACAAATTTGGTTGTCAATCGCCCATTTTGACATTTCATTTCACTGTTTATCTGATTTGAGGTTAGAAATATTTTTTATTAATTTCTCAAAAAATATGCATTACCTTGTAATGAGAGTGGTAGCGTTATAATCAGGGACCCAACCTCTACCAACTTTCACCCCATTCACCCCCCTCCTCCTGCCAAACGATTCTAGATCCAACCCCATTCTGCACTTATTCTGCCCCGCATTTCATCAGCACTGTCACATTCTCGATCAAACACTCTTTCTTCACATACCCCCACGAGACCCCCACAAAAAGAAACGAGCACTGTACACGTATGCGTCAGGCATTGTTTAAAAGTAAAAAACAATAAAACAGCACTAAAAACTTATCAATAATAACTAGTTATTATTGATACACGAAAACTAACAAATAAACAAAACAGTATTAAATTCGGTAGAATAGCTGCGTGCGTTCGCCCACGAAGTCGGAACGGAACTAACTGACTGGGTTCCCCGTTCCTAGAAGATCAAACATGCCGCCGCCGGCCTGCGTGCGCGGTGCGGCGCGGCGGCGCCGGCCGACAAACGAATTCAAATGATACCGGCGCGCGGAGTCGCGGACGCCGCCATCTCGCTTCCCCCTTCACCCCCCGTCGCGTTGCACGTCGCCTTGTTATTATTTTTTGTTTTTGGTATAACGTAATCGACGCCAGGCCTAAAGAAAATGTGACCGTGTTGTGTAAACATTTCAATTTTGTTGCTTCGTGCTACGTACAAAATTATTGTAATGAACTAATTAACAAAATTGCTTGTAAAGTCAATGTCTTTGTACATAACCAACTTTTTAAACTTTTCTTTTCCAATCACAGTAGATATCTAAGTATTTCTTCGTTAAGGGTCTCAAGGTTAAGTAAAATAAACTGGATTTTTCTGATTTGTGAGCATAATTTGCGAACATTCGGATCAAAATTATTATTGTAACCGTGTTTCAGGGGAAAATCATTACGATTTACGATCCTTGCATGAATGAAATTCGCGAGTCTTGCGGACGCGGGTGCGGGTGCGGGGGGGGATCTGTGACGCGGGGTCGACGGCCGCACTGCGGTCGGACAGCTCGCGCGCACTGTGACCTCGAGGGTATGCGCGAGCGTCAGCTGAAATTTATTTACGAATACATTGCATGCTACAATTTTAAATAAAAAATGTGTTTAATCGCAAATAATGGTTCCATTTGACTGTTCTCACAGCATAGTGTACGAAAATTGCTAAAAAAAAAACTTGAGAGGTGTCAAGGGACACCCGGATGGAACGAAGTTCCTTTCGATTAATTAGTGAAGGAATTGTAATAAAATTTTATTTTTATACTCATCGTCATCATCATCATCATCATCACCATCATCACCATCATCATCATCATCACCATCATCATCATCATCATAATCATCATCATCATCATCATCATCATCATCATCATCGCGACACCACACTGTTCAATGCGAAATAGAAATGAAAATATCTGGCTTGCTTTCTATAAGAGAGAGAGAGAGAGACAGACAGAGAAACATGCGCACGCCGCACGGCTTACAATACATACATACATAGCTTACTATAGCAAAAAGTGTCGTGACAACTTTTCGTTCCCATTTTTTCCGTCTAGCCCCCTTTCACAACGCGCGATAAGGAACTTCGTTCCAAAATTAGTAAAATTGCCAATTTTTTTTTTCAGAATTTTTTATGGTATCGTATCGAGAATTACTAGCCCTATCACCTGTCTTCGTTTTCGGAAGCGTTTCCCTTACACCCTGTATATTTTTTTCAAAATTTAAATCCGTGTTATCTACGAATAAAACACTAAACTAAACGACGTTTTTACGACTCTCCCCGCCTTAACCAGAAAGAAGACAGGCGAGAGCGTTTGTATCTTTTTGTATGGAGAAAAGAGCACCCACGTTTCCTCTTAATAATGGTTTTGGTGGGCCCGGCGCGCGGCGCGGTCAATAGTGTGTAGGTATCCTTTTAAAGATGCCGCTAGCCAGCGCGACAGCGGAGGCTCGTCGCCGCGCCGCCCGCGCCGCACTAAGTTAGTACCTACTATTATTTATTCTGTGCCGCACACGCCACTGCCCTATGTAGGTACCTAATGTTAATCGCGGATTTCGACTCAAAACTCGAATATTGTGTATTACCTATTATTTCAATTTCACGATAAAGGTTTTTTTTCTTACAAGCAAGCTACACATTTCCAGTACCACACCACCTGACCTCCTAACCTCTTATTGTACTGCAACTACTGCAAGCCTAATAGTAGGTACAAGTACGGACGTTTTATCTTGGCGAGTCTGAACATAGGCACTAAGACGTTTCGCGCATGTTCTCTCACTCGCACTCGCCTCATGTCGCATTTGGTTCCTAAAAAATGTTACTGCGCAGCCTTCTGCGCGAAGTTCGAACTCGCCAAGATAAAACGATCGTAGGTACTTGTATTGTATGTGAGGTCAGCTTAGACTGGCTTGATTGATTCGTAAAACTATTGATACAGTAGCGGCTGTGCATAATTGTATTGAACAGAAAGGTCAACAACGCACACTTAAAAATAATTAGGTATAATATCTAGTACAAGCACTGCAGTACTTCACGGGATCAGCATAGGGTTGCAAAATTAGGTAGGTAGGACGCACACTTCACATCGTAAAGGGTAGGCCTCGCCTGTACTAAATAAATATATATAAATATATACACAATAAATTAACAATTCCACATTCATTTTGTGTAAGTTTAAACATTTTTACTAGGGTATAGAACCGGGACATCCCGGAACCGAAAATCCCGGGATTTCCCGGTTCTTTTCAGTTACTGAAAGAACCGGGAATTCAAAATGCGAACCGGGAATTTCGGGATTTTCGGGACACAAGAAACATTTTTAAATTAAAGGTTTAAACTTGTAAACTCTTTTATTAAATAAAAAAATAAAAGTTGACGAAAGGTATTTATTCACTTTGTCTTTATAAGCGCGATAACATGTTCGGATACTAGTGTGATTGACATGAAAGCGCGGGCGGAGGGCCCCTCCCCTCCGCGCGCGCGTTACCCGGCGGCGGCCATTTTGTAGCCGCGACGCCCCGCCAGTTGGTTTGTGATTTGCGGTGGTAGTGGTTGGTGTCGGTCGTGAGTCGTGCGTGACGTGTGGCCGTGTAATTTTTTCATCAAAACTAATATCAAATTGCTATTGGTAAGTAAATTATTCATAAATCATGCTTATTATGTGTTCGTAGTTTCGTACGTAATTAGTTAATTACGTATAATGTTGGGTACAACTGAAATATGTTTTTACTTAGCTTTTTATTTGGTCATGATATTAGTTTAAAATTTATGGTAGTTATATTTGGGTATTTTTGTTATAGGCTATGGATTTTGAAGAAGTTTGCAGCAAGTCTAATGACAAATCATCGGTGTGGCACTATTTTCTTCGCGCTCGTGACAAAACGAGCGCAAAGTGTAGAAAATGCCAAAATATTTTAAAATGTGTTGGAGGAAGTACCGGTGGCTTGCAAAAGCATTTAAAAAACCGACACCAAATAAATTTAAAAGCTGGCGATACTTTAGCTGGTGAACCAAACAGCTATGTTGAACGTGCTGTGATTCCATCAACCAGTAAGGAAGAAATTCCAAAATAAAGAGCAAAATTAACCGACTACTATGCATCCGAAACAAACCCACCCATGGAACTTATGGTTTCCCGTATGGTTTCCTTGAATGGTTACTCTTTTCGGACTTTTGTAGAATGTGAAGATCTAAGAAGATTATTCCAGAAATCAGGTCACACGTTACCAAAAACTGCTGATACAATACAAAGTATTGTAGTCAAAGAAGCCGACAAAATTAAGCAGCAATTAAAGATCGAAATACAAAGATTATTTAAAGAAGGTTATACATTTTCGATATCTTTTGATGAGTGGACATCAATCCGGAACCGACGTTATATCAGTTTGAATTTACACTCGAAGCATTTCTCCGGAGGCAACAATTTTAAAAATCTTGGTCTCATCAGGGTTTTTGGGTCCATGCCCGCAAAAAAATGCGTTGAAGAAATTAGACGCAAGTTATATGAATATCTCTTGAAATGGATATCATTGCCGAGGTTACAGATGGATGTAGTATGATGACAAAATTTGGTAAACTATTGTCGTCATATCACCAAAAATGCATTGCCCATGCTCTGCTCGCCATCAATGATGTTTTTTATAAGAAAAGTGACATAGAAGACGAAGACCAAATAGAACTTCCTGAGGTGGAATTGATAGACGACGACATGTCGTTGTCAGAATTGAGACGTCACTTTCATGAAGAGGAAATTGCTTCAGATTATGAGTCTGATGATGATTCAGATGGTGCAGAGTTATCATCAAATCCAACGACTTCTGATGTTTTCCAACGCCAGATCTCATAATCTCCTTGTTACCACAAGATTTTTTATATGATACTGAAGTGAACTGTGATTACTTAAATAGTATCTTAAGATTGTTAAGTAGATTTTTGAAGATTCTGTTTAAGTTAAACTTAAGATATTACCTTTATTACATTTAAAAAAAAAATATTTAAGGAGGAACTGATTATAAATCTATAAAAGACTGATTATAATGTTATATGTAGGTTAAGAGAAGTTTCAAAGTCATATTATAACTGTGACAATAAAACACACCTAGATTTAAGATACACGGACAAATATTAAAATATTAATGATAAGGATAAGTGAACTTACAAGATCTCTGTTTACATGATTTTTTAAATGTTTCTAAAAATTTTGTTGATTTTTTAAAAGTATTTTTATGTTTCAATAGCACTCGTTTATTTATAAGGCCAAGAATTTCAGTTGGTTGTGTGATTTTTATTAGAATAAATACTCTGCCTTAAAGTTATCTTACTCTAATTTATTTTTATAATCCTGAGAGATTTGACATTTAAATGCTAAAAAGCATTTAAATATCAAATCTCTCATCTCATAACAAAAAACAAAAAAGTCCCGAAATTCCCGAAAATCCCGGTTTGTCCCGATTCCTAAACGTACAATCCCGAAATTCCCGGTTCCTCAAAATAGAACCGGTTCTCGATTCCCTAATTTTTACGTCTGTCAATCGCAACGTTTCGCAAAAGAGTAAATAAAGTATTTAGCGTACACTCGCTCAGACCTAGACTAGTAGTTTAGCTCGGGCGTTGTCGGCCGACATCGCGCGAGTCCGGGCTTGTTTAGATTTCTCGTCATAATAAATCACAGTAAGTAATAAAAATTGTAAGTATTTTTCAGCAGGGATATTGATGTGAAATTAAAGAGTAAGTACCTACCTAATACTTTATGGAAAAACAGTCGCTCGTTATGCCATCTTTTCTGCACAAATACTTAGTGCCGAGCTAAAACTGAATCGATTTATGTCGATTGACTGAATATCGCATTGAGTCGAGTATAGTACTTACTTATTTTAGTTAATTTTAGTAGGTGTTCGAATAAATATTCGAACTGATAGATTCTGCTACCGCATAGGTACCGAAATAGGTTGCAATGGCAGCTGTACTATTTTACGAACAATTAATGCTTAAAAATTTAATAAAATAAATACCTAATATTAGCGTACCTACTTATTTATCATTTTGAAATCATCTTATTAGCCCTTTTTATGAGTAGGTAGATAGGTACTTTCTCATGGAAGGCCATAATCACGGTAAATTGGAAACTAAGAAGTCCGTAAAAATCATCATCTGCCTACCCTTTTCCCAACTATGTCGACACAGGACACACATTACATAACATCACGCCTGCAGTCCCCAAAGGGTTAGGCAGAGGTGTAGGTAAGTACTCGCATTACGACAGTTTTGCATTGAGCATAATTTTATTTAAAAAACCGGTCAAGAGCGAGTCGGACTCGCGCACCGAGGGTTCCGTTCCGATTTTCGAAAAAGTGTGCTACTTAGATACATCGTTTTATTTTTCGTGAAATCTTTACATAAACTTCTATCACATAGAATAATTTCAGATTTTTCTCTTTGCAAACTTCGGAGATAAGGGGGGGGGGGGGGGGGGGTGCGGAACGGTTTTTTTTTTACATTTTTCATCAAAAGTCGAAAACTATGCGGCCAAAAAAAAAAAATAGTTTGAGAATGTGCAAACGCTCTTTCATATGATACCCCACATGCCCTAGTAGCCCCACTTTAAATTTTTAAGACCCCCTTTGAGTCCCTGTTGCAAAAAAAATTAGTCTTATTGCAAAATAGTTGGGTAAACCTCATCTAAAACTATTCCAAATTTCAAGTTGATAGCATCAGTAGTTACTGAGATATCCAGCTGTGACAGACAGACAGACAGAGTCACACCACAAGCGTTCCTTTTTTACCATTTTGGTACGGAACCCAAAAAATAATTCACGGAGATTCAGAATAAACTTGTTGCAGCCCGGCGCACGCACGGCTAAAGATCAAGCTATAATTTCCAGTATAAGCTGATCTCGCATTGTGTAGGATTTCCTTACAATAAGAGCTCATTGTAAACTGGAAATGACTAGATTGATGTGTAGCCGTGTGTACACTACATAATTTAATGCTTTTACCTGTAGAAATTAAATTTAGTTTTCCAAAATCACCTATGTAAATTCGAAACTAAAGAAATCCGTAAAAAATAAAATTTAATTAATAACCCCTCAGACATAGACTTATAAAAAAGATGGACTCCGCGCCACGCATATCGGAAAGTGAAGCACAGTAAGTAGCCGGACCGTTTGTACAAATACGCCTCGCGCACACATTTACATCATAGTATGCCGACCGGCCGCCATTACGAGACACGAGCGACGCGATGGCGACGCGACGGCGTCTTTGCAGGTACTCAAATCATGCACACATAGATCGGTACGGTGCTTCACTTTCGATATGCGCGGCGCGGAGTCTATCTTTTTTTATACGTCTATGCCCTCAGACTGATATGTCTGTTTTTTTACGTTTATACGTATTTAAGTGATATAAGCTTATCAAAACAATCTGCCTAGCCTTTTCCCAACTATGTTGGGGTCGGCTTCCAGTCTAACCGGATGCAGCTGCATATCAGTATTTTTCATGGAGCGACTGCCTATCTGACCTTCACAACCCAGTTACTGGGTAATACGATACCTGGTTGTCAGACTTTCGGGCTTCTGATGACCCGTAACTACTGTCAAAGATCCACGAATGACAGCCGGGACCAACGGCTTAATGTGCTTTCCGAGTCACGGAGGAGTTTCGATATGTAAAGATGGTCACCCATCCACGGACCAACCCCGGCAAGCGTAGCTTAACCTGATGGATCGACCCGTGCGGCTGTTATTACTTAGCCACGAGCTCCTCTGATATAAGCTTATATATAACTATTATGTTAAGTTTTGTCCTTTTGCACACATGGGGTGCATTTGACACGCGGGGCGAGGGGGGTTAGCTGCGAACTCCATAGGTTCACAACTACTGATGATGATTAGTTTTCCATCGGATGATATTTTTTTACGTATATATATGATATAAGCTTATCTACTATTATGCAAAGGGTTTTCCTTATGCACACATGGGGTGCATTCGACACTTGAGGGATTAAAGGTACTTAACTAAGTTACTTAAAAAATCTTGATTTTTAAATAAATACTTCGTAATAAATAGCACGTTCGAAGAGTCCGAACTGCTGTGTTACGAACGTAGTACCTACTATTATTTTTCCGTGTTGTGTGGTCAAGTTTAGGTACCTACCACCACCCACCACCCTACCACCCCATCGTGTGGTGTTCGTTACGGACCACGGACGCATGTAAAAATTCGCAGCAGGAAAAAATTGCGTTCAATTAGGTAGGTACTTACTTAGTTTTGGTTGGTTGGGTTTTTTTTCGACGAACCGTCGAATGAAACTGTCCTGGGTTAGGTTAGGTTAGTTAGGTTAGATATCGCCGCGATATCGCGGCGATATCGCGGCGATACCATACAAAAAGGAACATTTTGTATTGTATCGCCGCGATATCGCGTGGCGATAATATCGCCAGGCGATATCGCGGCGATATCTAACCTAACTAACCTAACCTAACCTAGTCCGCGTCACGTGACGCGATATATCTGTGTCGCGGGGCGATAATCGCTCCTGTGTGAATGGTCGCGCGCGATTCCATAGAAATTGTTCTACGGATATAATATCGCAATATCGCGTCGCGACGCGATATCGCCTCTGTCTGTAAGAGCCTTCAAGGCTCTTACAGACAGAGGCGATATCGCGGTCGCGACGCGATATTTCGATATTATATCCGTAGAAAAATATCGCGTCGCGACGCGATATCGCCTCTGTCTGTAAGAGCCTTAACTCGGAACTGTAGCGGACCTTTATTTCATGTTTGACATCTTTTGTTTCGCGAAGACACGACAAAACATAATGTATTGTGTCATGCCAACAATGGAGCTGCGGAATTTTCCAGACTTTACGGTTCGATTGCAATTATTAAAAATTGTTTTAGTTTTTATACTTTTTGTCATCAATAAAGAGGAAGAATAGTCTAGGTAATAACTTAACGACGAGGTTATTGGTATAACTACCTAGTGGAAGCTAACAGATCAGAAAAACAGACTAACAAAAAAAAAAAAAAATAATAATAAT
The DNA here is from genome assembly GCA_905163495.3 of Cosmia trapezina. Taxonomy (NCBI): domain Eukaryota; kingdom Metazoa; phylum Arthropoda; class Insecta; order Lepidoptera; family Noctuidae; genus Cosmia; species Cosmia trapezina. The sequence goes on from LR991025.1 coordinate 1,111,317, forward strand.
AAAAAAAAAACAAAACAAATATCTTTCAATAACATTGCAATAAATGCACGGTAGGAGAGGCCAATTCCACTGCCACACCAGTGGTGTGCCAGTAGAAATAGCCGCGACTTACAAGTAGAAGGTCGTGTGTAAATTATTTCATCCCCACTGCTCTCAAAACGGTGAAGGAAAACACCGCGAGGAAACCGGCGTGTCCTAGAACCAAAAATTTAAAGACATGTGACATCCACCAACCCGCACTGGGCCCGTGTGGTGGATTATGGCCCACTCCCTCTCATAGAGGAAGCCTGTGTCCTAGCAGTTTGAACATTATAAGCTGATTATGAGTGGAAGGACAATGACAGTCCTTGTGTTGCAGTGGGACACAAGACGGCTATTTTGTGCCAAGTATCAGACAATATTCCACAAAGTGTCAGACAGTCTCGATGTTGTTGCCATGTGTCAGACACTCGCAACTGAAAGATTACCAATTATCTATTTGGTCAGTTTCATAAACAACATCCTCTTTCCCTCGCTAAATTGAGCGTACGATTCAACGCGACTGCGATGCAAGCCGATGCGGTTTACGAATTCAACGCAACGCGCTGGCTCTGTCCTAGGTACCTAAGTAAAGTCGTAAAATTCAACATTCCAAAATTCAAACAATAGGGATGTGTCGTTGGTCCCAAACTAGGCACAGCTTGTATCTTGGGCACCAAGATACAGGCGCGCACGAAGTCGTCGCTTCAGCCTCCCATTCGCGGTATGATGGTAAGCGATTGTGATAATTACATATTATTCCTTTTATTCCAAAGTATAGGGCGTTCTTGAATAACATTAATAAAAATTTCTACTTGCACCATTTTTAGCTTTTACCTATTTTAATTTATTTAAAACAAGCTTCCGCACCGCAAGAGTTTGCGTGAAAATATCAAACCAACTGATCGCTTCGCACCGCACGTCGGCACCCACGTACGGTTGCCGGTTGGTCGCGTAGGCAACCGCAAGAGAGTTTCATTGTTACTTCCATTCGCGCCGCTTCGCCACGCAATCACGTTTGGGTTGAATCGCCTATGTAGGACTCTGCGTAAGCGCAACACGTCATACTGCGCCGTCACGAAGCGAACGTTTCTATTGTTACGGAGTGAGGATGAACGGTTCCTGTGAACTGACGTATCATGTATGCAGCCACGCTGTTTTTACAGGCACAGGATTATCTTCAAGCGAACGACCGTTTGCCGCGTTTGCAAGTTTCATATGAAAACGAGGGTTTTGCAATGGGCCAAAGTAAACATTATGATTTATATTTATATAGTCCTCTTTACCGTATCCGGCGACAGCGACCCAGACTATTTATCTTTCCTTTCGTGAGCTCTCTGATGACTGGCAAAACCAAATTTGTTCTTGAAAGCCGGTCACACCGTGTACAGACGAGCTGATCAGATCAGCATCGCTGCAATATGATTTACATAGACTTTGAAATTGCTTATCATTTACCTACCTTCCGTTGAAGAGGAGCCCAGTGTGGTATACACCACACACAACAACATAGAAGCTTTTGAAGTAGGAGAGTTGTGTGCATTTCTTTACTTCTCATCTAATTATCTGAAAGTGAAAACTTTTACTGCCTAAAATTAATAACATCATGTTAGATTTACAGAAAGCAGTGAACTTTAATTACCTACTGCGAATATATAGTAATGAGTTCATGATATTATAAATTTAAAAGCTAATTTCCATTTTTAGTTCCTATTCTCTGGAGCAGTTTTCATACAGTAATTAAGTGTAAATTAAATTATTTAGGTGAGTGTTATCGTCAATATACATTAAAACATTAAAGAGGGTGTGTTGAAACGAGTGCACGCTATGTTTTCACAGCCAGCAGCGATTTTGCACGTACGACTAGCAAATTAATATTGTTACAGGGCTTTACATACGTAACCCTACGCCTTCTTCCTATGGAGGTAGGCAGAAACTACATGAACGCCACCCGCTAAGATCCTTATAGGTACCTATAGGTAAACCTTTTGCCTCATTTTCGTTCATACATCAGAGGGGCAATTCTCGTATTTTTAACAAAGTTCGCAATCTCATCTCAGTCTCAATCTGTCAAAGATTGTATAGCGTTTACCTACATTTTTGACATTTGATTGACGCTGGCATGAGATTGTGAACGTTTTTAGGTACGAGAATTGGCCATCTGGTCATACTCGCACCGGGCGCGTGCTTTCTGAAGAACATCCTAGCTAATAGGAACCACTGTACAAACGCACCCGGCGCTTTTATATACTAGCTATTTTTTTTTGGGTACAATAGACATTTTTTAGTGTATTATTGAAAACAACAAAGTGCGCAAAATAATAGACGCCGAAAAAAAAAATATTTTACAGTACGAGTACCACATTGACCTTGAAATCAAGGTCAATAACCCTGAGGCTTTCATCTTCTAATATACGAGACATTCACCGCGTCGTCTAAACCAAATGATTCACCAAAAATAGAGGGGATATGCCGCTGCCACGGCACCGCTCGCTTCGCTCGCTCGCCGTCGCGCGTTAAGGGTCACTGTTCTAAACTAACCTAACCTAACCCAAATGATTCACCAGCAATAGTGGTAATGGTCACTATTCTAACCTAACCCAAATGATTCACCAATGTGAAGTTTCGTACGCGCGGGTGTGATTGTACAGATTGTACAGCTAATATTATAACTGCGAAAGTGAGTTTTTTCGTTTGTTACGCTTTCACGCTAAAACGGCTGAACGAATAGTGCATTCCCGTGGGACATTTTCCGACACCCACGCGGGCGAAGCCACGGGCAAAAGCTAGTCACCAATTAGGTCACTATATTTATTCCTAGGGCGTCCCCTCTCGTTTCCACTCACATCTGTTGTAAATAGTTTTGTTACTCGCCTTTCCTTCATCCTCTCAACATGACCGAACCATCTAAGCATACTCTTTTTAATTTTCGAACAGAAAGGGAATTTTTCAGTACCTGTTACAAAAAAAATATAAATATTTTTACTTCTTTCTTATTTGCAAGATAGTTGGGTAAACGTCATCTAAAACTGTTCCAAATTTCAAGTTGATAGCATTAGTATTTCTTGAGATATCCAGCTGTGACAGACAGACAGACAGACAGACAGACAGACTGAGTCACACCATAAGTGTTCCTTTTTTACCATTTTGGTACGGAACCCTAAAAATAATAAAAAAAAATTATTAAAAAAAAATTTAAAAAAATAACAAATATCTTTCAATAACATTGCAATAAATGCACGGTAGGAGAGGCCAATTCCACTGGCACACCAGTGCCAGTGGAACAGTGTGAACCATCTAAGCATACTCTTTTTAATTTTTGCTTCGCAAGGAACGCATTTCCACAGCATTTATTCTACTTTCATGCTTTCTTTCTTTTACTACAACTAATATCCACTTCCATACATAAGCGGTACCTAACAGCACACCATTGTGAACAGCCAGTCGAGCCTTTTAACCGACTTCAAAAAGGAGGAGGTTCTCAATTTGTACGGTTCGTACACTTGAAGTAGTTGTAGTTGTTAAGGTTGAAGCGCGTAGAGAAAAGATCAGTTAGTTCCCGTTAGGTTTATTACGTATAGTGTATACAAGTAATACTGTTGACGATTCCTTTCTCTAATGTTAGTCACCGCGTAGCAGTAATTGCACTCATTGATTTATTCAAATGTATGAATATTTATACCTAGTATTAAAGTGACGCGTTTGGTGCAAACCATCGCGTCAGAAAAACATGTACCGTTTAAGACTGTACATCTTGGCAACCCCAAAAGGAGAAGCAAATGAAAAGAGAAAGGAAAAGCCATCACAAAGTTAATAAGTAAAATAATCAATCAAATTGAAAGGCGATGTTCCTGGTCCCAGGTTGAGGCTCCAGCCGCAAGTCCTTTGTTGTTTGTGGTGCGACTGCTTCTTGCTGGTACTCTGGTTTTCGGATAACTTGAAGTTCAATATCTTCAGGTGGTTGACTAGTAGTTTTGTTCTTAGCGTTGTTTGTGCAATATTGCTGACAACGATTCCTTCCAACCACGACAAGTACAGCGATGATGGCGGCCGTCAGCATAGAGTAACAGATGACATATTGATGTATGTCGTGACTTGTTATTGTTGGTAGTGAAGCTTCATTTTTCCTTTGCGTTACAATTTTCTGCTCAATTGTTGCAATCGCTTGATTCGTGGCCTTTGACTGAAGGATGTTTGGGACATAGCGATACGTTAAGTTCACTATCTTGTTAATAGATGTATCAAATGTTGGAGCTGTGAACTCATAATCCATCTTCATATGACTGCTGTATTGGCGTTGAGCGTAGATGGTCAAGTCGGTGGATTGCAATACGCATCCCTGAGATAATGTCACTATGCTCGATGATGAGATGGATTGTGATGTGACGTCATCGCTACATATGATTCGTAACGAACACGTTTCGCAGCAAATCGCCAGCCAGCTGTTTTGTGTTTGTAACTCTATCCAAGTGTCCTTGCATGACGCGCGTTCGACGTCACAGGGTTCGCTATTTTGATGTGATAGCAGTTTTGCCTCACACGGTGCGCTTTTGCTGTGTAGATTAAATGATGGTAGGTTTTTCTTGCATAAGAAGTTCTGCGATTTTTGTTGCATAGTTGACCTACAGTGTTGTAGATTCGTGTTATGGCATAAGTTCTGGACATTCTCGAAGTAAGTTTGAGTACGACGAGTTCCTTCCCAATAGTTAGTTAGATTGTAGTACATTAGTAGTATCCATTCATCGTGCACTACTTGCATTTTGCCGACGTTGTCATAGTATATGGGCCGCTCGCATTCCAGACTTGTTATCTGAGCGGTCGACGCCGGTGTTCCGCGCGTGCCATCAATGGCGCTATAAGATTCCGTTACAAATGTAAACAATGATAACATTGTTATTAGTAACGTTGAAATAGGATTGTTTGACCTCTTCCGCCGTTCATTTTTCTGACGAGGCTTAGTTTTTGTTTCGTTTTCCTTGACATCCTCAATTTCAGAGTTCAATGGCAATGGCGATAGTTTTGTTATTGGGCGCTTTATGATTCCTGCTTGAGTTTTGACGGTAGTAACTCGAACGTATCCATCAGATCCTGGATGAGTCTCCAAAATACGACCCAAGGCCCATTTTCCCGGTGGTAGATTGTTTTCTTTCACCAGTACTACATCGCCTTCTTTGACGTTTCTAGAAGGCTTGTTCCACTTACTACGTGTTTGTAGAGTAGTAAGGTAATCATTTGACCAGTTTTTCCAATATTGTTGAAACATATGCTCGGTAAGCTGCCACCTACGTCGTAAATCGATCTTATTTACGTCATTGTAATCCGAGAGCGGCATGGACAATATTGAGCTTCCTGTTAGGAAGTGTCCAGGAGTGAGGCAGTTGTAGATCTCTTCTGGATCTTCAGTTAGCGTGCATAGAGGCCTTGAGTTCAGGCAGGCTTCTATTTTTGTTAAAATTGTTATGAACTCCTCGTATGTTAGTTTTTGTTCCCCTAGTACTCGACGCAGATGGTGCTTCATCGACTTGACGGCAGCTTCCCACAGACCGCCAGCAGTTGGCCAGGCGGGGGCGTTGAAATGCCACTCCACCTCCAATTTGGACAGTTCGTTGAAGAGATCTGGTTTCAGTAGTTGTTTGAACTCTTCGAATTCTTGACGTAGTACCTTTGCAGCGCCGATAAAATTTGTGCCACAGTCAGAGTACATGTGCTTGGGGGTGCCGCGCCTCGCGCACAGTCTTTGGAAGGCCGCTATAAACGTTTCTGTGCTAAGGTCTGACACGAGTTCAATATGAACGGCTTTTGTCACCATGCATATAAATATGGCTATGTATCCTTTTGAAGTTTTTACGCCTCTACCCTTGTTATGTTTAACGTCCACGTGACCGGTGAAATCTACTCCTGTGTGCGTGAAAGGTCGGCACGGAGTGATCCTTTGTTGTGGTAGGTCACCCATCAGTTGATAGCCATCTGTCTTGTTGAAGCGATGGCAGCGTACACATCTTCGAAGTTGGTTCTTGACAGCCCGGTTGCCGCCAACGATCCAGTAACGCTGTCTTATGTAAGCCAACGTCAGCCGAGCTCCTCCATGTAACGTGGTTGAATGAGCTTGTTCTATAAGAAGTTGTGTAAATCGTCCTCTATGTGGTATGATGATTGGATTCTTCATCTCCCCGGGTAAGCTTGAGTGCTTAAGACGACCTCCGACACAAATAATTCCCGTTTTGTTTATATAGGGATTCAATTTGAAAATTGCGCTTTTCTTTGACACTGTTTCGTTGTTAACAAGTTGTTTGTATTCAGAATTGAACTGCAATCGCTGCGCATGAATTATGATACTTTTACGCGCTGCGCTTAGTTCACTTGTCGTTAGGTACGGAGTTTCCGATTTCGTCTTATTGCGCATATTTGTAATGAACCGTAATATCCATGCGATGACACGGTTTACATGTGTCAATGAACTGCATTTGTTCAATAATTTAGTTATTATGTTATTTTCATTGTTCTCTTGTGAATATTTTTCGATTTGAACGTGATTTATGCAGCCAGAATTCGTTTGGTAAGCGCAAGGTATATCTTCCGACGGATCTTGTTTTGTTAAAAATTCGGGGCCTTGCCACCATAGTTTGAAGTTCAGCAGTTTACTTGGCAAAAGACCTCTTGACGCGCAGTCTGCGGGATTCTGCTCTGATTTGACATAACGCCACTGAGCTGCAGGAATGACGTTCTTGATCTTTGTAACTCTGTTGGCTACGTACGTCTCCCATCTTGATGTTTCGCCTTGAATCCACGCCAGGACAACTTGAGAATCCGACCAGGCCCGTATTGATATGTTATATCCACATAATGTTTGCTTGGTTTTCTCCATCAAGTCAGCCAGTAGTTGAGCGCCACACAGTTCCAGTCTAGGTAATGTTGTTTTCTGTGTCAGTGGAGCCACCCTTGTTCGAGCAGCTAGTACAGTTACGATGGGTTGGCTGTGTTCGTTGAACACTTTGCTGTAAATAACACAAGCGTAAGCCTTTTCACTTGCGTCACAGAAGCCTAATAGCTCGACACATTTTCGTGTGTCGCCAATCCATCTATTTACCGTTATTTTCTTAACGTATGGTAGTTCTGTTTTCAGAGTCAGCCACTCAGATTCGATGTTGCTGGGCACTGCGTCATCCCAGCTAAGTTTACTCATCCAGAGTTTCTGGAATAGTAGTTTGGCTTTGACCGTCACTGGGGAGAGCCAACCCAGTGGATCGTAAAATCTTGATATGGCCGAGAGTAAGGATCTCTTTGTTAGCTGCTTGGAGTTTTCCGTCGGCCAGTTAATGTGGAAGGTGTCGCTGGTTGGGTTCCAACCGAGTCCTAATGTTTTGGTTGATTCTTCACCTTTAAAATCAAACATGTTTTGAGTTGAAATTTGATCCTCGCTTAAGTCTTCCACTATAGCTCGGTTATTTGCTGTCCACTTTCGTAAATTCATGCCTCCTCCTCTTAACAGTTGGATCAAAGATTGTTGTAGTTTTTTCGCTTCTGTAAGATTGTTATGACCGCTAATGACGTCATCTACGTAACATTCTTCTATGAGTATCTTAGCAGCTTCCGGATGTTTGTGACCATCGTCAATGGCTAGTTGCTTCAGTGTTCGCATAGCTAGCCATGGTGCGCATTTGGTTCCGTAGGTTACTGTGCAGAGCTGGTAATCGCGAAGATGGTGATCTCGTGAGTCCCGCCATACAATTGTCTGTAGATGTTGTTGTTGTTCTGAAATCCAGATGCAGCGGTACATTTTTTCAATGTCAGCCGTGAATACGTATTTATAAGTTCGCCATTTAAGTATGAGAGCCTGAATATCTTTCTGTAAATTGGCGCCTTTTTCCATGACATTGTTCAGACTGAAGCCACTCGTAGTTTGTTGAGAAGCGTTGAATACGACCCTCAACTTTGTTGTTGTTGAGTTTTCTCTCAAGACACCGTGATGCGGTAAAAAGTAGCTTGCAGTAGGTATCTGAGGTGCAAGTTTCATGTGACCTAGATCAGCATATTCTTCCATGAATTGTTTGTACATTGCTGAAAGTCTCTCATTCTTCTGCAGCCGTTTTTCCAACTGTAAAAACTGCGAAACCGCAATTGTTCTAGACTTGCCTAGTTTTTCTTCGTAGTCTGGAACGAGAGGCATTTTGACGATGTACTTTCCATCGGATGATCTTCTCACAGTTTCTTTGTAAAATTGTTCGCACTGGTCGTCCTTGGGGATATCTTTCGTGTTTTGAATTTCTTCGTTCTCCCAAAATTTTGTGAGTTCCTCTAAGTTAAATAAAGTTGCGTGGCAACCAAATGTTTGTTTCATCTTTCCGCATAAAATCCACCCAATTTGCGTGTGTTGTGCAACTGGGGAACTGTTATTGCCTTTCAATACCCCTTCTAGGATAATTTCGGAGTATACGTCGGCTCCTAGTAGCAAGTCGATTTGTCGAGATATGTTGAAGTCAGGATCTGCAAGTTTCAAGTTTTCTAAGTGCGTCCATGCACCTTTCTCGAATGTTCTCGTAGGCAAGTTGTTTGTTAGCTTCGTCATGATAAGCGCTTGAGTTTCAAAACTATAATCGGAGTGAATCGATTGGCAGGTCAATTTCAGTTTTCCTCTGCATTCTTTAGAAACAGAGCCGATTCCCGATACTGATGCGTTGATCCCGTTCCGAGGAAGACGTAATATTTGTGCAGCGTTTTCTGTTATCAAGTTCACTTGTGAGCCTTGATCGAGTAGCGCACGCAGTGTTACATAAGTTCCATCTACGGATTTAACTCTCAGCTGAACCGTAGTAAGTAGAACTTCCATTTTGTCCTTAAACAAATGGTTTGATGTTGGTTGTTGAGTTGATGATGAAGAGCGTTGCTCAATGTTGTTTTTTCTAGTCGATGACGTTTTGTTTTGTTTGTCCGAATCGTGCAATAGTGTGTGGTGTTTCAAGTTGCATTCTCTGCACGTTTTCGTTGACTTGCACTCGTCATTTCCATGGCTGAACAAACAGGTTTTGCATAGCTGCAGTTTAGAAATTGTATCATTTCGTTTGCCAAAGTCCATTTGAAGGAATTTGTCACATTGGCGTAATACGTGACTTCCGTTGCAAAATGGGCATTTTCCATGTAAAGTGTGATAATTGTTTGTTTTATTTTGATTGAAGTTATAATAATGTTTCTTCATCTGGGTTTGCTTGTTGGATGTTTTACAGTTGGATGATTTTTCTTGAGCTGTAGAATTCGCTTTCTTAGCTGACTTCAGCGTTTCGTATGCCATGAACTGCGTTTCGAGGAAATATAGAAAATCCTGCAGATTTTGTAGTTCTCTGTGATCTTGGAGTTCCTTCATGTAGTCACTCATAGTATAGTCCAGTAAAAATAGTGTTTGAGATTGCATTAAAGACACTTTAGTAAATTGGTTTTGAAATAATAGTATAGTTATTTACGTATGCATTCGTGGCAATTTTGTGTTCATATGGTCGGAGGAACCTCAGAAATACCTAAAGTTGTGTTTATACTGTTTAACGTTAAACAAAAAATACACTTTAGGTGAAAAGTAAGATTATCGTCTACAGCCAGCCTAAAATTATAGTACATAAGTAATCCCTCGGTTTGGGTACAAAATTCTTAACATTACGAGATTTTTTCTTTCATGGTGTGATAAATGAGACTTAAAAAATCGCACTTTCGGGGATTTTTCTGTTTATACATTCCAAACGTTAGCCTCGAACCTATGTTCAGTTTTCACCTTGGTGACTTCTCAGGAACATAGTTAAAAAGTGTTTTATCATGTTTTGTATATTGTACATAAAAGACACTTGAAATATTTTTTAGGCTGTGCATTAACATTTTCATTCTTCATATGTAAGTGTCATAATCCCCTGATTAAGTGATAAGGATTCTTCGCAAAATGCATAAAACCTAAATTACCTACACAATATAAAATGCCAACCTTGACCGAGCGCCTTGCATCCCCCGCCACAGCCCCCGCGTCGGTGTGCGAGAGGGACGAAGTTATCGGATGTGAAAAAGATGGAGCTATTGTTTAACTGCTCAAATAATTACTGAAAATTTTCTTTTATTACGCAATGAGATTGTTTACGATGCGCCCGGATTTTGGTACTTATTTATTATGTCTTGCGTAATATGCGGAAAGTCCTTAGATAATGATTCTGTCACCGTTGGCAGTAAAGGTTTTAAAACTCTATGTTTTAGTGAGCTTCGGAAAGACAATTTATTTCATTTCTCGGATAATGTGCCAATGATTTTACATACAAATTGCCGAAAACAGTAGTATACAAATCAAAAATGCGAAAGGTATAATACCATGCCTACTCTGCAATCTACCCACTCGCGCGACAATTGCACGAAACTGTACCGGAACGAAAAGCCAGTATTGTCCGACTACACGAAACTGACGTTGTTGTTGTTACGTCAGCAAAGAGAAAAATCTGAAATTATTCTATTGTTAGGATTTTAATAAACTCAGTGCACAGTTATACCTATGCGATATAATAAATGCGCTTTACATCAGCATAAGCGCATTTTTTCTATCAACTACCGCCTTCTGGTTCGAATCATGTAAGGTAAACGCGGGTGAAGTCGACAGTGACCCAGTAGTCGTCTAATTATCTAAAAACATCAATATCTTTTTCTACTAAACACAATGATGTTAATAGTACTAGATCAGTAGTGTACGGCGCCGAAGCGTTACTACATCGTATATGTCCGCAGGCATATCCGAGTTCAGTTGTCAGCTTGACGTCAAGTGAGCAATTGCTTAGCGATAAAAATATCAAAATAGTGAAATGTGCGATTAAAATTTGTATGTCACGGTCTGAAAAGATTACTAAGGCAAGTGGTAATACATTTCACAAGTAACTTTGCTGAATTTTGTTCAGATTATCCAAAAATTTATCAAACATTGTTTTTGCCATCAGTGTTCTGATGTTGTGGACTTTTGGGAGTTTAGTGAATGATGAATGTATGTTCCTGTAAGTCTAAATTATTATTGTAGTCTGTTTGGATTAAACATACTGTACAGTACCCAAACACTCACTGAATGGAAAAGTACCCAAACAGTCACTGAATACAAAAGTAACACACGTCACGTGTAAGTATGTCAAAGGTTTTAACCTAATATATCACTACATCGTCCACCAAAATTAATTTTATTAGCAATAAATAATCTTATATGTAATGAGTCATTACATATAAGATTATTTATTGCTAATAAAATTAATTTTTAATGACTAATGACTATGAGTTTATATTTTTAAATGAAAAATAATAGATTAGTTTACTAATTAAAAGTATGAGACGAGGCAAATCTCCAGGACATGACAGTCTCAGCATTGAACATTTTGTACATGCTGGACCGCATCTCCCAAGACTGCTAGCGTTATTGTTCACGTTCTGTATCCGGCACTCTTACCTACCTGCTGAGTTGATGAGAACGGTGGTTGTACCAATATTGAAAAATAAAACCGGTGATGTCAGTGATAAGGGTAATTACAGACCGATCTCATTGGCGACTATTACGGCTAAAGTACTTGACGGTGTGTTTGAGAGTCAACTTAGTAAACATCTTAAAATACACGATGGTCAATTCGGCTTTAGGCCACAGTTATCGACTGAGTGTGCTATTTTGTCTCTCAAGCATACTGTCAGGTACTATACGGAGAGAAGTACGCCGGTATATGCGGCGTTTCTAGACCTTTCCAAGGCGTTTGACCTGGTCAGGTATGACATGCTGTGGTGTAAGATGCGCGAAGCGGGAGTGCCTAACGCCATAACAAATATGTTTCAGTATTGGTATGGCCACCAAACAAATCATGTTAGATGGGCCAATGAGTTGTCTGAGGAGTACAGGTTGGAATGCGGGGTGAGACAAGGGGGATTGACCTCGCCAGCGCTTTTCAACCTGTACGTAAACCAGCTGATGGTCGAGCTCAGTAGCACACATGTTGGCTGTTCTATTGACGGTCTGTTTGTTAATAGTATTAGTTATGCGGACGACATGGTGCTGCTGAGTCCGTCAATTAGCGCACTCAGAAAGTTGCTGGCGGTCTGCGAGACTTATGCAGAAGCTCATGGGCTTGTGTATAACGTACAGAAAAGCAAACTACTTGTTTTTAGAGTAAAGTGTAAAAAACCAGCACACATCCCACCGGTTATGTTAAAAGGTGTGGCCCTTGAAAGGGTGCTAGATTTTAAGTATTTAGGGCACATAGTTACTGAGGACTTGAAAGATGATGCTGACATGGAAAGAGAACGGAGGGCGTTGGCAGTCCGATGCAATATGTTGGCCCGCAGGTTTGCACGTTGTACATCACAAGTGAAATTGACACTATTTAAGGCTTTTTGTCAGTCTTTGTACACGTGCACTCTGTGGGTTCGATATACGCAAAGGGCATACAACGCCCTCAGAGTTCAATATAATAATGCCTTCAGGGTGCTGTTGGGTGCATGTACATGTGCATGTACCCGGTGCGTCAGGTGAGTGCAACCGGTACATGAATTAATTTTTTCATTTTAATTTTTGTTTTATTGGTTACTAACATAGCTTATAAGTAGTGTGTATTACTAACATCATATGGATCAAGGTCCGAAATAAAGTATTTTTATTTATTTTATTTTATAATGAATTTGCTTCCTAAGATAAATTTATGGGTAATAAAGGGTGTGCAAGTTGTTAGAATGATTAGCACCACTGGCCCAAACTGGTCCACTGGATCCGGCGGGTCCTTCACATGCCCTAATCTTGTTGATTCTGGAAAGAAGCCAGTTGATTCCAAAGAGAAAATTATTAAGAACATGTCATGCGTTGAGCCACATTGTTCCAGCGTATATGTTCGGCAAAACCGAAATATAGCAAATAAAATCGTTACCTATGTCGGAGGGCAACCCGGAAGGCACACAGACTGTCGCAAAAGCTTTGGCAAAAACAGAAGCGTCTGGCAAGGAAGCAAGTGAATTCTTAACACGTTTTTACGGTGACCAGGTAAAATATTATTATATTATAATAGCAGGTCACGTTACTACAAACTGTAAAATTTTCTCATTCAATTTTGAACTTAACCTTCAACAATTGCTCAGGTGCTGGTAAAACTGCAGGCATACCAGGCCTGGGCTTCGGCCCGTAATGACCCGTCAACGTGCTCGCGCGATGTTAAAAGAGCGTTAAATTCTCCCGCCAAGTATTGCGAACGGGTGTTACGGAAGGCGCGTTTTGACCATGTTGGACGAATTGAGGCCAAGTTGGCATCCTTTCTGGTAGCAAGGAGTTCTGATCGCTGTCTAAATCGGTCTAGACAAATTTCTGCCATTTGCTGCCTCTTATGCTTAAGTCTGATGGAACGCTGGCTCATCCCGCGCAAGAAAGTGCAAACTTATTAGCCTTTATCTTTGCCGAAAATTCACGCCTTGATGCGGCCTCTAACATACCCCACTGTAGTTCCACAATGTCGGAGATGGCAATCTGGTCAAATTCAATGCTCTGAAAACAAAGGCGTCTCTTTTCACTGCCAAAAGGAGTCAGTTTCAGTTATCTCCTACTTTCCGAGGAGCATCTGTACTAGTTACCGACCGCCTAGAGCTTTTGGGCATGGAGTTGACGTCTGATTGGCTCAACCATCGAGTCAAAAGCACAGACTTAATTCCGGACAAAAACTGATTCTGTTATTCTGATTGCAAATATTTTTTTGCCAGACGTCTCTTAAAATTTTTAAGCAAAAATATGTTACAATTTAATTAACCTTGCTGTTTTTATTACCTCCTGCTCTGCTACAACCTTTAGTAAATCTTAGCATTCAGTCTTCTACCTACCTTTTGTTTCCTAGACTCTTAACAAACACGTACAGTATGTTCAAGGTCTGAGAGTTCACATTAACACAAAAAATTGAACACGACTGGGTCCTTTTGACGAGTAATAGTACAAATCCGACGACTATTGGTACAAATCGCCCTTTTTTTTAACTATCTAAAGTACTAAAATTACCTATTAGTCTCTTTTTGCATGGAACATTTGTTCCATTCTGTATCTGAGAAGGACGTTGTTAGCTGCGCTACAGTTTATACTTTTGCAGCTATCATCGTTTTACTTGTGTACCTAGGTACTTCTTGTGTTATTGGTCCAAAATATATTTTTTTCAATTTTGCTGATATTAATATTTTGCCTAGAAGTAGGTACACGCGGCTACACATCAAGCTATACATTTCCAGTTTACACTGACCACTCATTGTTAGGAAATCCTATACAATGCGAGATCAGCATATACTGGAAATGTATAGCTTGATCTGTAGCCGTGCGTACTATTTCATTTTAAAACACCACATCTTTGTTTACTCATGTGGTCTAATTACACGAATCCAAAATAAAATTTATGTAATAGACGCGGCCGCTTGATGCATCGCGACGCCGCCGCCGGCCGCTGCCACCCGCCCGCCGCGCGCCGCCCGCTCGCACCCTCTCGCGAGTGTTTCATTTTCATTTAATTATTAGAAATGCTTTAGAGATATTCAGGGGATTTCTTCCAATTTGAGTAGACAAAAATTTTTGGTAGTAAGATTCATAAAAATATCCTGGGTGTCTTTAATGTACAAGGGTTAAATACAAATTTAACTTCACGAAAAAAAAAGTATAATAGTCACATTGGTGATAATTTACCTAGTTATTTGTAGTAACTATTTAAATACTTTGACAAAATTTCACTCTCTAGGTAAGTACTGTTTTGAAGTTATCATTTATTTTATATAAAATAGTCAATATGGTACTTAATATGTTGATTTTGACCGGGGATAATTATTTCCATAATTAAAACTTTTGAAAAGGAGCAGTCATGTACAAAATCACCAGTGGTCCATTTTTTGTTCCCACTTAAATTTAATGTTATTGCTATAATTGCTAATAACTCAATATATATAAAAAAAAAATCGGGGATTACTGTCAATTTATGTATTTCAGCTATTTATATATTTAATTCTGAATTATCACCCAAAGAGCATTTATTGCAATCTACTCCATACAAATCGATCTATTTTTACTGGACTAGTACTGGAGTCCAGTTTTTGTGTCATGATGTGCACAATGATCGGGTCCCAGGTTGATGTATCAATACCAATGTTAGAGATGCCGTTCAGGCATTCGGTAATGACGTCATGCATCTTCTTCAAATTGGATGAATCTGCATGTTGTATGATCGGCAGATTTAGCATGTTGTTCATAAATGAGGTAAACTGCAGGCGACGGTTGTCGTAGCGCTGATTTAATATTTCCCAACATGAGTTGTAGTTGTCAGTGCTAATGGTGAGATGCTGCACTAAGCGTTCGGCTTCACCTCGCAGCTTGGTTTTTAGGTGTTGCATTTTCTGCGCGTTGTTGATCATCGGGTTTTTATGAATTGCTTCCAGAAACAGGTCTTTGAAGGAGATCCACTGACTGTAGTTTCCTGAGAACTCGGGGATTTCAATCTTAGGTGTCGATTTCTGATAATGGACGGTGGACCAGATTTTGGCATTGATTTTCCTCTTCAGCTCATCGTACTTCTGTTCGATATCCGTGAACATTTCGTTGTAATGCTCGTTGGATCCTTTCAGTTGGAAGTCTATTTCCCAGTGAAGTTTATCGATGGGTTCCCACTTCGATTTCAGTGTCGCGAAGTGGTCTTCCAGTTCCCATCTTTCGGAGATAGTGACTACGTCAATTTTTGACATAACACGGTGTATCGCGTTGAAATTGCATTCTTGCTTGTTAAGCAAGAGTTGTATATTGTTGTTGTCGTTATCTTCTGAAGTCCCACCTAGGTCGAACTTCACGTTTTGTTTGCCCGCAGTCGCCAGTTGGTTAATGAGGTCCGTTTTCGTTGATAAGAACATTTCTTTAGTTTTCGCATAGATGTCATCCTTGAAATATGCGATATCCTTATCTTCTAGTTCCAGCAACAGTTGGGCATGTCTGCTTTCGAAGTCTTGCCATTGGTTTTCTAGCGACGACAAGCGTTTCTTCAAGTATTCCACAGTTTTTCGTGATGAGGAATCCTTGCGATAATTAACACATAATGTTTTAATGTTGTCGAAGCACGTTGACTGCAATTCCAGTTTCTCCATGTTGATGCTTCTTGTTGTTATCTTAGTTAGAAGGCTCAAGAGACCTGGCACGTCGTTGACGATGACAGAAGAGCGTTGTGTTGTGTTGCGAAGGCTACTGCGTTGCTTGTAGTCTTCTCCGTTTCAAATCTTGAAATCGTTGATCTTCTTTGATTTGAAATGGTCAGTGGAACTCAGCACCCTTGCGCCTCGGTACGATATTATGCGACTTCTCAATCTAACTGGGGCGACCCGCTTCTGGGAGACCAGCTAAACCGATCCGCTACCGTAAAGAGACACAACAGCACCAAGTCCGGCTTGAAGGACCATAAAATGTACGGTTCGTACACTTGAAGTAGTTGTAGTTGTTAAGGTTGTTGGTTGAAGCGCGTAGAGAAAAGATCACTTAGTTCCCGTTAGGTTTATTACGTATAGTGTATACAAGTAATACTGTTGACGATTCCTTTCTCTAATGTTAGTCACCGCGTAGCAGTAATTGCACTCATTGATTTATTCAAATGTATGAATATTTATACCTAGTATTAAAGTGACGCGTTTGGTGCAAACCATCGCGTCAGCAAAACATGTACCGTTTAAGACTGTACACAATTCGTAATGTATGTTCCCCGATTACTCGAAAATGGCTGGACCGATTTGGGTTTTTCTTTTTTTGTTCGAAAGGGTCTGTGTTTGTATGAAAGCTGAGAGTCTGGCGAATTCTTGAAGCCTACTTAGGAATTATGAAGTCACCTGTTAAGATTTTTAATTAAAAGTTGAAAATTTGAGTCATAATTTACCGAACGTAAATTTTTCACTTTAGATCAACATTTTCATAACTTTCATCACAGTTACGAAGCTGATTATTTTATGCATAAAAGTACTACTTATGAAAATTCAGTTGCAAAAAAAGAAACTCGATAAAACCCTCTACTTTTTTTTTTAGAATTTTTTTAGGTTGGTCAGGTCGAAAATTTTCAAACATTCAGAAAAAAATTCATAACTCGAAAACTATGAAAAGTCGCGGAACATACATGGGGGTGATTCGAATACCCCACGATACGAGGGACCGAAATTTTATTTTTGGACGTCAATGTTCCGGCCACCCTGTATATTAAACCACAGGTTCAATCTTACGACACACTAACCCAATCTATCCGGCAATATTACAACACGAAGGCGCCGAACAACGTCACGAATCAATCTCGCGCACGTTGCATCAGAGCGGCCATTACTCACGAGCTCAGCGCGCAATGCGGCAGGTGCCGGGATTAGGAGCGCCTCAACTTAGATTGTGTCCGACAACTTAGATGACGTGGGTCTCCGCGAGGTACTGGAGGTGTGTGGGCTTGAGGGACGGGAGGGGGAGGCGTCGGGTGTAATGCACCTAAAAAGATTTGCGCAATTTCTGTGGCTCAAGATTTTCATAAGACTGAAATTTAAAGTCGAGTTCATTAATATATTGGCCCTTTCAGGCTTCAAAACTATATGAACGTCAAAAAAGTTCATAATATGTTGACAACTATAATAAAATGAAATGGAAATGGAGAAATGGACTCCCATAAAACTGTGACGTTTCTGACCCATTTTCTGCCCACTGAGTCGGGTTCAAAATCATCTAAACTAACGATTTTTTATGGTTGTGGCCGTAAAACGATGAGACATGGTTTTGGTCATGGCCTCTCGTATTATAAGCATGATTAAATTGTGGTTAAGAATAAGATTCATTCATATGTGACTGCTTTTTCTCAGTGACATTAGCAAAAGCAGTCACATATTAATGAATCTAAATCTTGATCACAATTTAATGATGCTTATAGTTGTCACAATATTAGGAATTTGTATAAGAAATGGCGAATATAGGGTGACTGGTAATTAGTGACCGATACCTAAACACATGATTGTACTCATGATAACAAACAACTTTTAGTATGGGACCAAACCTGAAATCGCGAAAAAAAATCAGCTGCTCCCTAAATTTTGACGAGTTATGGGAACATGAATGTATGGGGCAGCTGATATTTTTTTTTGAATTAAAATGATGTTCCTAAAAACTTAAAACGCTTGAGAATATTTTAGTCACATGCTCGTGTTTGAATAAAATACATACATTTTCTAAACCTTAGCTCCTCTCCACACTATGTCATAAGTCTAAGGTTCAGTACCCCACGCTGTAGCAGTGTTAGCATTAAAGTTAGAAATCTCATCGCAGCGGAACTTGTAGGTAACCGTGTCGATGCAGCGGTGTGGCGGTTTGTACCGAGAACATTGCGTTACTAACCAGTTTAAACTTTCAAGTATCTATTTATTTTATTTATATAATGGTGAATGAGTTAGAAAGAAAGAAAGAAGAAATATTTTTTCAGTCGTTACGGGTAGTCAAAAGTGTGACAACCAGTCTTACCAAGAGCAAGAGGCATCGTGAAACTCAGTAACTGGGTTGTAAAGGTCAGATTGGACTCGCTCCATGCAAAATATTGTTTTAGTTTATAAACGGTTGTTGACGAAGTGTGCAGATCGCTATATACAACGTGCCGCTGCTTTGACGACATTAACTTAACATGCGTATATGGTTCCGCATGTTCGTTTTGTAAAGATATTTTAATTTCATTAAACTTTATTATTTATTGATCTAATTAAAATTTTCTAAAATAGCATCTTAGAGCAACGTGTAGCGCAGAGATGAAATTAAAACGAACGAGAAAGAAATGGTCACGCCACTCGATTTTTTTTCTGGGTGTTGTGCAAAAAAAAACATTCATGAAGCTACTCACAGCTGGGTCAGAACAATAGACACACGATGAACCAAAAAAAGGGTCAAAGTCAAAGACCTTACCAGCTGACATAGAACAATAGCTTCATGAATTCCTTTGCATAGAGTGATCCTAATTTTGGTTATTATTTTATTATTAAGTTTGTTCGAAATTTATTTTTTGTCAATTGATTAATTATTTTATCTTATTATAATTTTTATGATTACTGGCCACTAGCACTACCTGTGTCTTTAGTTAATGTCGTAATTGCGGGAACACGTTGTATAAGTAAGAAATAAAGAAAACACATTTATTTAATAACAATAAAACAATATCGAGAACGGGTCTTATCGCAATATTCCTTTTTTTACGAGGTAAACAGGTACCTACTTGTTTCCCGACAAGAAAAGAAGAAGAAGAGAAGAAGAAGTTTTTCTTTGTTTTTGGAACGAAGTTCCTTATCGCGCGTTGTGAAAGGGGGCTAGACGGAAAAAAGTCTCACGAAAAGTTGTCACGACACTTTTTACTCAATCTGCCTAGCCTTTTCCCAACTATGTTGGGGTCGGCTTCCAGTCTAACCGGATGCAGCTGAATACCAGTATTTTACATGGAGCGACTGCCTGTCTGACCTCCACAACCCAGTAACTGGGTAATACGATACCCCTTGGTAAGACTGGTTGTCAGACTTTCGGGCTTCTGACGACCCGTAACGACTGTCAAAGATCCACGAATGACAGCCGGGACCAACGGCTTAACGTGCTTTCCGAGGCACGGAGGAGTCTCGGTGTATAAAGATGGTCACCCATCCACTGACCAACCCCGGCAAGCGTAGCTTAACCTGATGGATCGACCCGTGCGGCAGTTATTACTTAGCCACGAGCTCCTTAAAAGTGTCACGACACTTTTTACTATAGGTAGCTATTGTAAGCCGTGCGGCGTGCGCATGTTTCTCTGTCTCTCTCTCTCTCTCTCTCTCTTATAGAAAGCAAGCCAGATATTTTCATTTCTATTTCGCATTGAACACTGTGGTGTCGCGATGATGATGATGATGATGATGATGGTGGTGGTGGTGGTGATGATGATGATGATGATGATGATGATGATGATGATGATGATGGTGATGATGATGATGATGATGGTGGTGGTGGTGATGATGATGATGATGATGATGATGATGATGGTGATGATGATGATGATGATGATGATGGTGGTGATGATGATGATGATGATGATGGTGATGATGGTGATGATGGTGATGATGATGATGATGATGATGATGATGATGATGATGATGGTGATGATGATGATGATGATGATGATGATGATGATGATGATGATGATGATGATGATGATGATGGTGATGATGGTGATGATTGTGATGATGATGATGGTGATGATGGTGATGATGATGATGATGATGATGATGATAAGTATAAAAATAAAATTTTGTTACAATTCCTTCACTAATTAATCGAAAGGAACTTCGTTCCATCCGCGTGTCCCTTGACACCTCTCAAGTTTTTTTTTTTTGTTTTTGTTTGTTTTGTTTGTCGTGTTTAATTTAAATATTGTTCAAGATTACGCAATGAGACTTTGGAAAGATAAAATTAAGTAAAAATTATTGACATGTGATTGGAAAAGTTCCAAAAGTATAGTTTTTTATCTCAGCAACATAACTCACGTATCCAAGACAGATTCAATTCTCGAATCAATAAAGTCGGATTGCAACCCGATATGAATACGCGAATACCATTAAATATTGAAAGGTGTTCGCACGAGTGAGCCGTAAAGCTGTCCGGTCCGGAATGAAGCCGGGACGGAATGCATTGCTCGTCGCGACCGGCGCGGCGGCGCGAGCATGTGGGGATGTGCAGTATTGTGCACTATGATATTCTATAGGAGGAAGTTATTATAGAATGCACATTACGAGAAAATCTCTTGTGACAAATTGTTGTGTTTTGATGATGGACACCCCGCTTGTTACCTACTATTAAATTCAAATTCAAAAACTTTATTTCGAGCGATAAACTAGTCCTTAAAAACTAAGTGTTAGAACACAACACGAAACGATGGCACATGTAACTGACAGCAGTGAAGTATATACAAACAGTATAGTCTGCCAGCAATCATCTTCAGAACCCTGTGAGGGCAGCCATGACTCGAGGCACCATCGATGCTGCGCGCTTTCGCATTATTGTGTACAAACAATCTACACGCGCCGCCGCAAACATCCCTGATGCACTGCAATGCCATGGCAACCTCATCAGTTTTCTGAAGGCGTTATTAAATTGGATTTTTAAGGGCTCCATACGACGCTTGCGATTATTTCTCCCACAAGCTGCACGTGTGGGAGGTGGTGGTGGTGGTGGTGGTGGTGCAGAATAAAGAAAGAAAAAGAAAAGAAAGAAAAAGAAAAATGTTTTATTTGCGACCCGCACAGGCAGTACAGTTTAGAAGCATAAAGCTGCGATATTTAAAAAATAAATACCGCAACGCTGGTATTCTGACAGGGCCTACTGTGTGATGCCACGGACACACCACGGATATCTATAACTCACAAGGGGAATAAAATACAAATACTAGAATACTTATAGTACTCTAAAAAGCGTCATCTTCACTTCTGCAGTATAACGTGTAAACCTGAGGGCTATCATGTTCGCACGCACGGAAAAAGTCAAATAAAAAAAGGGTATTCACTCGTGTAAAGGGTTTACACGAGTGAATGTTCTACGATCATATTTTAAAGTGATAATGATAATAATAAAATTATTTTGAGGTGAATGATAAGATATAAACTGCCACGTGAAGAAAGCTGATGGTGGTAACACATTAATATTTCTTATTAGTCCAGTAAAAATAGATCGATTTGTATGGAGTAGATTGCAATAAATGCTCTTTGGGTGATAATTCAGAATTAAATATATAAATAGCTGAAATACATAAATTGACAGTAATCCCCGATTTTTTTTTTATATATATTGAGTTATTAGCAATTATAGCAATAACATTAAATTTAAGTGGGAACAAAAAATGGACCACTGGTGATTTTGTACATGACTGCTCCTTTTCAAAAGTTTTAATTATGGAAATAATTATCCCCGGTCAAAATCAACATATTAAGTACCATATTGACTATTTTATATAAAATAAATGATAACTTCAAAACAGTACTTACCTAGAGAGTGAAATTTTGTCAAAGTATTTAAATAGTTACTACAAATAACTAGGTAAATTATCACCAATGTGACTATTATACTTTTTTTTTCGTGAAGTTAAATTTGTATTTAACCCTTGTACATTAAAGACACCCAGGATATTTTTATGAATCTTACTACCAAAAATTTTTGTCTACTCAAATTGGAAGAAATCCCCTGAATATCTCTAAAGCATTTCTAATAATTAAATGAAAATGAAACACTCGCGAGAGGGTGCGAGCGGGCGGCGCGCGGCGGGCGGGTGGCAGCGGCCGGCGGCGGCGTCGCGATGCATCAAGCGGCCGCGTCTATTACATAAATTTTATTTTGGATTCGTGTAATTAGACCACATGAGTAAACAAAGATGTGGTGTTTTAAAATGAAATAGTACGCACGGCTACAGATCAAGCTATACATTTCCAGTATATGCTGATCTCGCATTGTATAGGATTTCCTAACAATGAGTGGTCAGTGTAAACTGGAAATGTATAGCTTGATGTGTAGCCGCGTGTACCTACTTCTAGGCAAAATATTAATATCAGCAAAATTGAAAAAAATATATTTTGGACCAATAACACAAGAAGTACCTAGGTACACAAGTAAAACGATGATAGCTGCAAAAGTATAAACTGTAGCGCAGCTAACAACGTCCTTCTCAGATACAGAATGGAACAAATGTTCCATGCAAAAAGAGACTAATAGGTAATTTTAGTACTTTAGATAGTTAAAAAAAAGGGCGATTTGTACCAATAGTCGTCGGATTTGTACTATTACTCGTCAAAAGGACCCAGTCGTGTTCAATTTTTTGTGTTAATGTGAACTCTCAGACCTTGAACATACTGTACGTGTTTGTTAAGAGTCTAGGAAACAAAAGGTAGGTAGAAGACTGAATGCTAAGATTTACTAAAGGTTGTAGCAGAGCAGGAGGTAATAAAAACAGCAAGGTTAATTAAATTGTAACATATTTTTGCTTAAAAATTTTAAGAGACGTCTGGCAAAAAAATATTTGCAATCAGAATAACAGAATCAGTTTTTGTCCGGAATTAAGTCTGTGCTTTTGACTCGATGGTTGAGCCAATCAGACGTCAACTCCATGCCCAAAAGCTCTAGGCGGTCGGTAACTAGTACAGATGCTCCTCGGAAAGTAGGAGATAACTGAAACTGACTCCTTTTGGCAGTGAAAAGAGACGCCTTTGTTTTCAGAGCATTGAATTTGACCAGATTGCCATCTCCGACATTGTGGAACTACAGTGGGGTATGTTAGAGGCCGCATCAAGGCGTGAATTTTCGGCAAAGATAAAGGCTAATAAGTTTGCACTTTCTTGCGCGGGATGAGCCAGCGTTCCATCAGACTTAAGCATAAGAGGCAGCAAATGGCAGAAATTTGTCTAGACCGATTTAGACAGCGATCAGAACTCCTTGCTACCAGAAAGGATGCCAACTTGGCCTCAATTCGTCCAACATGGTCAAAACGCGCCTTCCGTAACACCCGTTCGCAATACTTGGCGGGAGAATTTAACGCTCTTTTAACATCGCGCGAGCACGTTGACGGGTCATTACGGGCCGAAGCCCAGGCCTGGTATGCCTGCAGTTTTACCAGCACCTGAGCAATTGTTGAAGGTTAAGTTCAAAATTGAATGAGAAAATTTTACAGTTTGTAGTAACGTGACCTGCTATTATAATATAATAATATTTTACCTGGTCACCGTAAAAACGTGTTAAGAATTCACTTGCTTCCTTGCCAAAGCTTTTGCGACAGTCTGTGTGCCTTCCGGGTTGCCCTCCGACATAGGTAACGATTTTATTTGCTATATTTCGGTTTTGCCGAACATATACGCTGGAACAATGTGGCTCAACGCATGACATGTTCTTAATAATTTTCTCTTTGGAATCAACTGGCTTCTTTCCAGAATCAACAAGATTAGGGCATGTGAAGGACCCGCCGGATCCAGTGGACCAGTTTGGGCCAGTGGTGCTAATCATTCTAACAACTTGCACACCCTTTATTACCCATAAATTTATCTTAGGAAGCAAATTCATTATAAAATAAAATAAATAAAAATACTTTATTTCGGACCTTGATCCATATGATGTTAGTAATACACACTACTTATAAGCTATGTTAGTAACCAATAAAACAAAAATTAAAATGAAAAAATTAATTCATGTACCGGTTGCACTCACCTGACGCACCGGGTACATGCACATGTACATGCACCCAACAGCACCCTGAAGGCATTATTATATTGAACTCTGAGGGCGTTGTATGCCCTTTGCGTATATCGAACCCACAGAGTGCACGTGTACAAAGACTGACAAAAAGCCTTAAATAGTGTCAATTTCACTTGTGATGTACAACGTGCAAACCTGCGGGCCAACATATTGCATCGGACTGCCAACGCCCTCCGTTCTCTTTCCATGTCAGCATCATCTTTCAAGTCCTCAGTAACTATGTGCCCTAAATACTTAAAATCTAGCACCCTTTCAAGGGCCACACCTTTTAACATAACCGGTGGGATGTGTGCTGGTTTTTTACACTTTACTCTAAAAACAAGTAGTTTGCTTTTCTGTACGTTATACACAAGCCCATGAGCTTCTGCATAAGTCTCGCAGACCGCCAGCAACTTTCTGAGTGCGCTAATTGACGGACTCAGCAGCACCATGTCGTCCGCATAACTAATACTATTAACAAACAGACCGTCAATAGAACAGCCAACATGTGTGCTACTGAGCTCGACCATCAGCTGGTTTACGTACAGGTTGAAAAGCGCTGGCGAGGTCAATCCCCCTTGTCTCACCCCGCATTCCAACCTGTACTCCTCAGACAACTCATTGGCCCATCTAACATGATTTGTTTGGTGGCCATACCAATACTGAAACATATTTGTTATGGCGTTAGGCACTCCCGCTTCGCGCATCTTACACCACAGCATGTCATACCTGACCAGGTCAAACGCCTTGGAAAGGTCTAGAAACGCCGCATATACCGGCGTACTTCTCTCCGTATAGTACCTGACAGTATGCTTGAGAGACAAAATAGCACACTCAGTCGATAACTGTGGCCTAAAGCCGAATTGACCATCGTGTATTTTAAGATGTTTACTAAGTTGACTCTCAAACACACCGTCAAGTACTTTAGCCGTAATAGTCGCCAATGAGATCGGTCTGTAATTACCCTTATCACTGACATCACCGGTTTTATTTTTCAATATTGGTACAACCACCGTTCTCATCAACTCAGCAGGTAGGTAAGAGTGCCGGATACAGAACGTGAACAATAACGCTAGCAGTCTTGGGAGATGCGGTCCAGCATGTACAAAATGTTCAATGCTGAGACTGTCATGTCCTGGAGATTTGCCTCGTCTCATACTTTTAATTAGTAAACTAATCTATTATTTTTCATTTAAAAATATAAACTCATAGTCATTAGTCATTAAAAATTAATTTTATTAGCAATAAATAATCTTATATGTAATGACTCATTACATATAAGATTATTTATTGCTAATAAAATTAATTTTGGTGGACGATGTAGTGATATATTAGGTTAAAACCTTTGACATACTTACACGTGACGTGTGTTACTTTTGTATTCAGTGACTGTTTGGGTACTTTTCCATTCAGTGAGTGTTTGGGTACTGTACAGTATGTTTAATCCAAACAGACTACAATAATAATTTAGACTTACAGGAACATACATTCATCATTCACTAAACTCCCAAAAGTCCACAACATCAGAACACTGATGGCAAAAACAATGTTTGATAAATTTTTGGATAATCTGAACAAAATTCAGCAAAGTTACTTGTGAAATGTATTACCACTTGCCTTAGTAATCTTTTCAGACCGTGACATACAAATTTTAATCGCACATTTCACTATTTTGATATTTTTATCGCTAAGCAATTGCTCACTTGACGTCAAGCTGACAACTGAACTCGGATATGCCTGCGGACATATACGATGTAGTAACGCTTCGGCGCCGTACACTACTGATCTAGTACTATTAACATCATTGTGTTTAGTAGAAAAAGATATTGATGTTTTTAGATAATTAGACGACTACTGGGTCACTGTCGACTTCACCCGCGTTTACCTTACATGATTCGAACCAGAAGGCGGTAGTTGATAGAAAAAATGCGCTTATGCTGATGTAAAGCGCATTTATTATATCGCATAGGTATAACTGTGCACTGAGTTTATTAAAATCCTAACAATAGAATAATTTCAGATTTTTCTCTTTGCTGACGTAACAACAACAACGTCAGTTTCGTGTAGTCGGACAATACTGGCTTTTCGTTCCGGTACAGTTTCGTGCAATTGTCGCGCGAGTGGGTAGATTGCAGAGTAGGCATGGTATTATACCTTTCGCATTTTTGATTTGTATACTACTGTTTTCGGCAATTTGTATGTAAAATCATTGGCACATTATCCGAGAAATGAAATAAATTGTCTTTCCGAAGCTCACTAAAACATAGAGTTTTAAAACCTTTACTGCCAACGGTGACAGAATCATTATCTAAGGACTTTCCGCATATTACGCAAGACATAATAAATAAGTACCAAAATCCGGGCGCATCGTAAACAATCTCATTGCGTAATAAAAGAAAATTTTCAGTAATTATTTGAGCAGTTAAACAATAGCTCCATCTTTTTCACATCCGATAACTTCGTCCCTCTCGCACACCGACGCGGGGGCTGTGGCGGGGGATGCAAGGCGCTCGGTCAAGGTTGGCATTTTATATTGTGTAGGTAATTTAGGTTTTATGCATTTTGCGAAGAATCCTTATCACTTAATCAGGGGATTATGACACTTACATATGAAGAATGAAAATGTTAATGCACAGCCTAAAAAATATTTCAAGTGTCTTTTATGTACAATATACAAAACATGATAAAACACTTTTTAACTATGTTCCTGAGAAGTCACCAAGGTGAAAACTGAACATAGGTTCGAGGCTAACGTTTGGAATGTATAAACAGAAAAATCCCCGAAAGTGCGATTTTTTAAGTCTCATTTATCACACCATGAAAGAAAAAATCTCGTAATGTTAAGAATTTTGTACCCAAACCGAGGGATTACTTATGTACTATAATTTTAGGCTGGCTGTAGACGATAATCTTACTTTTCACCTAAAGTGTATTTTTTGTTTAACGTTAAACAGTATAAACACAACTTTAGGTATTTCTGAGGTTCCTCCGACCATATGAACACAAAATTGCCACGAATGCATACGTAAATAACTATACTATTATTTCAAAACCAATTTACTAAAGTGTCTTTAATGCAATCTCAAACACTATTTTTACTGGACTATATATATAATATAGAAACCTTATGTTTTGTCAAGTCGTAAAAACTTTGCGAAGCAGGGGGCCTACTCCCTAAGCACGAAGCCCGTAGTTTCGGACTTTGTTACGGGCGTTTCTTACTCCGTATCACCTACGAATGGATGATTGGTTCGGGGCCCGAACGAAGTATGAATGACAACATAATGTGCCAGTTGTCCCTACTCCCGATGTGTTTTTGCCCGTCCGAAAAATTTAACTTTTACACTTGTTTTGATGGATCGTAATGTCAAACGGACGGATAAACGGACGGACGGAAAGACGGACGGACTTAGGGAGTAGGCCCCCAGGGCCGCGGCCGAGTCGCTAGTAATAAATAATTATTGTAGTCTTTCTTTGTAATCTTTGTAAGCTATTATAACTACACTATTGTATTAGATAAGCCTGTGATGATAGTTAGTATGTGTTATATATAAATAAATATTTCCGTTGCTGAATTTTGGTATTCGCGTTGTGGTTCGGTATTCGCGTTGCTGAATTTGGGGCCAAACAAATTTAAAAACTGAATACTTATATTTTTTTCGAGTTATTTTTGCCACCGACAAGCTAAGAAGAAGAAGAATTATCCTCTTAGATGACACTATTTCCAATTAAAATATAAACAAAAACTTAATGCTGTTAAAATCGCAAAAAAAAACATAATTGCATTATCAATAGAGATCGGATAATCGGATGCATATTAACCTAAAGTTGAGGTGTTGGCTAAGTATGGAGTGGGCTTTTGGATTAAAAAAATCCCAGAATTCCGGTATCGGCCAATTTTGACTTCTGATTATAGAATCGAATGTATAATTTACTTAAGTTCAGATGTTAGTTAATATGGATTGCACTTAAAAAAAAAAAAAAACCCGGGATTCCGGAACGATAATTTTTAAGTTCTGATTTTGGCATCGAATGTTTTAGTTAGGTACTTGCATTTAGGTGTTGGCTAATATGGATTGTAATTTTGTATTAAAAAAATCGCGGGGTTCCGGGATTCACAAATTAATAGTTCTGATTATAGAATCGAATGTATATTTACTTACGTTTAGGTTTTGGCTACTATGGAATGCACTTTTGTGTCAATCGTCAAAATGTCGCGATTCCGGAATTGATAAATTAAGTATTTTTTGAAAGGGTAACTTTTATCACTAAATTTTCATAGGGTGTTCGACTCATGAGCAACTTTCACTATGGGATCAACCCGTAAATCACGAAACATAAGTCAACTGATTCATACATTTTGGTCGAGTAGGTATTGAACTTTTGTTTCAAACATCGTAATTTTTTTTGTGATTTCAGAGTTGGTCCCATAGCTGCTGAAAATGTAAATCCAAGATCTCGGCATCAAATATTTTCAAAAATTTCGGGTACGGGTACGGGTACGGGTCATGGTTTTCGAGGCTGTTACAGCTGATAGTGACATTAAAATGTAAAACCAAGATGGCGGCTGCGAAAATTTTCAAATTTTTCGTCATGGGTGTCGTTTTATTGGTTTTCGGGGGTGTTAAAGCTGATAGTGACATTAAAATGTAAATCCAACATGGCGGCTGCGAACATTTCTAATTTAGATCATGGGTGTCGTTTTATTGGTTTTCGAGGGTGTTAAAGCCGATAGTGACACTAAATTGTAAATCCAAGATGGCGGCTGCGAACATTTTCTAATTTTCGTCATGGGTGTCGTTTTATTGGTTTTCGAGGGTGTTAAAGCTGATAGTGACATCAAAATGTAAATCCAAGATGGCGGGTGCGAACATTTTCTAATTTTTCGTCATGGGTGTCGTTTTATTGGTTTTCGAGGGTGTTAAAGCTGATAGTGACATTAAAATGTAAATCCAAGATGGCGGGTGCGAACATTTTCTTATTTTTCGTCATGGGTGTCGTTTTATTGGTTTTCGAGGGTGTTAAGGCCGATAGTGACACTAAATTGTAAATCCAAGATGGCGGCTGCGAATATTTTCTCATTTTCGTCATGGGGGTCGTTTTGTTGGTTTTCGAGGGTGTTAGAGCTGATAGTGACATTAAAATGTAAATCCAAGATGGCGGCTGCGAAAATTTTCTAATTTTCGTCATGGGTGTCGTTTTATTGGTTTTCGAGGGTGTTAAAGCCGATAGTGACACTAAATTGTAAATCCAAGATGGCGGATGCAAATATTTTTATATTTTTCGTCATGGGTGTCGTTTTCATGGTTTTAGGTGGTATTAAAGGTCATAGTGACATTAAAATGTAAATCCAAGGTGGTGGCTGCAAACATTTTTAAATTTTTGTTATGGGTGTTGTTTTCATAGTTTTCGAGGGTTGTAAAACCGACCGAAATGTTCGCAGCCGTCATCTTGGATTTACATTTTAATGTCACTATCAGCTTTAATACCCCTTAAAAAACCATGAAAACGATATCCATCACAATTTTTTTAAATTTTCGCAGCCGCCATCTTGAATTTACATTTTAATGTCACTATGAGCTTTAATACCCCCTAAAACCATGAAAACGACACCCATGACGAAAAATAAAAAAATATTTGCATCCGCCATCTTGGATTTACAATTTAGTGTCACTATCGGCTTAAACACCCTCGAAAACCAATAAAACGACACCCATGACGAAAATTAGAAATTTTTCGCAGCCGCCATCTTGGATTTACATTTTAATGTCACTATCAGCTTTAACACCCTCGAAAACCAATAAAACGACACCCATGACGAAAAATTAGAAAATGTTCGCACCCGCCATCTTGGATTTACATTTTAATGTCACTATCAGCTTTAACACCCTCGAAAACCAACAAAACGACACCCATGACGAAAATTAGAAAATATTCGCAGCCGCCATCTTGGATTTACAATTTAGTGTCACTATCGGCTTTAAAACTCTCAAAAACCATGAAAACGATACCCATGACGAAAAATTAAAACAACATTCGCGTCCGCCATCTTGGATTTACATTTTAGTGTCACTATCGGCTTTAACACCCTCGAAAACCAATAAAACGACACCCATGACGAAAAATTAGAAAATGTTCGCAGCCGCCATCTTGGATTTACATTTTAATGTCACTATCAGCTTTAACACCCTCGAAAACCAATAAAACGA
Source organism: Cosmia trapezina (assembly GCA_905163495.3). Classification (NCBI taxonomy): domain Eukaryota; kingdom Metazoa; phylum Arthropoda; class Insecta; order Lepidoptera; family Noctuidae; genus Cosmia; species Cosmia trapezina. The sequence continues at coordinate 1,141,794 of LR991025.1, forward strand.
CACCCATGACGAAAATTAGAAAATTTTCGCAGCCGCCATCTTGGATTTACATTTTAATGTCACTATCAGCTTTAACACCCCCGAAAACCAATAAAACGACACCCATGACGAAAAATTAGAAAATTTTCGCAGCCGCCATCTTCGATTTACATTTTAACGCCACTATCGGCTTTAAAACTCTCAAAAACTATGAAAACGACACCCATGACGAAAAGTTAGAAAATTTAGCAGCCGCCATCTTGGATTTACATTTTAACGCCACTGTCGGTTTTACAACCCTCGAAAACCATGAAAACGTCACCCATGACAAAAAAATTTAAAATGTTGGCAGCCGCCATCTTCGATTTACATTTTAACATCACTATCGGCTTTAACACCATCGAAAAGCATGAAAACGACACCCATGACGAAAAATTTGAAAATGTTTGCAGCCGCCATCTTGGATTTACATTTTAACATCACTATCGGCTTTAACATTCTCGAAACCCATGAAAACAATGCCAGCGATATAGTGACGGTACCTTCCAGGAACAACCATTTTCATTCGGCAGCTTTGTATTTCTCGCGGGGATTTATGTGATCCCGATTTCCCGGTATTTCCAAATAAATAAAACCACGTTATTTATGAAGTCGTTTCCATACCATGTATCCGATTAGTTGTGCATTCCCACATTTTCTTGAATCCCGGGATTTATATTAAGAAAAAAAATGCTAAGAAGCCGCTTCCATACTTTGTTAGCAAAATATTAACTTTAGGTTAATATGCATCCGATTATCCGATCTCTAATTATCAAACACATGAGAACGCTCACGGTTCACGTTCGAGCGCTCTCTTAACTCATTAATTTTACAGCCGCTGACTTTCAATAAACACACATTAAACACTCGTAATTAACAGTTTGAAGGAACCGTGTTCATATGAAAACCGACAGAATTACGACTGATATAAAATAAGGTTTATTTTGGTAAAGGAACTTAGCTTTTCTTATAACGTTTAAGTTTATAGTAATCATTTATGCAACTCTGTTAATAATAAAGTAAAAAAAATCGCAATTTATTTATGAAACCTAAATCAAATTGTCTCGTCCCCACTCGCTGCACTCAGCGTGTAAGTGAAAGTTCTAATTGGTAAAAATCACGCGAAACTTTCATAATGTTCCACTGCATGCAACACAATGTTGGCTACCTATATTATACTTAGCAGCCTTCTATTGTCTTGCAGTGGACTGAAACATGCAGTCCATTTTTCATGAGAGATTACCATTTACCCATAACCATCTGCCTAGCCTTTTCCCAACTATGTTGTGGTCGGCTTCCAGTCTAACAGGACGCAGCTGATTACCAGTATTTTACATGAAGTGACCGCCTATGTGACCTCCACAACCCGGTTACTGGGTAAAACTATACCCCTCGAAGAAACACGAAAATCTGACAACCAGTCTTATGGTTGTCAGATTTTTGTGTAAAGACTGTTCCACGAATCCACGAATGACAGCCGGGACCAACGGCTTATCGTCCTTTCCGATCTCGGCTTATCTTTTCCCGTGCGGCTGTTACTAAACCATGAGCACTGAGCACCTCTCTGAGTCACTATAAAAATGTACCTATGTACTTACCTTTTTATATTGACATTGAGACGGATTGTATACAGTGGCCTTAGTGCGAGTTTTTTTATACTTACTCGATCGCGTTTACGTTAACGTTGACGTATGTCAATTCGTATGGAATAATTGTGTTTCCCATTATAGTCACCAGGCGGCGCTTATTCATTTTCAGTACAAACTGACGTTTACGTTAACGTGATCGAGTAAGTATAAAAACTCGCATTAAGCCCTCAGTAGTTACTTTTAACTCTTCGTTTACAAACAAGAAGTCTAACTGCATATCAGTAAACTCATTAATGCGTCACTGAGTAACAAAACTTCTGTACACAGCGATCCGCCAACATGTTGCCAACATAAAGCACAGACCACACTGAGAATGAAGCGGAAAGAAGCCAAGCTCATTTAGCTTCGCTCATGTAGCTACCGCGTCTTTTCATACTTTGGTTCATATAATTATGATGGCACAGAGTTCATCAGCCAGTGTTTTATATATTTAATTAATAAATGTGCCATTAACGGCAAGAGGGTGATTGTAAGACAGGGGTGGAAGCTGAAGAGTTCGAGAGAATTTATAAGAGGGTATAGTCTAGCAGTTTATGACTAGACGGGTCGCCGGCGTAGTGAGGACATTGTCTTTAAGTTGTGATAATTTTTTCAGTTTCTGAATTCAATTTCAATTAATAATTTAGTGGCAAATATGGATTGAAAAAGTTAATGCATGGTATAAAATCATAATTATACAACAACGGTACAAACTCGATATTGAGTATCACCATATTTAAACTTAAATAGTTCTGCAAATGACTGAAAATCAAGCTATATATTATTTTCTGTGCTGTTACCGTAGATATGTGCACCTTATTTCACTCCGAAAGTACATAGGCAAATAGATATTTTAATTCGCGAGTTTTTGACAGATTTGTTAGTTTGTCAGTCATGCCCCAATATTTTCATTCACTCTCTATCGAACACGATTTTTTTAAACTGTCTGCTTTGATATATGGTGCGTATTAAAAACTTCATAATTATCACAACGAAGATCAACATGACTTAACTGTTCTTCTACAGTTCTTAAAAATTCACTATAGTTATTACAATTTTAAGGCTCAAATCTATGTGAAGAAACTTAGCTTTTTATCAAATTCAAAGATAATGTAAACATCAGAGGGGCAATTCTCGTATTTTTAACAACGTTCGCAATATCATCTCAAGACTCAATCTGACAGAAATTGTATAGCGTTTACCTTCATTTTTGACATTTTGATTGACGCTGGCATGAGATTGTGAACGTTTTTAGGTACGAGAATTGCCCCTCAGATACGTATTACAAGTCTAATTTATCAAATGATTAAAGCAATATTCCGGAGGCGTGCCCGGCGTGCCCGGCGTGCCCAGCTGGCGCGGCGTGCTTTATTTATGAAAACGAAACAAAACCAATAAAACTTATTGCAATGAATCTCATTTCGTATATTTTTCTCCGTTTCGTTCATTTCCGTGAACTTTTTCTTTCCTCGCGATTAATGAATGCGCTCCGTATTTTGTGCTGATTTCGGGAAATATTTTAATGTTTTTAAATGTAGGTTTTTGTTTTCTTTGAGGATAATTTAAGTCTGATGTAATAGGTATGGATAAGAAGTCAACAGATTGGTGCCTTTGGGGCATTCATACACGTCTTTGTTAAGCAAAAGAGGCTCAGAATCTTTGTTTCGCTAATTTTCTATCGAGTCAATGAACTCTTTAGATATTGTCAGGGAGGAAAATATCAAATCAGAAAATGTTAGAAAATAAAGCAATTATTATATAATTTGGCTTTTTACCTGCAGGAGGAGATTGTGGCTAAGTAATAACAACGCACGGGTCGATCCATCAGGTTAAGCTACGCTTGCCGGGGTTGGTCCGTGAATGGGTGACCATCTTTACATACCGTGATTCCTCCGAGCCTCGGAAAGCACGTTAAGCCGTTGGTCCCGGCTGTCATTCGTGGATCTTTGACGGGTTGACGGGTCGTCAGAAGCCCGAAAGTCTAACAACCAGTCTCACCAAGGGGTATCGTATTACCCAGTTATTGGATTGTGGAGGTCAGATAAGCAATCGCTCCATGTAAAATACTAGTATTCAGCTGCATCCGGTTAGACTGAAAGCCAACCCCAACATAGTTAGAATCGGCTAGGGATTTGATTGTTTTTTCCCTACCTAACGCTATTATGCTGACCCATTGTCATGACGAAATATTATTAAACAGGTTGTATGATCTATCCATGAGACAAACCTCAATATGATTTGAGTAAAATATGATTATAATTCCAAACGATTGAAAAACTGTGTTTAATATTTCATCAAAGCGAGTCCGTTTTACTATTTTTAGGGTTCCGTACCAAAATGGTAAAAAAGGAACCCTTATGGTGTGACCCATGGTGTGGCTGTCTGTCTGTCTGTCTATCTGTCACAGCTGGATATATCAAGAACTACTAATGCTATCAACTTGAAATTTGGAACAATTTTAGACGATGTTTACCCAACAATTTTGCAAGTAAGAAAGAAGTAAAAATATTTATATTTTTTTTGTAACAGGAACTGAAAGGGGGTCTTCAAAATTTAAAGTGGGGCTACTAGTTTATGTGGGGTATCATATGAAAGGGCGCTGTTTGCACATTCTCAAACATTTTTTTTTTTTTTTAGGTTTCATAGTTTTCGACTTTTGATGAAAAATGTAAAAAAAAAGACCGTTCCCCTCCTTAACTCCGAAGTTGAAGATAAAAATCTGAAATTATTCTATGTGATGGAAGTTTATGTAAAGATTACAGGAAAAATAAAACGATGTCTCTAAATAGCACACTTTTTCAGACATCGGGACGGAACCCTCGGTGCGCGAGTCCGACTTGCTCTTGACCGGTTTTTTTTTAAACAGGTACCAGATCCAACTTCGGCATCAAAGTGAATAAAGGCTGGTTCAAACAACCACGACGGGGGGGGGGGGGGACGTGCGCGACCCCAAGGCACCGCACGTCGCGTGAAACGCGGTGCCTTGGGGTCGCGTGTCGTGCCTTTTTGAAGGAGCCGTTTAAGTACGAACTTTTCAATCGTTACTAATAATATTTCTCTACGGTTCAGTCTATTAATAATATATGTTAATTTACTCCATAACTTGTACAGTTTTTTTTCAAACTCAAACTCAAAGCATTTATTTTAAATAAACCAATTACTGGCACTTTTGAATTGTCAAAGAGTCTGTCAGTTAGTCAGAAATTTGAAGCTAGTAGCCCATTCCAAAACGTAGATCTATGGAGAAGAACGGGCAAGACACTCCACGGATACTCTTTTGAATCAAGATAAGTATTACAACATCATGGGTACATTATATTTGTTGCTTCTACATGTGAGAACAATGTAAAAAAATACTTAAAACCAAGTTAAAATATAAAATTAAAAATAAGGCCTGGCAGATAAGAGATGACCAGTCTCAACTGACGGCACCCGTTCACGAACATGACGCGTGGATCAGCACCATCCAGCTCAACCATTTTGTAGGGAACCGAATGATCCAACACACGCGCCACCATCAGCGAGACATTTAAGTGAGAATGACAAACTCTCAACTGCCATGCTCTTTCAAGTCAAACTTACCTACATCATAATACAATAATAAACGGTCCCATGGTACTCACATTCACAAAAATTGAAAAAATGCTTCTAATTTACACAAAACTATATTTTGCAATGAATTGAGGTGAATAAAAATTTTACTACTTACCAAAAGGTAAGTACAGTCAGTCCCAAAAAGATGTATAACACGTACAAGGAATCATTTTATTGTCCACAACCTTGTTCACAAAACATAGTAGGTACTTTTACAATTTTTTTTTCCTAAAGAAAGTAAAAATTTTGTCCCAAAATTAACACACACAACAAACTTATTTGTATTTCAAATCAAAAATCTAGACGTGACAGTGACGTCATGCATGAAATGATGAGGACAGAAATAAAATTCTTGTTTAAAGACGTGTCATTCGATAGTAAGTCGTATGACGTTGACAGTCTTGTTACCGTATTTCTGACACTATCATTGTGTACGTTGTTTTAGTCATAGTCGTGGGTGTAAGTAGGTATAGAAGTTTTGCGACAAAATGTTTGCTTTGTTTTGGTAAAATAAATAGCATACTTACTATGTTTTGTACCGATGTATACTGTAGATACAATGTTATGGAACAAAGGTGGTTGATAATACATCTCTTTGGGGCTGACTGTACTACTTAAGGACGCTGTTACAAATGGGTAGTCAAATCATTACTTTTTTACACAAAAGTGTGTTTATTAAATAAAAGGCTTTGCTTTCTTAAAATGTTTTTTGGTGAAATTGTTGATAAATGTGCATGGTACGATTCTGAACCATAAATATAATTTTAGATAGGTACAGTTTCACAATAATGGTACCGAAGTGATTTTTTTTACTTCGGTACCGTTATTGAGAAGCTGTACATATCTAAAATTACGTTTATAGTACAGAATCGTATCATGCACATTTATCAACAATTTAACCAAAATACATTTTAAGAAAGCAAAGCATTTTATTTAATAAACACACTTTTGTGTAAAAAAGTAATGATTTGACTACCCATTTGTAACAGCGTCCTTTTTTTTTTTTTTTTTTTTTTTGAGGGTGGGAAATCATCAAATAACTTCTCCCGCTCTGGGTGGAGCGGGAGGGCGTGTCAGACTTTTACTGACTAAAACCCACCCGTGTTCCTTCAGTTGCCTATGCCAAGGCCGCGGTAACCCCTTCGGACAACCCGCGACCCCAGCGGCGTCGGCCCTATTGGGCCCCGTCACTTGCTGACATCTCTTTGAGGCGCGCGTGGAACACAACGCGCCGTCGACTCGGGCCTGGTCCTTACCGGACGGCGAGCTACCCGCTGCTCACCGTCCGCAGGCCCGCGCCTACGGTGGCCGGAAATCGCCCCGCGATTCCCGCCGCCCGGGACGTCTCCTGCGGCGACTGAGGGCGTGAGGCTGCCTCTCCCTCACGCGTTCCGCCTCCTCCTTCGCGAGCATCACTGCTTCGCAGAAGGAGGTGACGGCCTCCCATGCACTCTCGCTCCGCACCATGGCCTGGACCAGGCTCGGACGCGAGAGATCGCCGCCGCCGATCGCCTCCGTGAGAACACGGCGGTGCTCTGCCCAAGCCGGGCAGACCTCCACTGTATGCTCCACCGTGTCCTCCGGGCGATCCACACAATGGAAACACCCGGGCGTTTCCTCCCGCCTTATGCGAAACAGGAACCTCCCGAAACAACCGTGTCCGGTGAGGACCTGCGTCAGGCGGAAGGTGAGGACGCCGTGGCGCCTCTCTAACCACTCCTCAAAGAGGGGACTTATCGCCGCAATTGTGGCGTGCCCAGCGCTGGGTTGCGACAGTCGCGCTCTCCATGCCGCCATGAGATCCCGCCGGAGCTCTGTCCGCTGTACCGTGATTTCTCGCGGCAGCGGAGTTACGCCCCGGCGCTTCGCCTCCTCGCGCCACTCCCACACGTGCGCGAGGACCTTTGCCTCCAGATCCCACGGCGGCAATCCGGCAAGGAGGCTCGCCGCCTCCCGGGAGACCGTGCGGTATCCCCGGACAAGCCGGATGGCCATGACCCTCTGGGACGCGTTCAACCTGCCGGCTGGCCCCAGCCTTAGGGAACGCGCCCACACCGGTGCTCCGTAAAGGGCCATGGACCGCACGACCCCCGCGTAGAGCCTCCGGCAGGAGGCGTTTGGACCCCCCAGATTGGGCAGGAGCCGCCTCAAGGCAGCCCCAGCCCGTGCTAGTCTGGGAGCCAAACGTCGGAAGTGCTCCACGAAGTTCCACCGGCTGTCGAGGACGAGTCCCAAGTACTTCATCGTCGACCCGACTCCGATGTGAACCCCTCCCACCGTTATTTCGGAACCCGACGGTGGCGCATTCCGAGGACCATGAAAACACATGGCCTCGGACTTGTGTAGGGCCACCTCGAGTCCCAACTGCCGGATCCTCTCCACGACTATCGCAACCCCGCGTGTCGCTAAGTCCGCCGCCGCCTGGTGCGACCTCCCTTGCGCCAGGACCAGCGTGTCGTCAGCGTAACATACTACGCTGACGCCGCCAGGGAGGTCGGCGCGCAGCACCCAGTCGTAACCGATGTCCCACAAATGCGGCCCCAGGACCGATCCCTGTGGGACACCGCACGACATCTCTCGCCGGTTCCACTCTCCCTGATGACCGGGGTATATGACGGCCCTGTCCGTCAGATAGGCCTCGACCACTCGACAGAGGTAGGTCGGCATCCGGTGATACCGGAATGCCTCCCTGATGCAACTCCAGGGCAGGGTATTAAAGGCGTTGGCGATGTCTAGGGACACCGCCAAGACGACCCCACCCCGGGCCACTGCATCCCCCGTCGTGAGGGCTCGCACGCGCATTATGGCGTCCACCGTAGAGCGCCCCTTGCGGAAGCCAAACTGGCTCTCCGCCAAATCCGGCCCCCGCCGCCGCCGGCGGCGGCCGGGGGTGGTGTTATGACTATTATTTGCATGACACAATATAGTTTGCTGTTTGCATAGTGAAACTTTTTACTGTAACAGCGTCCTTAAGTTTAAGTAAAAAGTTTCACTATGCAAACAGCAAACTATATTGTGTCATGCAAATAATAGTCATAACACCACTTCAATGAGACCTTTACTCGTAAAACACGTTTCCTCTTTATCGTTACTTTTCGGAGGATGAAAAAGGGAGGAGAGGTGTCTTGTTAAATTGGTGTTCCTACTACAAAAGATGTAAGTCCACCAGTAAAATAAAGTTGGAGTGTTGGCAACATTGTGTTACGTACAATATTTTCTGTTGTTTTGTCAACAAGCGGAACTTAGGAGCCATCCATAAATTAATAGCGTCGCACGTTACGGTAAGAGAGGCCACCAAAAAAATGTGGCAAGGGGGGACAAGATATATGCTATATACATGTATAATCTAAGGTATCTAACGAAAACCTTTACAATATAACTCTATCAATATTATTATTTTACAATTTTATTTAAAACTAGCTGCACCCCGCAGTTTCACCCGCGTAGACTGGGATAAAAAGTAACCTATGTGTTAATCCAGGGTATAAGCTATCTACATACCAAATTTCATCCAAATTAGTTTAGCCGTTTGAACGTGAAGAAGTAACAAACATACAAGCACACACACACAAACTTTCGCCTTTGTAATATTAGTGTTAAGTGTGATTGCAAAATATATGACATCACAACAGGGAAGTAAGGGTCACACAAAATACCACAATGACGGGAGATTCAATATCATGAAATTCGTGCGACGCAGTTTATGGAGGACCCCTAACAGTAAGTGTCAATGTGTCGATTCTGTCGTCTTTTATCATTTAAATGTCATTGTGTGTCGTCTGCAGCAGACGACGGCAGCTGGAGAGCCGCTCTAGAAATGTGCTCGCGTTTTACGAGTTTCACTTTCTCATAATACGTATATTTGGCTCAAAGGTAACTAGATATTCCAAGAAAATCGTTAGAGTTTTCAAAGAAAATCAATATGCATTCTGAGTTATAATGTTTTATTATTGTTTATTGACTTATTTGGACGATTATTGCAAATCTTTCGACTGACAGAAATCTTAGTTCAGCAGATAAGTGTAAGAACGGATACTTTTAATATTATTAATAACTCAATTGGCCACTTTAAACATATATTAAAGGTTTTTTTTTGCAATGCAGCTTCAATTGTAACTGCAAAACCCAACAAGGACTTAAAATAAATCATCTCACTTCGACTTCTCGTTGATATCATTACTCCTCAATACTTATGACAGTCGCGTACGAAGCGAGCAGCTGTTAGGATCTGCATGTCTTGTCTGATTGCGACTGCACAGGAATTTGTGACGCAATCATTGAATAGTGCAGCTCTTTATTAAACCAGAGAATGGTGGGGGATAAGAATAATGTAAGGTGAACTAGGCACTTGCTCGGCCTTACCGCAAAATCGAATAGAATGTAGTAGTTGCTTCGGGTCGGCTTTTTTGTTCAACAAATACTGCTGAATCGAATTTGCCGACCTGGGGGCCTAGACAAAATCGCTTTTCTGTAAGCGTTAACGCCAGCGGAAAGATCAGAGGGGCAATTCTCGTATTTTTAACAACGTTCGCAATCTCATCTTAGTCTCAATCTGTCAAAAATTGTATAGCGTTTACCTACATTTTTGACATTTGATTGACGCCGGCATGAGATTGTGAACGTTTTTAGGTACGAGAATTGGCCATCAGATTGTATGTTGTTGACAGCAGCAGTCACGTGACATCTCTGAAGCTAACGTCAACTACATACAATTTGATCTTTCCGTTGGCGTTTTTATATTGACAGATAGCTTGAAAGTTCCGAGAAGAGTCATGAATGGTGTTTGTTGGCTTCATTTATTGAAGTTTAGACTTGAAGCCCTAGCACGCGAACGGTTTTTGGTTTGGTTTAAATTTTTGCGATAAGCATAATGTAATGATTTTTAAAATAATAATTACGAATAAGACTTTTTTCCACAAGCGACAGATGGCGCTAGTGATTGCACGAACTTTATACATCCGTTTAGGTATTCATTTGTAGAATACTATTATTAAAGTATATTTCTTTAATACAGTTAGTAAATAATTATTGTTTAAGTTTTAAAAGTTTATTTATAATAATCATAAGGCTAATCATAAGTCATGAAATTATTTAAGTCAGTCAAGTGATTGTGTGTACTGTTTACTTTGCTCTGATTGGTCGTTAGCCGGCTGAGTGTTCACTTAAGTTTAAAGTGGGGATCCTTCAGTTGGCAACTGATTTGCTAGGACAGAGTCAGTCTTTTTCTAGGCTTTGACCTGTAAGCATATCTGACGGATCCGTGCTACTTTTATTAAATTCATGATAATAAGTGATAACTGTGATAAGTGATTGTTAATAACCATGTGTTTTGGAATTAAGTTAATAAATTATATTCAATACTGCAATTGAGGTGTATGATTTCGTCACAATAATAATTATATTATCACCCATAAATATTAATAAAGTCTTAAAACTAAATTAAATGTGTGAAACGAGTATTATTAATTTATAATTTCAACACGTTATCCGCGTGTTCGTGCTAGGCCCACTGGTTCTTCTTAAACATACGAAAAGCATACCAAACGCGATGGTTTACCAAAGCTCTTTACTTTACCCGGTCTTGATAGCAGGCAGACACCTACACTTAATAGTTTCCTTTCTACTTCAAGCTTCATACCTGACTCCCTGAGGGAAACTTCTCATGAATATATGAATACAATAATACTGCTACTGGTGTATTAAAAGAAAATTACTCTCGACGTGAATTTGATAGCAGAAGCATATAATTCAATTTCACGTTAAATTCAGTTTAAAGAGGTTCTGCTAAATCATTTGGGAGAACTTTGTAAAGTGAGATTCGCAGAGACCTGTGCGGTGTGGAGGTTAATTTGATTGGTACTGGATGTAATTTTTGACGATTAACGTAACATAAACAATGACATAACATCATGCCTACCTACTTACCTATTGTATAGGGGTACGTAGAGTCCTATGTAACAGCGAGCTTATACCACCAACCGGACAAACCCAGACTCCGGTTGGTATTCCTGATGATAAAACCTAAAAACTTTGAAAAATCTGGGGGTCGAATCGGGGGGTGTGTGGTCAAAATTGAGAGTGTAGTAGGTATATTAGACCATCAAACTGATCAACTTTCTCCTTGGGACCTACATCGAAATAGTGAAAAAAATAATTCTATACATTTGTGTCGAGGAAGTTTTCTATGGGACAGTTGATAATTTTTTCGCGAGAGAAAGTTGTTCAGTTTGTTGGTCTGTACCACACTCTTAAATTTCACCACACCCTTCTGGTACACTCTGTATAGCATTCGCGTTTGCGGCCACTACAATAACGAAGCAGTCATTTTGACGTCTATACATTAGTATTTTTTTTTATAATGATCGTAAAATAATCTTTAGTAACTATAAAATAAACTCGCTTTTCGTGTGTGTCTGTGTGGCCGCGTTGTTTTTCTAAACTACGCAACAGATTTTGATGCGGTATTCACTAACATTTAGAGAATTTATTCTGGAAGGTTTATATGTATATTGTGTATAATATATAATATAGAAGCATTCATGTTTCGTCAAGTCGTAAAAACGGTTTATTATAATCAACAATTAATCTTAAAAACTTAACGATATAATTAGTGTCCCCGGTCTGAAGGGAACGCTAAATGTAATTAGACGTAGTCTAGACACCTGAAACTAACTACCGCTTGTTAAACGTGATTGTTAATTAATATTTAAAATGTCTGAACTATAACTAAATGAGGTATTTTCTCAAACATGCATGGAAATGTTGTCATTATTTTCGAATAAAGAACACGCGAAGTATCGAATTTACGGTCAAAGAAAATCAAATCCATTGCAGGAGCGTTTTTTGAATTTGGAACATTACAGCGCTCCAGCAATGTTCAACATTGCTGGAGCGCTCCAGCAATGTTGTGGCTGTATAGATAGCCACAAATGCCTTTCGGCACAGATGTTGGATAGAAAATTGGCGGCAAAGCTGAAAATTCATCTTGATTTGAAAATTTATATTTAAGTATTATGTATGTAAATAACAAAACATTCATAATAAATGTAAAGTGAAATGAAGATTGATTGTAGGTACTCCACAGATTTAAGATTAGAAGCCAAATTGGCAATGGAAAACCTGCTTCCAGCGAAGTCAAAAGAAAAATACATGAAACTAGGTAAGTAGGTACTTATATGAAAATTTTATGATTTGGAAAAACGAGAAAAAAGTGAACATTTTCTCTGAAACAGTATTTTTGGCGTATTTTAATGAGATTGCTAAAACTAAAAACCCATCTACATTAAGGACAATTTATTCCATGCTGAAATGTACAGTTCATATTAAAAACGGCATTAAGTTGAAAAATTATGGAAATTTTATTTCCCTGCATTCTTTTGAGAAAAGCACTATATATGCCTCGGCGGAAATGGCAATTGCCTGTCTCGTATTAGTGAAGTCCTCGCCTACGGCTCGGCCTTCAAACTCATACTCGACCTGCAATTGCCTATTTCACGGCCTTTGCAATAATGTACTATTAATGGATTGACACTTTCTGCAAAGAAAATCATCTGTGGAGCAAGATGGCGTAAATCAAAATCCACCCATTGTAATATTGAATTTGAATTCACTCGTTTTAGAAGCTTAATATTAATTGTGATTGTAGGGTTTTTATGCATAAGTATGAAAACTGATATGATTTGTGAGTAACATACGTTACTATCCGTTTTCAAGAAGAATAAATACCAGTTGCGTCAAGTATATTCATGAAAAATATTTAATATAATTCTTAGCAAATCGAGAAAAATCTGTGAATTTCCACAACAATTTTTCCCGAACAAGTAAAAAGCAAATACACGTGACGGCGATGTTCGGGTAATCCAATTGAGCCGGGAGTCATTAACGGGCGCGCTTTGATGCCTGAACTCCTGTAAGCCACCTCGATCGCGAGAAATTTCCGAACAAAAGTCTCGCTGAATTCAATCTAGAGAAAAAAATAATCAAAGTTTCCAAGTGTTTTGCAGAGATGGATAATTAGTTGTTCAGTGTAATTAACACTTTTCGTGACTGCTTTATTAGTTGTATTTTTCTGTTCTTGTTTTTAGTTCTTAACCGAGAGGTTGGAATGTGTTTAGGTACTTATTCTTACCTGTGTTAGTGTAAAGTAGGTATAAACACGAATAACGTTTGGTATAGGTTAAATATAAATCATTCTCAGCCTCTTTTGCAATGAAGTTTTCGACACAGGTCTCTCTAAAATTGCACTAAAGCTTTCGATTACTCCCTTTTCACTTCCAATACTAATCCGGATATCATGTTCAGGTGGCTATTGTAAATAGAATTCTAGTTGGAAGAATTCTTTTTTTATGTAGTCACTCGAGAAATCCTTTCAATGCGCCATATTCAAACTACAATGTTCATATGTTTCAGCATTTAACATAAAACCCTGTATCTTAATCCCAAACACATATGTTTAGTCTTTAAGTAGGTCATACAAGATAAGACCGCCCATTGTGTCACCCTAAGTATGTAAAATTTCTACATTTATCTGTACCCAATTCTTATGTTGTACATAACACTATTCTATTCTATACTAACTTCCATTAATATTCGTCCAGTAATCAATAGAAGCGAATCATTAATAGCACCACAGATGATGTACAGCAATCAGTCAGTACTTAATAGGCGTTAATTAATCAATAAGCCCTGGCTTACGTACCCGCGTACTTAGCTCAGTGATGTACTTATCTTCGCAAATGAAGTACGTATGAATAGTAGTAACAATAACGTAGTGCTCATTGTTTGTTTAAGCTTTGTTTAACACTTAGGTATCGTAACAAGAATATTAATTTAACAAACTTTTCATTGAACAGAATTTCCATAGAAAGTTTCAGCAGAGCGGAATATTTACTATTTTTTTTAGTTTCAAAATGACTTGCAAGGGCTAGAACACACTATCAAATACTGAATTGTCGCTCGTTAGTGGCAACGCGCGTCTAATAAAGTGTGTCACAATGCAGATAACACAGAAAGTGCAATCCTATTCGACATGATTTTCGAACGGAATATAGTACATACACACACTACCTAATAAAAATCGGGCTATTTCACTACCATCATAAATAATTATTTGATAATCCACGAGGATTTAAAGATATTAATTGATTATAATAAACGTGACACCTTCTCTGACACTTTGCGGACACTTCATGGAAATAAGATCCTGGGGTTATTATTTTGCAACGACAAACGTTGCGAAATATTAACCCTGAGGGCGAATTTATCTCTTTAGAGAAGTGATGCTGAAGCACTTTATTTTTATAATATTATATGTATAAATAAAAAGTTACCTCATTAATTAAGTACTTTACACGACAATATACCTATTTTAATTTTAATAAATAAACTTTATTACGTTGAAGTTTCGGTCAGTTTTACGTCTGCCCGAGGCAGGCATGTGTGTTTTGCTTCCCTCGTGCTTCATCTGCAATGCTATTCTGTAAACATCTCACCGTGATAACTTCAGTGAAGTGAGCGTGAAGTGAGCTGTCATTCCACCCGATGCTAGGAATTAACACTATTGACAGCTCACTTTAAGAACACTTCACCTAAGTTTTCACGGTGAGATATTTACAGAATAGCACTACTGGTCCTTCTGCACACACTTATTTCGTGGCGATATGCGGATCACGATCTCGCGATATGCGATCACGTCCGAACAGTCGCGTATCGCGCGCTGCCGGACAGAGATCCGCCATGATTGGACACACGCGGATTAATAGTTCACGTGCGACTCGTTGCGGACGAAACTATTTGATATAAATGTTTAGATGCGTTTGATGCGAACTTCTTTGGGAAATGTGATTTTAGTTCCGCATTTAAGAGGAAATAATTATTTATTTTTTCAATGAAACTCTAAAGGCTCTTACAGACAGAGGCGATATCACGCAGCGGAGTTGCGACGCTACAATATCGCAATATCGCTCGCGATATCGCCTCTATCGTATCTGCCAGTGTCACGCCGTACGCGGCAACGCTGTAGGTTGTGTTCGGATCTTACTATTTATGTACCGGCGTGACGCTGTCCGTAGCCGACGGCGTTTATAGGAGACCATAGCTTATCTAAGTAAATTTGACGTTGCCGTCCCTAGTTTACAAGAGACCATAGCCTAAGTAAATTTGACGTTGCCGTCCCTAGTTTACAAGAGACCATAGCCTAAGTAAATTTGACGTTGCCGTCCCTAGTTTACAAGAGACCATAGCCTAAGTAAATTTGACGTTGCCGTCCCTAGTTTACAAGAGACCATAGCCTAAGTAAATTTGACGTTACCGTCCCTAGTTTACAAGAGACCATAGCCTAAGTAATTTGACGTTCCCGTCCCTAGTTTACAAGAGACTATAGCCTAAGTAAATTTGACGTTACCGTCCCTAGTATTTTCTTCTGTTCTGAAATGTTTTGGTCCGTGACTTAAGTGTTGTTTGTGTTGATTTGGAGACATACTAGAAACTGAAAAAATAACGTTAGACTGAGGAGAGAAATAGACAGTTAACCCCTCAAGTGTCGAATGCACCCCATGTGTGCATAAGAAAAACCTTTTTTTTTTGTTCGGTACATAAGCTTATATCACATTATTATACATCTTATTTATTATTTATTATTTATTTATTTATTAAAAAACATCATCCGATGGAAAACCAATCAAATCATTAGTTGTGAACTTATGGAGTTCGCAGCTAACCTCCCCTCCCCCCCCCGCGTGTCAAATGCACCCCAAGTGTGCAAAAGGACAAAACTTTACATAATAAGTATATAAGCTTAGATCACGTATACAGGGTGATTTTTTAATGACCAGCCAAATTTTCACAGGTGGTTCTACCCATGAATATGAACAACTTTCACTATGGGACCAACTTTGAAATCGCAAAAAAAATATCAGCTGTTTCATACATTTTGATCGAGTAGGTATTTAACTTTTGTAGGAAACCGCTGGATTTTTTTTCGTGATTTCAAAGTTAGTCCCATAGTGAAAGTTGTTTATATTCATGGGTAGAACACCCTGTGAAAATTTGGCTGGTCATTAAAAAATCACCCAGTATATAAACGTAAAAAAACATCATCCGATGGAAAACATATCATTATCAGTAGTTGTGAACCTATGGGGTTCGCAACTAACCCCCAACCCTCCCCACTCTCTGGGGTTTTGGGTCTAAAATCAGACAAACTCAGACACTTGAGGGGTTAAATAGGGTCAGCATTAGGTGTGACCAACTGAAGTGGTTTCTCAGCTGTCTACGCTTAGCGCCGGTTTTTTGATCCGTGGTTAACTCAACCAATAGTTAAAAATAGTAACCAATGGTTCAGTTTGGCTCAAATTTTGGAAAAATTAAACGGTTAGTTACTATTTTTAACTATTGGTTGAGACCAAGAAACTGGCCCTAAAATGGATTCAAATTAGATTTTTTATGGAGTTTGTTCTTGGAAATATGGTGGACATCATATCGAATGACAATACAAACATCGAAATAAGCATACAAGCAGTTATCATTTACAAAATAACATAAGTACTCGCTTCTGATAAAAATAAAGCTGCCAACTGCCACATTAACAATTTTTAAAAAATCGTACTTGTAATTCACTTATTTTTCATAACTTCTGTTAAGACAAAGATTTAGTTAAACGTTGAAAATATAAATTCAGTATTCAGGGTTCACATTCATATTTATATTCATTTATTTGCCTTCCAAAAAGGTTCCATAAAATAAGAGGTTAACAAAAGGCTTAGAGCAACACCCAGTCACCCAGTCGGGGCACAGCAAAAACAATTGTTTATTTACATCTGTTTTTAACTATGCAGGTTTTCCATTAATAGCTTGTAGAAGTAGGTTTTCTAAAAAAAAAAAATGTTGTGGGAGATACGAATACATTTCATCATTAATATCTTTAGAACACAATTGTTCCCTCTTCTATATAATTATCCATTCGACAGACACGTACACATAATTCAAATTGTATCCTCATCTCGGCAATAAATGTATAAAACACGATCAGCAAATAAGCCTAAGTAAGTAATGCAAACAGTTTGTGAGCGCCCTGAGCGCCACAGTGCAGCTGCAAACAGTGAGGCAACACACGTTAGTGCGCATGAGACGAACAGAGCGTTGCTGCTAACTTGTTCTATTCTCATGAATGCACAGAAATGTTATTCTGTGCATTCATAAGAATAGAACAGGTATACCGACTGTATTGTGAAGTTTGACATAAAAATCAATATAAAAGCTACAGTTAAATCTAAGTAAACCCGTGTACCCAAAAATTAACCGTAACCTTGGTACTCTGATCACATCAAACCATTTGTCGCGACCCAAGAATCAGTTAGCGCGATCAATCTGCACGTGAGCCATTTAAAACAAAGCCTCTCTAAGTAGCAAAGTGTTTCCCCCAGGGAAATCACGCCCACGTCTGATTGACTCGCTTACATACCTTCATTTAACATTTTATTTACCCTTTCCGAACCAACTCCTTTATTCCTGTCACTCTGTCAGTATAAAAACAACTTACATTTATTTTATATTTAATGAATTACTAATTAGGTATGAGTTGTTATTTATGTACATTTTATCTTCATTCTGAATAAACCTGTGGTCAATACTTACTAACCTATAAAGATAAAGATATTTTTATTTAGTAAATGTAATGTTTCACAATATATTTGCCGTATTGCTATTTAATATTTATTATCTTGACCTATTTGAAGATCTCCGAGTTGTTCATCGTATTTGCTATTTATATTTTATAACACTCTGAATAATTCATCCATTACTTTCAATCAATCAAGTTATTTAAAAAAAAAACTTTTTACAATATCACAACGACTTTTTTCTGTGACAGCTGTGTGTGCGCACAGATAACCTATTTTAACTTAACATAAGTTGCGCCTCTGCCATTTAATACATTGAAATATGGGCCCGTCAGTTGCACAACGGAATGTTGCCATTTTAAATTATTGTTTGTTATACCAATGTTATTGATCTCTTATTTACTTATTTTAACGATCGACGTCATCAAGTAAACCCTAAAATTCAGTTCGTTTCGCACTTTTTGCGCGGATGTCGATGATTTTGTTATATTATTTATGTTTGTTATGTTAATTTACTTATATGCGTCAGTATTAAGAGCAAATAAACTAATTTTATTACTTTTTTTTGCATCATCTGCACAAAAATATCCTTTTTGAAAATTTTGACACATTGTCGAATTGCTTTGGCAAAAATGTTATGGCACATGAAAAAGTACCACAAATACTTTAATGCCAGATAAGCAATAACTTCACGGCCTCCAAAAACCTTGACTTACAGATCTTTCTCCAACATCGTTCGTACTTAACTCACTCACCTCCGCAGCACTGTGGCTCACATTCGCTGCGTGGTACGCGGGTCACGTGAGCCAACTAAACGGTCACGTGTGAGCCGCGCCGTCGCCGCGTCGGTACAGAGGCGACACCTTCCGAACGCGCGCTGTACTACTTACTGCCAGTCGGTTGCTCAAGATATATTCGTGAGACGAGAGTGTTGACTTGTGATGGTCACAGAATTAGTGACCATGTGTTATTGTGTTGATGATAACTGTTCTGTGGAAATATTAAAGTCGCGAGGTGATTATGCGTCATTTAAGTTAACTGTGCCAACAAAACATGTTGAGACTTATCTGAAACCTGAAAATTGGGCAGAAGATGTTCATATTAAACCATGGAGCAGTGGATTTCGAAAGTCACAGTAACATGAGGGTTAGTAAACATCAGAAGACATACATTTTTTTTTATCAGAATGTTCGTGGTCTGCGCTCAAAGCTGGACATTTGTAAAAAGGCCATATTAGTTTAATCAGCTGATTTATATGCATTTACGGAGACTTTTTTGACTAGTAGTGTATGTGATGCTGAATTGTTTCCCACGGGATATACTGTCTTGCGTCAGGACCGTGCTGGCGATGCAGGATGGGGTGGTGTACTGCTCGCGGTACGTAATCAGTATAAAGTGCAGCAAGTAGTCGATATTGACGGCTACTCGAGCGACATTGAGGTGGTGATCGGAATTATAACACTAAAGTGTAATAAAATCATATGTTGTGTCGTGTACATACCTCCTAGTTCGAGTGATAGCAAGTACATTGATACCTTTTGTGTGTTAGAGAATGTTGTTGCAAAATTCGATAAATTTGACGTGTTAATATTAGGCGATTTTAATTTAAACTCTTGTAGCGAAACTGTTATCATGCATTATAATTATTTGTTATCTTTCTGTAAATTAAAGCAACACAATTCCATTTGCAATAAATATGGTAAGATGTTAGATTTGGTGCTGAGCAGTTTGGACGTTGAGATGATTGATGTAAGTGGAGACGTAGAGCCAGTGGTCCCGGCTGACGCTTATCACCCGCCACTATCAGTGAGTGTGCGAAATAAGTGTTGTGTGCCCCCGCGAGGTCGCATGGCGAGCGCGCGTCACTATCCTGTGTGTGAGGATGATAAGCTGGCAGAATGGAATTTCCGTAAAGTTGATTTCCAATCTTTATATGGTGACTTGTATTTAATAAAATGGGACGATATATTTTCACAAACTGACGTTGACGAAGCTGTCGCATTACTTTACAGCAAGTTACATGAAGTTTTTGATAAACATGTACCAAAAAAAAATAAAAAACATCAGAATTCGAAGTACCAGTATCCGGTGTGGTTTACACCTGTCATAATTAAAACTTTAAAAGATAAATATTTTCACTTAAAAAAATTTAAGCAGTTTAAATTAGAGTTCAATCAGGAATTATACAAATATTATAGACAGCGAGCTAAAGAGCTAATCAATCAGGCATATAACGAATATATCCAACGGACAGAGGGGGATATAAAGAGGGATCCTAAAAGTTTTTGGAATTTTGTAAAAGGGCAGCAGGCTTCTAGACAAACGAGCACTGAGTTCGAATATGATGGACGGATCGTAGTTGGGGTAGACGCAGCAAATGCGTTTGCTGAGTACTTCAGTTCAGTGTTTCTACCGTATGACCCTGTTCTATCAGCAGCCAATGCTGAGCTGGTAGCAACAGACCCACTGTGCTCCTCGCGGATCGCTATAGATGTAATTGACTCAGCCGACATATCAGTAGCAATTCGCCGCCTAAAAGCCCATTCATCTGCAGGGCCTGATGGCATTCCACCCTTCATTCTTAAAGACTGCTTAGAAATATTTAAAGAACCACTTCTATTTGTCTATAACTTAGCCCTACAAACAGCTTCTTATCCTGCTGAGTGGAAAATTTCACGGGTTACCCCTGTGCCCAAGGGTGGTGCCAGGTCAAATTTGACCAACTACAGGCCTATTGCGGTTCTGTCAGCCTTCGGCAAGGTCTTTGAGTCTATACTTAATCGGTACATCACCAGGCAGATCAAGACCCAACTAGCTGAGTGTCAGCATGGTTTTAGAGCTGGTAAATCCACTGTGACAAACCACATTAATTTTGTAGACTTTGCTGTCACCGAAATGGATAAAAATAAGCAAGTCGACGTAGCTTATTTTGATTTTAAAAAAGCGTTCGATCGTGTCCAAAATGACGTCCTACTTAAAAAATTATCCGCAATAGGATTTACCCCCAAGTTGCTTCAACTCTTTTCGAGCTATTTCACTGACCGTTTTCAGTATGTTCAAATCTCTGGACATAAATCTGCACCTTACATAACTTGCTCTGGTGTAAGCCAGGGTAGCACCGTGGGGCCTACGCAGTTTATTGTTATGGCCAATGACTTGCCGAAGGTCGTCAGGACTGCACGATGTCTCATGTTTGCGGATGACCTAAAGTTATTCTTGGGTATTAATAGCGAGCATGACTGTGAGGCGCTGCAGAGGGATATTGATATGGTGGTAAAATGGAGTGAAGCCAATCACTTAGAATTTAACACTTCTAAGTGCAAGACTATTTCTTTTACCCGTTCGCGTGCGCCCATTCAGCATAACTACCACATATCGGGTGTCCCTCTGGAGCGCGTCAACGAAATAAAAGATCTTGGACTGACCTTAGATGTGAATATGACCTTTAATCAGCACATTAATAATATCTGTAGCAAGGCTTTCCAATCTCTTGGGTTTGTTATGAGACAGGCAAGTAGGTTTAAAGACAGGAATGCTATACTCACTCTTTATTATGCGTTTGTACGTAGCAAACTTGAATACAATGCGCTGGTATGGGATCCACATGAGCAAAAGTATAAGCTCATGATAGAAAGGGTCCAACGAAAATTTGCTCGCTACCTATATAAAAAAATATATGGGTATTATCCCTATTTGTATCCGTCTCTGTTTGTTGCGGGAATGGTAGGCATCAACACGTTGGAGCTGCGACGCAAATGTGCGCTTTTGATGCACTACTACTTATTGCTAAATAATAAGATCGATGACGCGACTACTCTAGCTCGCTGTTCATTGTTTGCTCCGGACCGGCTGCGGCAGTCGCGCGCCTGTGCCTCGCGGGGCCTGTTCGCGGCTCCGCCAGCGCGTACCCATACTGCTCGATATGCCCCCACAACACAGGCGATCAATCTGCTGAACGCCCTGATTGCTCAGGAGCCGGATGTTGACATATTTAATTACAGCAGCAAATCTATGTATAATGTTTGCATGAGGTTTTTTAGTTGAATGCCATAGCATACAACTAGAAAACTTCATGCAACAACATATTGTTGGCTTGCTGCACGCTTTGGTGTACAATGTAAGTGCAGCAAGCAATTGTTACATAAATAAATAAATAAATAAATAAATAAATTAGATTAGTGGTTGAGTTTTTTTTTTTTTTTTTTAATTTATGCATAAGTACACGTTTATTATAGGTTCACGTTTGTATTGTACCATTAAACCAGATATGGTTTGTATTGGTACTCACATTCGGTATAACAACATCAAAACAAATACACACAAAGCAAATACAAGTAATTAAAATAATAATGTAGGTGTCTAGGGTAATATTTTTCACGCGCCGTAAACATCTATCAGTAACTAAGTGAGTCACATGTAGGTAATGTTTCAAATCTGAGCTGCTCACTATTCATACAGGATGAAATTTTAATCGTTTTAATCCTCTTAAGGGGTCATTGTACTCATCATTATGAACAACTTTTACTATGGGACCAAACCTGAATCGCGAAAAAAAAATCAGCTGCTCCCTACATTTTGACGAGTTTGATGTAGATAAATGTACTGAACAGCGGATTTTTTTTTTCGCGATTTCAGGTTTGGTCCCATAGTAAAAGTTGTTCATAATGATGAGTACAATGACACCTTAAGAGGATTAAAACGATTAAAATTTCACCCTGTATACAGGTTGCTCCGATTTTACTTGGTTTTGTTATTAGTGTTTATTAAATTTTATTATATTTTATTATATTTATTGTTTGAGGTTATCCCCACAAGTTAAACCGCTTTCTCAATTTGTGTTTACGTCATAAAAAAGTAGGTGTATAGGTAGGCTCTGTTAAGACATAACCACTAACTCAGATTACCAACAGTTTTTAACGAGTTAAATGCCGTAATTACAGACACAATGAAAAAGCCAATTGTGTCTCGCGCGGATCCGCGTTCGTTCGTTCGTCTCGTTTGGATACGAAGGGTTAAGCATCGTTAGTGTTATTACTCTTTATAATTTTTCGCATTTGTTTGAATTTAATCTTTACTTATGCCCGCACAATAAAAATGTAAGATTTACTGTAAAAGTTGTACAAGTTAATAACCCT
Organism: Cosmia trapezina; assembly: GCA_905163495.3. NCBI lineage: Eukaryota > Metazoa > Arthropoda > Insecta > Lepidoptera > Noctuidae > Cosmia > Cosmia trapezina. The sequence continues at coordinate 1,164,786 of LR991025.1, forward strand.
TTTTAGGGTTCCGTACCAAAATGGTAAAAAAGGAACCCTTATGGTGTGACTCAGTCTGTCTGTTTGTCTGTCTGTCTGTCTGTCTGTCTGTCACAGCTGGATATCTCAAGAACTACTAATGCTATCAACTTGAAATTTGGAACAATTTTAGATAACGTTTACCAAACTATTTTGCAAATAAGAAAGAAATAGAAATGTTTATATTTTTTTGGCAACATTGACTGAAAGGGGGTCTTAAAAATTCAAAGTGGGGCTACTAGGGCATATGGGGTGTCATATGAAAGAGCGCTGTTTGCACAGTTTCAATATTTTTTTTCCTTTTTTTTAGGCGGCACGGTTTTCGACTTTTGATGAAAAATGTAAAAAAAAATACGGTTCCCCGCTCCCCCCCCCCCCCCATTATCTCCGAAGTTTACAAAGCGAAAAATCTGAAATTATTCTATGTGATAGAAGTTTATGTAAAGATTACAGAAAAATTAAACGATGTCTCTAAATAGCACACTTTTTCAGAAATCGGAACGGAACCCTCGGTGCGCGAGTCCAACTCGCTCTTGACCGGTTTTTTTTTTACTATAAATTGCCCTTACTGCTACGACATAAAGGCGCTGTCAAAATGTCAATGTCAACTTATTACCACTGATTTGTGGTTGACTGTACAAAAGCCGAATCTCTTTACATCTTAGAACTAGTAAATAAAGCTCTAGTACTTTGCAAAAAGGTAAATTTTACTTGTAGATAATAATATAACGTGTAGATAAAGATCTTTCAGTAATGATCGGGTCTTGTGTGCTAAGCTATGAAGACTACACTTGTCTTCGCACAGGCGAAGATACGAAAGGGTTAGGTATTGATCATAGAAATATAAAAAAAACCAGTCAAAGGCGAGTCAGACTCACGCACCGAGGGTTCCGTTCCGATTTCTGAAAAAGTGTGCTACCTAGAGACATCGTTTTATTTTTCCTGTAATCTTTACATAAATTCTATCACACAGAATAAGTTCAGATTTTTCTCTTTGCAAACTTCGGAGATAAGGGGGGCGGGGGGGGGGACGATATTTTTTTTACATTTTTCATCAAAAGTCGAAAACTATGCGGACTAAAAAAAAAATACAAAAATTTTTGAGAATGTGCAAACAGCGTTCTTTCATATGATACCCCACATGTCCTAGTAGCCCCACTTTAAATTTTTAAGACCCCGTTTCAGTCCCTGTTGCAAAAAAAAAAAATATTTTTATTTCTTTCTTATTTGCAAAATAGTTGGGTAAACGTCATCTAAAATTTTTCCAAATTTCAAGTTGATAGCTTCAGTAGTTCTTGAGATATCCAGCTGTGACAGACAGACAGACAGACAGACTGAGTCACACCATAAGGGTTCCTTTTTTACCATTTTGGTACGGAACCCTAAAAACAGGAGAAGTGGCAAGCGGGCGAATCTGTTTCCGCGCGACATGCTGAGTATGAGCCGTTCATAGTACAAATTCCGTCTCCGCGATCTAGTGTGCTTTCGACTGTGACCGTGACAATTTATAAGGATGCCGTATTGTTCAGTGGTTTCTTTTAAAAACCGAAGCCATGTAAATCATGGAATCACTTTCTATACAGGGTGATTTTTTAATGACCAGCCAAATTTTCACAGGGTGTTCTACCCATGAATATGAACAACTTTCACTATGGGACCAACTTTGAAATCGCAAAAAAAATATCAGCTGTTTCATACATTTTGATCGAGTAGGTATTGAACTTTTGTAGGAAACCGCTGGTTTTTTTTTCGTGATTTCAAAGTTGGTCCCATAGTGAAAGTTGTTCATATTCATGGGTAGAACACCCTGTGAAAATTTGGCTGGTCATTAAAAAATCACCCAGTATGTAAGTACAAGTATTTTACCGTATTTGTCTTTAAAGTCATGAAAGTGACAAAGGGAAAAAGTGGAGACACAGGGTTCCGATACATTATAACTGGGCACATCTCCTTCTTTCTTATAGGTATCTAGGGTATTGATTGTTCACAGACAGACAGACGCGCAGGTAGACGAGTTCAAGTTAGTAATATGAATAAACACAAGTCATGCAGATGAGATAAACTTCTGTTCAACTATTTAGTTCTATCCCTAATGATACTTGTTCTACTTGATACCCCAGAATTCATTGGTTATTCTTATTTTAACTTTGTATCTTACACGTACATTTACAGACTGATTAATTTATACAATCCAATGACTTCAGATAAGTAATAGGTGGCTAGAGGTGGCGCACGGTACAGTGAAGAAAGTACTGTATTAAAAGTGGAATTTCGATTATTATAACTATTTTTCTCATTTACTTTTTCATAATTTTTACCAAGGGATATCGTATCACCCAGTAACTGGGTTGTGCAGGTTAAATAGGCAGTCTCTCCATGTAAAATACTGTTATTCAACTGCATCCGGTAGGACTGGGAGCCGATCCCAACAAAGGAAGAGGCTAGGAGATGTCAGCAGAGATGGGGTCCGATAGGGCCGATGCCGCCGGGGTCGCGGGTTGTTTGAAAGAGATACCGTGGCCCTGGTCTATACCAGGGCAACTGAAGAAACAGGCAACTGAAGAAACAGTGGTGGGTTTTAGTCACTAGAAGTCTGACACGCACTCCTGCTCAGAAAAGTCATTCGATGATTTCTCATCCACAAAAAAAAAACCGGTCAAGAGCTAGTCGGACTCGCGCACCGAGGGTTCCGTTCTGATTTCTGAAAAAGTGTGCTATTTAGAGACATGGTTTTATTTTTCCTGTAATCTTTACATAAACTTCTATCACACAGAATAGTTTTAGATTTTTCTCTTTGCAAACTTCGGAGATAAGGGGGGGAACGGTGTTTTTTTTTTACATTTTTCATCAGAAGTCGAAAACTATGCAGCCTAAAAAAAAAGAAAAAAAAATGTTTGAGAATGTGCAAACAGCGTTCTTTCATATGATACCCCACATGTCCTAGTAGCCCCACTTTGAATTTTTAAGACCCCTTTCAGTCCCTGTTGCAAAAAAAAAAAACATATACATTTTTATTTCTTTCTTATCTGCAAAATAGTTGGGTCAACGTCATCTAAAACTATTCTAAATTTCAAGTTGATAGTATTAGTAGTTCTTGAGATATCCAGCTGTGACGACAGACAGACAGACAGACAGAATGAGTGACACCATAAGGGTTCCTTTTTTACCATTTTGGTACGGAACCCTAAAAAGGCAAATGATGATCACTATTTTTGTCACGTTTACATTTCGGTGTTTTGGTACATTATGACTATTTTCTCAACTCAGTACATTTGACAAGTCAATATTAATTGATTTTGTGACCAGTCTTGTAGGTAATACCTAAAGAAATTCAAAATGAGGTTAATTTTCTTTTTTTTTTTCGAAATCACCTTATTTAATTATTACCTGATTGTTCAATACAATGTGAACATAATATTTTTATATTCTGAATTATTATAAATTATTGCAATTAATTGCAGTGATTTGTAATAGTTCAGAATCAAATTTAATGTTTTTTGTTTTTCTTTGTTTTTTTTTATGTGTGCAACATTTGTATGCTATAAAAATATTTATGTTGTGTGGCAACACACTTTTTCTTTGTCTTCGAATAATGTCGTTGAGTGTAACTCGCCATTGTTTTAACTTTTATTTTTTATTCAAGTAAATTCTATAATTTACAAGTTCTCTCTCTGTTTTATTTCCTACACTGATAGTAAAGTAAGTAACTACAAAATATAAATTAAAAAAAAACCGGTCATGAGCGAGTTGGACACGCGCACCGAGGGTTCCGTTACAATTTCTGAAAAAGTGTGCTATTTAGAGACATCGTTTACATTAACTTCTATCAATAGAATAATTACAGATTTTTCTCGATGCAAACTTAGGAGATAGGCCCCGCCTATCTCCTAAGTTTGTTTGTTTGTTCTCCTATCTTTTAAGTTTCTCCCCAACGGTATTTTTTTTTACATTTTTCATCAAAAGTCGAAAACTATGCGGCCTAAAAAAAGAAAAAAAAATGTGTGGCGGCATCTACATCGCCACATACGAAGTACGCATGACGACACGCAATCCTGCACCGCACAATTAGAGTTTACCGCGCGACTAGCATATATACAACGTCCCGACATCAACCGTCGGGCAGTAGCCCACCAGACACGACACCCGTCTGGTCGGAGGATCCTACCTTTTCTATGGAGGTTGAGTGAACTTTACACCCTGTTCCTCATGCCTCTATACTGGTGACCCCGAGCATGAACGTCAGCGCAGCCTTCGGACAACTCCTTCAGCGTGACGTCATCAGCATCACTTCCTCAAGCTTTCGAGCGGCGAGTCACACAGCCAGCCAGCATCCAGGGCTTCAACGGGTATCCTGACCACCAGCATGCAGCGGACACGCATTCCTGGTCAGCACCTTCAGCCTCAACCCAGCGCTGTACACTCCGACTCACTGGAGCATAACGCAGCGCCACCCCGACTCACTGGGGTATCACCGCAGACAGTTCCGATTCACCGTGAACTATGCGGCACCCGGTTCCGACTCACTGGAACCACAACTGGCACTGGCAAGTGGCAAGCATCGCAAGATACACGACTCAGCCCACTATCGACCTCCGGTCTCCGGAGGGGAGTGATGTGGCGGCATCTACATCGCCACATATGAACTACGCATCAATGACATGACGTCACGCAAACCTGCATCGCGCAATTAGAGTTTACCACGCGATTAGCATATATACAACGTCCCGACATCAACCGTCGGGCAGTAGCCCACCAGACACAACACCCGTCTGGTCGGAGGATCCTCCCTTTTCAATGGAGGATGAGTGAATTTTACACCCTGTTCCTCATGCCTCTAAAAATGTTTGAGAATGTGCAAACAGCGTTCGTTCATATGATATCCCACATGCCCTAGTAGCCTCAGTTCGAAATTTTAAGATACCTTTTCAGTTCCTGTTGCAAAAAAAAAAAAATATTTATTTCTTATTTGCAAAATAGTTGGGGAAATGTCATCTAAAACTGTTACAAATTTCAAGTTGATAGCATTAGTAGTTCTTGAGATATCCAGCTGTGACAGACAGACAGATAGACTGAGTCGCACTATAAGGGTTCCTTTTTACCATTTTGGTACGGAACCCTAACAATTAACTTAATCCACATGTATTTATTAAAACAAGTCAAGTTCCGGCGACGTGGCGGTGCACAGTGGTCCGGCCGAAGTCGAGGTCGACGCTATAAATGTATGTCGCTCAGTGTTCTCTTCCGTTCCCCGTAACAAAATCTTTGTTGGTGACGGGAACAATTTATTTTTGTTTTTGTTGTTAATTGCCACCATGTTTAATAAGTTGGGGTTGTTCGGGGAAACGGGATGTACGAAGTATATTGAAGGATGAGCGTTATTTTTATAGCTTAAGGCTATTATTTTTATACGGACTAATGTGATGAAAGGGTTTTTCTTTTTGTTTATTTGGCATGTTATTGGACTTGTCTGAAAATTACTGCGAGGTCTTTGGACTAATACAGTGCAGTTATACTTACAACTATTCTGCAATAAGATTTAGATACAGTTTCATTTTAAAATCTGAATTGGTTTTTTTCATGGCGATTTTATTGACTAAAAATACTATGATAATAATATTATGCATTTCATTGCTGTAACTTTTTCTTAGGGTTCCGTACCTCAAAAAAAAAAACGGAATCCTTATAGGATCATTTCGTTGTCTGTCTGTCAGTCAGACTGTCAAAACCCTTTTTCTCAGGAACCCGTGAAGGTATCAAGTTGAAATTAATAACAAATCCACGGTCCCTTGGAGTTCTATAAAAATCAAGCTTCTAAGTAAAAGCAAATAAAAAATACGGCCTTTAATGCGACATATTTTGATACTCGCAAGTAAGTCTTACTTCCCGTTGACCTACAATCATGAAATTTGGCAAGAAGCAAGGTCTTATAGCACAAGCATTGGTAAAAGTCCGAAAATCATTACTTTGTAGTTTTCTTTTCACATACTTATTTTTTTTTAGAGATTACAAACTTACATATGCAGTTAGAGAACTGACCATGACGTACATTGATGTATCGGAGAACATGTTTTTCAACTACATTGATAATTGGTTTTTGGGATAAATTTATCCCAAGCCCCTTCATTGTTCTGAACCCTTCATTGTGTGTGGTCCGACACGCACTTGTGCGTTTTTTCAAATTTAATAATTGAAAGTGCATTAAATGAGATATTTTTTGTATTGAATAAATTAGAAGTACAAATATTTTATTGTATAGGTAAGATAGTCAGCAGGTACACAGGCTCACACAAGTTAGACGACATGAGTACCTAGAGCTAGGTTACAAAGTTTGTCCAGTGAACCATAAACTAGACGGTCTGTATCTTGGGGCTCGGGGTACCAATTAGAAAGTGGTGACTAGAGATGTGATTTCAGGTATGGTATGATATGTATATATTCGTTTTTAGGGTTCCGTACCAAAATGGTAAAAAAGGAACCCTTATGGTGTCACTCAGTCTGTCTGTCTGTCTGTCACAGCTGAATATCTCAAGAACTGCTAATGCTATCAACTTGAAATTTAGAATAGTTTTAGATGACGTTGACCCAACTATTTTGCAAATAAGAAAAAAATTAAAATCTTTATGTTTTTTTTTTGCAACAGGGACTGAAAGGGGGTCTTAAAAATTCAAAGTGGGGCTACTAGGGCATGTGGGGTATCATATGAAAGAGCGTTATTTACACGTTCTCAAACATTTTTTTCCTTTTTTTTAGGCCACATAGTTTTCGACTTTTGATGAAAAATGTAAAAAAAATACCGTTCCCCCCCTTATCTCTGAAGTTTGCGAAGAGAAAAATCTAAAATTATTCTATGTGATAGAAGTTTATGTAAAGATTACAGGAAAAATAAAACGATGTCTCAAAATAGCACACTTTTTCAGAAATCTGGACGGAACCCTCGGTGCGCGAGTCCGACTCGCTCGACAAGGCATTACCCACCAGAGTTTAAACCAAGTAGGTATATCTGGTAACGGTTTACGGCCTGCCAGAAACTCTCAGGGGACGCAGCTGAATGCTCCGTAACGACACCCATGGGGCAGTTGATGGTAGAAACACGGCGGGCAAGAAAGGTTGGTTCATAGCAACCATGAATCTTAGTGTGGGGCTCACCTTTGTGTTCCAATACATACAGGTATTAAACTTTTTGGTGAAGAAGGTTTGATCATGCAGTGATGTGTACTTGTTTTTGTACTTTTGAATTTATTATTCTTTCATGTAGGTATTTGTACATTATACATGCATCTATATAATATTATCATCATCATCATCTGCCTAGCCTTTCCCCAGCAATCTTCAGTCAGCTTCCAGTCTAACCGAATAAAGCTGAATACCAATAAATGACATGGAGCCACTGCCTACCTGACCTCCACGACCCAGTTACCGGGTAACATGATACTCCTCGGTAAGACTGGTTGTCAGACTTTCGGGCTTCTGACGACCCGTAACGACTGTCAAAGATCCACGAATGACAGCCGGGACCAACGGCTTAACCTGCTTTCCAAGGCACAAGGGTCTTGGTAGGTATCGATGGTCACCCATCCATGGACCAACCGCGGCAAGAGTAGCTTAACCTGATCGATCGATCCGTGCTACAGTTCAGCCACAAGTCTGAAGAAATAATATGAAAAATAGTAAATATTACCTACGGTGTAACGTAGGTAATATTTACTATTTTTCATATTACCTACGTTACACATAGTACAATTTTAGTGTTATGAATACTTATGAAGGATAGCGAGAAAGTAAGGTACGAGTATAACTGCCGGCACGAGTCGTGACCACAAGCTCCACCTTAACTTTAACTGCCCTCGTCAATGTGCTCTTGTATTGTGTTTTCTATCTGTATATAAATATGCTTGATAATAAATATTGATTACATTGCTCCCGCCCGTGTGCAACCTGCCGAGATAAGAAATAAGATTAGTTAGGTTTGTAAGAGTAGAGTTTGTGCTCACGACTCGTGCCGGCAACTATACGTGTGTTTACTTCACTAGTATTTATGTATTTACGTTACAAAGTAAACTCGACTATAACCTGCTACAAAGTAAACTATTTCTCAATCCCTTTGTATCTGCTACATAAAGCACTTCAAGCACAGAACAAATATCCCGTGAACCCAAGATAATAACCATGTATCGATGTGAACGCAAAGGGAACTTTGAAAAAAGTATGAATAATCTTTGTTACTTCTTGGTTCCAGTTCCAGAGGCTTTTTCCATAATAAAGATTATAGCTACTGTGTTCAATATGTAAACCTGTACAATGTTAACCTGTACAATTATGTAAACCTACAATTATGTGTACATGAATGCTGCGGGAAAAGTATATGAAGATAGTAAGAAATCCCGTATGCATAATGTAGCAGAGCAAACAAAAAATCAAATATATACGCTGAATAATGTAAACTATTAAAATTAAATGCATTTAGAGGTAAGAAAAGTTAAAAAAGCATAGGTCATAATTAAAAAATAACCAGAAAAATAATAGCACAAGACGGTACGGTTAATAATGAAACCGCAAAATTAAATTTCAAGAGAATAATAAATTCAGCTCCGCAAACATTTGCAACATAAAGTTGTGACATAAAACAAAATAATAAAAAAGTTACTAACCGTCCACATACATTTATTATAATGAAATCCTTTCACCGACTGCACAGTGTGACTATTTATTAAAAAAACGTGGAAAAAATTGTTCAGAAATGTATGAAATCGTATCGTAACTAATTCCGAAGTTTCACCTCTCATAACGGGTAAGTTCGCGGCGTTGGGTTGGCCAAATTAAAAAGTTCCGGAGTACTTTGGGATTATCTACTCGGGTCGGGTTCGGGATCAATCGGGTGCAGCTGACGAAATTGTTTCACTAAGTATTTAACGCTAATCCCATGTTTCGAGTTCGTCAAGAAGTTGTTTATTTTTGGAAGTTGTTGGTAAGAATGTTTGCTGAGTTATAGTAATTATTAGTTTACGGAAGGTTCGACCTGTTTCTGTAGCTGCAAACATAATAACACTCTAAGAGTTTAACTTTCGCTGGTGTCATGATACTTGCCTTCTCATAGAGTGAGTAAGCACCACTTTACCTTCAAATTACTGCTACGAAGCAGGCTGCCTGCTCTCAATAATCCTCAATATTTTCTACTCATAAAGGAGGAGCTCGTGGCTAAGTAATTACAGCCGCACTGGTCGATCCATCGGGTTAACCTACGCTTGCCGGAGTTGGTCAGTGGATGGGTGACCATCTTTACATACCGAGACTCTTCCGTGCCTCGAAAAGCACGTTAAGCCGTTGGTCCCAGCTGTCATTCGTGGATCTTTGGCAGTCGTTACGGGTCGTCAGAAGCCCGAAAGTCTGACAACCAGTCTTACCAAGGGGTATCGTATTACCCAGTTACTGGGTTGTGGAGGTCAGACAGGCAGTCGCTCCATGTAAAATACTGGTATTCAGCTGCATCCGGTTAGACTGGAAGCCGACCCCAACATAGTTGGGAAAAGGCTAGGCAGATTGATTGATTTTCTACTCATAAAATTATCTATTGATCGTATTACATACACGGCAGAAAATTTCACCCGATTATCCCCATCGTCATTTATTTCAAGAGCTGATGTCACCACGTCGATCCTCACAAGATACCCCTCTGTGCCACTTCATAAATCACATTGACCGCTTTCCCTCTGTCGGCTAAAAACTCGCTCGATTTTCGCTTAAAACAGCCGAACCCGGCCATTTATAACCAGCGCCCTTCAAACATAAGCATCGCCCTTTCCGCGCACTAGAGGTGGGCCCACTCGATTTATTACTCGAATAAAAGTCGAATTGGAGGTAAATCTATTTAGCTGAGTTCGAATTGACTCGAAATAGTATGATAACGATGCTTTATCTCGAGGTGTGGGAGTGATGTTGAATAGACTTTAGATATAATTTTATCACCATAATGGGTGTTACAGCAATATCTGGAGTCGTTCTTTTCACACTGGTGTGATGGCTCTATTATTATGTACCTATTTTATCGGTTCAGTTCGTTTCGTTAACATTACTGTTTTACTTTAAAACAATAGAAGATCAAGGCTTTAATATTCAAAGAACTAAATTATTATAGTCATCCAAGGTAATACTGCAGCTCCTGGCTTAGTAATAACAGCCGCAAGATTCGATCCATTAGGTTAAGAGCCCATACTACCTCAGCTTTTTATCTCGCTCGCACGATAGTGTAGATAATTGCTTTTTACGGTGAGAATAATGGTATTTTGAAAAACATTAAAAACATAAGAGCTTTATAGTTAGTACAGTAAGAATGCAAAGTTTCATGATCTGATTTTAAATGTTTTTTTTTTAATACCAGCAGCGGTTTATTGTTCGGTTTGGAGGTAACTTTGGAATATTTTTCTATCGAGAAAATTTTATGGAATCGTGTTTTCGTCAAACATAGTACTTAACATTAATCCTCAAATTTACCCTATAATTTTATTTCAAAATTAATGCTGCAGAATTTTCGACATATAAGAGGACCATGCTAAGCCATTTGAGGTAGTATTGGCTCTTAAGCTACGCTTGCTAAGGTTGGTCCGTGGATGGGTGACCATCTTTACACACCGAGACTCCTCCGTGCCTCAGAAAGCACGTTCCCGGCTCTCATTCGTGGATCTTTGACAGTCGTAACGGTTCGTCAGAAGCGTCTGGCAAGCAGTCTTACCGAGGGGTATCGTATTATCCAGTAACTGGGTTGGGAGGTCAGATAGGCAGTCGCTCCATGTAAAGTACTGGCATGGTTCGCTGCATCCGGTAAGACTGGAAGCCGACCCCAACATAGTTGAGAGAAGGCTAGGCAGATGTATCCGAGATAATATTACACCACACTAAATCGTTATTATACCATCATATCTATATTAAAAGCAATCTCCAGCAGCCAACCACTACAAGTTAAACCCCGCACGAACTATCAGAACTCGTAATCCCGCTCAAAACTGCACGTAAAAGTTAAACCCCGCACGAACTATCAGAACTCGTAATCCCGCTCAAAACTGCACGTAAAAGTTAAACCCCGCACGAACTATCAGAACTCGTAATCCCGCTCAAAACTGCACGTAAAAGTTAAACCCCGCACGAACTATCAGAACTCGTAATCCCGCTCAAAACTGCACGTAAAAGTTAAACCCCGCACGAACTATCAGAACTCGTAATCCCGCTCAAAACTGCACGTAAAAGTTAAACCCCGCACGAACTATCAGAACTCGTAATCCCGCTCAAAACTGCACGTAAAAGTTAAACCCCGCACGAACTATCAGAACTCGTAATCCCGCTCAAAACTGCACGTAAAAGCATGTGTATTGTTTACACGAGCAAATCAACCGCTGCGAACAAATGTCACACAATTTGTGTGCACTCGGGCGCCGCCGGGCGGACTGCACTCACATGTACAGTAACCGGCCGTAAATATTGCACATGGGATTTACATACGTTAAATACATAACTACATATATACGATGTATATATGTATGTATGTGTGTATAGTAATGTGTATATATGTATGTAGTACGTTATTTATGTACTTTTACGTATACCTACTTGTTTCATGTGTTTTACGGCCGGCAACTGTAAAAATCCATGTGCAATATTTATGGCCGGTAACTGTACTTGCACCTATGACGCATACAGCTGGGCTTTTGAAAAATAATTGTGAGGAATTTTATTATACAATTAAATGTTGTTCACGGTACGAATTTTACATAAATTATTATAAATTACGATTATGAATAAGGCGCAATTGACTAGATAGGTAAACTAGATTGGAGTGGAAAGCATGGTGTTGCAGCAATTCCTGAAGAGGGCCTATGTAAATAAATACGTAAGAATAAGAATAATTTATTTGCTGAAAATATAGGTTTTACCAGATGTAAAAATTGATGGTTTAAGTACATTCCATATTTTGCCTGTTTAGGGCATGCAAATTAGTTCTTAATAATAGGTGCAACTATGTACTTAATAATAAGTAGCAATTAATAAGCTTGATCTATCATAGAAATAAAAAGAGAAGTCCTGACTGACTGACTCATCAACGTCCAGCCCAAACCCTTGAACCTAGAAAGCTGAAATTTTGTACAGAGGTTCCCTTTATAATGCAGACAAGGAATAAGAAAGGATTTCCCGGTAGTACGTTCCCGTGGGATATTTTCCGATATCCACGCGGGCGAAGCCGCAAAAGCTAGTTTATTAATAAAACATCACGAGTAATTTAGTTTAATTACGTATTTATGGACACTATAGTAAAAGAATATTGTAACAAAGCACTACCCATTAATTTCCGTCAAGCCTAAAATTAAGATTGTTCCAGTACTAACAAACCATCAACTTAGGGCTGATTTTTTCTAACGTCGAATAAAATTGACAACTGAAATTTTTTTTATGGAAAAACTGTCAAAAATTCAAAATTATTCCTCGGATAAAGTTGTCTGTCGTTGGTAAAATTAGGCCTTACTCATAAAATAAAAGGGCAACATAAAATAAAGCGGCACGTCCCAACACTAGGCTCCGACGGAAAATGATTTGTTGAGTGCTACGGAATATTCCATTATGCAAACACTTGCCCCGCGGTTTTTATTCACATATGGCCGCCTATGGGAATGTTCTACATTGCGGTGTAATCGGTAGGGAACCACACTAGTTACCATTGATCGACTGGTATAACATTGGTTTTACTGAGAGATTTTTGTTACAAAGTTTGCCTTTGTCTTTTATCTGGGAAAGATTGTGTCACTGCTATATAATTTTAGTCAAGTAACAGGTCAATAGACGTTTTTAGGGTTCCGTATTAAAATGATAAAAAAGTAACCCTTATGGTGTGACTCAGTGCGTTGGTCTGTCTGTCATAGCTGGATATCTCAAGAACTACTAATGCTATCAACTTGTAATTTGGAACAGTTTTAGATTACGTTTACCCAACTACTTTGCCAATAAGAAAGAAATATATATATATTTTTTTTGCAACTGGGACTGAAGTCCGAAGTTTGCATAGAGAAAAATCTGAAATTATTATATGTGATAGAAGTTTATGTATAAATTACAAGAAAAATAAAACGATGACTCTAAATGGCACAGTTTTTCAGAAATCATCAAGACAAATTACATATAAAGGATGGTACGGAACCCTCGGTGCGCGAGTCTGGCTCGCTCTTGACCAGTTTTTTTAAATTTTTCGTAGGATAGGACCCTTTCTTGTTTGTTTAAATTGGAAAAGATAACTTGCTTTCTGAAGATAGAGAGAGCGATCTCGAAGTATACACCACGATCTTCCATTCTTGACCCTTGTCCGAACCAAGCTAGAAGCTAGTTCTTCACTTCTTCTAGAAAAAGTGCTTAAGGCATTCCTGCGTTTTCTTTACTCTCGGTTACTTTACTTTACTTCGGTTACGTTACTTTACTCTCGGTTACCTACCTCTATCCTACCAAGTTTCTCTTAGGATGACTGGAATATCATATATTATGCTGGAGACCAGAAGGCCATGTGACCAGGTAGGCGTTATGCTCAAAGTATGGAAGGGTATGACGGATGCTCCTGACATCCATAATGAGCTGATTCGACTCCACACACCGAATAATTATCTTCGTAGCAGAAAACATAGACTGCTGAACATGCCTTCGTGTCGGCCTGCAGCCCGTGCTGCGGCTCCCTTACCGCGCGTGCTGAACGCACTAAATAAGCTCGTGGAAGCCAACCCGGACTGAAATGAAATGAAATGAAATTGTTTATTCTGTAAATAGGATAACGAAATCACTTGTACACAACAATTTTTTTTTTTTTTTTTAAATAAGCTAGATGAAGTCGACATTTCCTATCTGACTACCCTGAGAAGAAATGGCGAAGCAAACTCAGGGGTCAAAGTCTCTTTTAAAGTCCAAACATAATCTTGGTCAGATCATGTGAGGACCATGTAGATCCAGTCTGAAATGGTCTTTTGAGGAAAAAACCATAAAAATTTGAGTGGACCTGTCCAGTCAGTGCAAGCATTTGTCAACAATCGTGTAGCTCAACTCAGGATTTCAGGAGCTCAATAACTCGACGAACAATACCAAAGAAAGGATATTTGGGTAGGTCGCATAAAGTACTCAAAAATATCAGACCATCAATAAAACTAAAAAAGAAAAAAAAAGATCCACATAGTGCTCATATTTACAATAATTTTCATTTTTTAATAATTTAAATTATTTTTTTAAACAAGGGTTTGTCATTTTGTTTATTACTGGATCTGTTCGCTAATAAATTCGCCAATTTAATGGTTATGTGCCTACACACGTTTGCAATGAGAGACAGTATTGTGTTTAGAGATTACAATAGTGAAGATAAATTGTTGATCTTATGTCATAATTTTCTTCATACAAAAAAATGTGCGTATAAATTTGAACTGATTTATTTGTATGAAACCGTCCCGTAATACTTAGTGTTCATTCACAGAACAATCAGAAAGAGGTAGCAATTGTTTTCACTGATGAAGCGACACATCAAGCGTAGTGTGTGAACCACGGTATGCAGAATAAAGTAAACGTTTATATTATATTGATATTTATTTTTTTATTATTTTTATTTCTATTATTTTCTCACATTGATTTGACTATTCCGGGGTAAGAAATAACTTCAATATTGTAATCTATATACTCAATAGTATCTCCCATTGAAGCCGTGGCAGATATTTTTATAGCACCTTATATGTACTTTAATTTATGTAATTGGTTTCATAAGCCACGCAAATCAAATAAATAAATAAAAATAAACCTTCATTCAACCCTGCCACTAGCTAGCTAGATCTCCGTGGTAGTCTCTGAACAGCGAGCTTCTCACAATTAGATTGTATAGACAACCTTCCTTTAAAAATGATCGCGTCTAGAAACGACCTGTCGCTTGAGAATTTAGAATTCTAGATGGCTGTAATAACAAAATGGGTTCAGAAGGCCCACTGCTGAAATTATGACAATGATAAAAGAGAAAAAATAAAAACCGGTCAAAGCAAGTCGGGCTCGCGCACCGAGGGTTCTGTTCCGATTTCTGAATAAGTGTGCCTTTTAAAGACATCGCGAAAAAAAAAATCAGCTGTTCAGTACATTTATGTTCTCTTAATTCGTCAAAATGTAGGGAACAGCTGATTTTTTTTCGCGATTTCTGGTTTGGTCCCATAGTAAATCATAATGATGAGTACAATTCGCAAAGATCTGCGCTGCTTTCAATAAAATTTGGTAACAGCGCATCCAGAGCACACACCAGTCCTCTGTTTTTTTTATTCATGGGCAAACGTGGTAGTCGTGGCCTAAGGTCAGGTGATGTGAACCGGTACTCACGGATCGCATCCTCCAGAGCGCTCCTTATTTCCACATTGCATAGGTTGTCTGCAGATATAGCTCTGGCATTCTCCTCCTCATCACGCTGGTTTGCTCGCAGTGGAATCTCGGCAGGCACATGCATGACATTCTGGGATGGGGGAGGGTTACTAGCAGAGCTACTCTGCATTTCCGAGCGCAGCCGATCAAGTGTAGCGTTATCCAACCTATGATTGTGTTGGATGACGCGCACCTGATCCGACAATCGTTGGGCCGAGACGTTGACGGCAGGTTCAAGCACCTGAAACAGAGAGAGCATCCGTCCTCGATACGCTGTAAGGTTAATTCCTCCCTCTGTAGCCCCATAATATGCGCGCATGACATTTTCATTTATGGACTGGGTCCATCGCATGCGCGACACATTTCCACCGGCAGCGGGGACCCTGTTCGGGGCCGGTTGGCCTCGAGGTCCCAAGCCCGCTGGTGGCCGTCCTCTTCCTCGCCGCCGTGGTGGTGTTGGTGACGACGGTGGGGAGAAAAACTCGTCGCTCGAGCTCGACGCAACTGCAGCGACCGGTGACACAGCGCTCACGGTTGAGGCGCGTACCGGCGGCTGTGAGGCGGAGTTGAGCGACGAGTCCGGAGATGGTGGGTGTGCCTGACTTCGTGTTTTGGCTCTTGTTTGCATCATCTACATCGCATCAATCATCTTATTATTTTATTGTAGGCTTAGATTTGTAGGCCAATCTTGACAAACGTCATTCTTGGTTTTTTTTACTACTATTATTTGTTTTTTTCATTTTGTGGTTCTTTATTCATATATTCATACTATTCATATTTTTCCAAAGGTTTTATTGTAGTTTTCGTGCTTTCTGATACTTTATATTGTTGAGGAAATAAATAAATAAGTAAAATGCGATATAAGAAAATTTTGACGCGTGTTGACTTGCTAGTGTTGCTATTATTATGAGTACAATTATTATTATTATTATTTTTTATGTCTTTTACATATCTCGGGGCCCTGGGGTCCTGGACCTTTAGAAGGCGTACGAGGGGCCGAAGCCAACTCGCAGAGGCCCCTTAGACAATGTCAAATGACGAGGCGGCACCAGCTGACGATTATCCCTGTACTATGCAAGTGCACCCAAGGACAACCCCCGGTTGGTGCAGGACTATTGCAGAACATATTATGGAAACAAAACATGGCTATGGGTTTGGGTGGTTGTAGTGGATCGAGTACCTTAAACTATGGAAGAACTATGTCCCCTGCCTTACCAATGTTATATATATACACAGTTAAAATGGCAGGGGGTGACTTGCACACTCAATAATGGGCCCCTAGAAACGGTCGCTAGCACATAGTCACATGTCAACATGGCAACATGTCCTGAGGCGCTTGTGAGGAGTGGAGAGGTATCCCACGGCTATCAGGACAATCCCGGAAGTACGGTCAAGTTCCCTACCAGCATCTTACTGGGATACTTCCTTCCTCCAAGCACGTTTGCTCTTGCGAATCTCCACTCAAGCCGGCCAATAAAGGCAAGAATGTGGTGGGAGCTCTGTTCCTTGTCAGTGTTCGAGCGAGCGAGAGGTGAGGAACAAGACTTCTCCCGGGAGATAGGGTCCGTGGGGTCGCTACTACCCAACAGCTCGCCACATGCTGCCCTGCGGGTTTCTGTATCTCTTTTAGTCTGGCTCCTCATCCTAGACCCGTTCAGGCAAAATAAACTCTACAGGCACAGACCTAGAATTCGGAGCGCGCAAGCCCCACCACGACATCAACGTAGAGATACAGCGGTGTGGGGTTATTATTATTATTATTCATTTATTTATTCAAGTAACAAGGACTCATTAATACACACATAATTCGCTATATAAATACATAAAACACACACAATACATTAAACATTCCAATACAAAACAATAACTACACAAGACATAAATTCATGTTGATAGCCGACGACTGGAAGTGACGTGCAAGTCACTGCAGCGCCTGATGTACGGACAGTCCAGCCTGTCGGCTATCATCATCAGCAGGCTGTTGGAGCTGCCGCGCACCCTGCGCACCAGGGACGCGCTCCGCTTACGCATCGTTGCATAAAAGCAGTCGACGCTAGCGACGGCGAACATACCCGAGGCACTTCACTATCGCGGCAGCCCCATCAGCGCTCTGAAAGCGTTATTATATTGGACGCGGAGGGCTTCATATGTAACAATGAGCTCTTAAAAGATTGCTACTGTTTACACTTACAACCTGTATATTGGAGATTCTCCAAATGTAAATTGACCTTCTGCACCATGTAAGCTTGGCCCCGCGACTTTCAAACCTGTCTAGTCAAATGTTGACACGCAGTGCCGCTAAAGTTAGCGTAACTCAGCGCAAAGCTAACGAACAATCCGATAGTTGTAGCCACAGCTAATACTTACTTAGCAAATAATTCGATAGCTTTCCAGACGTAGGTACCTGTCTGTCTGCCAGTTTGTACTAGACGAGGTACATTTTGGTAGTTGATCCATCAAGTTAGCTAAAATAACTGAGGAGGCCAAAGGAGATAATTGTATTAGATTGTACGTAAAAATCTGCCTAGCCTTTTCTCAACTATGTTGGGGTCAGCTTCCAATCTAACTGGATGCAGCTGAATACCAGTGTTTTACATGGAGCGACTGCCTATCTGACCTCCACAACCCAGTAACTAGGTAATACGACACCCCTTGGTAAGACTGGTTGTCAGACTTTCGGGTTTCTGACGACCCGTAACGACTGTCAAAGATCCACGAATGACAGCCGGGACTAACGGCTTAACGTGCTTTCCGAGGCACGGAAGATTCTCGGTATGTAAAGATCACCCATCCACGGACCAACCCCGGCAATCATAGCTTAACCTGATGGATCGACCCGAGCGGCTGTGACTTAGCCGCGAGCTCTTCCAATTTGATTAGATTATATTATACGTAAATGAATGTTATTGGATGCTGAAAAGACTAACGTTGCTTTTTAGCCAGATTTTAAGCGCGCAAACATAACTGCACAGCAAGGACTTAACTGGAGAAATGTGTGTATACTAAAGGCTACCTCTGCTTAACTCTTCGCGGATTACAAGCGTGAAGTTTTATGATTGGTTGAAATAAATTCTACCAACCCCTTACATATAAAAAGGGCTTGAACATAAAATGATTGCCCGTATCGGTAGTTCGATATTCATTAAATTTTTATTTCAGTTTTATTCAATTGTTTACGTTACAAAAGACGAAAAACACGAGCATAGAGTTGTAAAGCGCAGGGTGGAGGACCCATTTACCGGCCCTCCCTCCGCGAAGTTATTACATAGAACAATGGACACAATAGCGACACGTTACGGACGGCGACAATAAGAATTAATAAAAGTTGCGCCTAATACCTCACGTGAGCTAAGTTGTGAAGCGAGACGCCCGACAACTGGTGCTGCTACCACGCGTATAGGGTTACCATATTATATCGTGATAGGTGATTTTATTGGGTCAACTTCATACGATTTATATTACTAAATCATGGCGATGGTAAGCCGGATTACCAGCATGGACAGCTTGTTAGATTGAGGCTCACACGGTTTATATTGGTTTTAATTTAATAATAATTGCAATATTAATCATTAAATAAATATATTATTTCATAGCAAAGGATAGGTACTTAAGATTTGATCTTTAAACAAAATCTTCTTATTAAAAAAAAACAATTTTGTTTTTGAAATCTAGGTTCAAAGAACATTACTAAATAATTATGTGAAACTTATTTATTAGAGCACATTTGTTTTTGTGTAAATGTTAATTTAGGGCCCTCGCTCACGGCGACTTTTTGAAGCGATGCAGTAGCGATGTCGTCGCGCGTTTGCATCGATACAGTCGCGATGCGGTGCTATCTGTTTGCCCTCGCCTACACCACGATTCGATTCGAGTAGCGATGCTGTCGCGCGTTTACGAAACGCGTGACAGCATCGCTACAAAAAGTCACCGTAAGCGAGGGCCCTTAGATAATTATTAACTGGATATATATTTTTTCTAAGACATTTTTGTTCAATAACTTATATTTAATTCTTTTACTTTTATTTTATTTTAGTAACTAGTCTTATTACCAATAGTAAGCAGCTTCTGTCCAATGTCTTATTTTATTTTAACAGTACGCCTATAATAGTACCTACATTAGAAGTAGGTAATACCTTAAGTTTGTTATGAGCTAATGTTATATGACATGTATACGCCATTGGTGTACTTACTAAATAAATAAATAAATAAGAGTATACTATTTCCAGAGACAAGTTTCAGAGTAAACTTCGCTCCGTTATTAAAACTTATCTACCTAGGTTTCACTGTTGTACCTACATTTATTGCAGGTATAATATTACTACCGACATAAAACACAAAAGAACACACACGGAACGAACTCCGTCCTTAAATCACTGAAATGAATTTGATGAATTCATCAACGTGGTGCAACCCCGCGCGCCTAGTGGCCACAATTGCCGATAGGTTTTAATTAATATATAGTTCCCGGGAGTTATTCCTCAAGTTTAGAAGTAGATCGCGCCGCGTGCGTAATTAGAATTAATGCTGGCAACACTGTGGCGGCAGGTACCACGAAGTTAGCCGGCGAGCCTCCCCAGCCGTCGCGTACCAATTAACTTGAGACGTTTTGTTTGCTGGCAACACTGTGGAATAAATTCTGCAACTTTTTGGAGGCCGTGTCGGATAGATTTGCGTGGCTAATGTACTTCAGAGGAACAGATTAAGATAAGTTTTGGTGCGTCGAATATTTAAGGAATGAGAATTCAGGGAAGCGATCCCAAATGTTTATTTCAGCTCTAATTACTGAAGAAGCAAGGTCGATTCGACACATTTTTTGTTGGATTTGGGTTTTATCTTTCTATTTTCCAATTCGTGGTTACAAAAGTTAAGTTTAGCAAAGAGGTATCAATACAAGAAAATGTAAGGTAACTTTTCCCAAATAAACTGACACGACAAGAATCCCAACAGACCCAACTACACCGTACATTGAATATCACTTCGCTACACAATTCATAAGCCAATTTATTCGTGGTCCTTCTAAAAACAGGCTAGTTTCACGCATGTCACTGTCCGCTCAGCCCCCGGCATACGAGTAATTTATCAAATAAACATGTTTCCAAAGGGATCCCAAACTGTCACAGAGTAAAAAGGATCTCGGTATACCGACCGAAGTTTATCGTTGAGTGAAACTATAGCTTATGGTAACGTATGCAGAGAACAAATGATTATGGGGATCTACCGTAGTCTGTAGCGCCGCTGCTGCGGTAGTTTTCTTGGAAAAAGAATGGGAAAAGATTAGTGGTGATGGCCGGGGTTATGGGATTGGGAGTGCATATGATAATGGGAACATACATTTGGTTGTTTTAGGCCGATTATACAACGATAAATACAGTTTTTCTACACGTATCTTTTAACAATGTTTTCACATTTATTTCATGAATTTACAAAATATACTCCTGTTGAATGCTTTGGCGTTTGATTGGATGTAAAGTGAGCTTAAGTTGATAAATAAATACAATTAATGAATACCATCTCCACGCGGGCCCGGTGCGAGTTGCGGTTGTGGTAAATTTTTGATTCTAGGACCTGCCGGTTTCCTTACGATGTTTTCCTTCACCGTTTTGAGAGCAGTGGTAATGAAATAAATTACACAAAGTACTGTGGCTGCCGGGGTTTGAACACACGTCAAGACGTAAGTTAGGGCCACAAATATTGATGGTTAGCTGATTAGTAATGAGAAATCTCGTAAGTTTACAATCTACTGTTATATTATTTTTGTGATAGCTTTCGTCAGGACCTGTAAGAATACATCCGTCAGTGTATCAGTTTTGTGCCATTAGGTAGTACCTATACAACGTGTCCCAAAATTCAACGATAAGCGGGCACCAGAGAGAGGACCTGCTCATGACTACTCGAGGAAAATTAAATAAAAAAAATAACTCAATTTTTAAAAAAAATACATACAAAAAATAAAAACCTTCTGAAATTGACATCTCTCAATATATTTTTAACTACCATGACCACAATTCTTCAAAAATTTCTGATTTTTTTTTGTACCGGTAAGCTAAGTAGCACTGCTATCCACCATCATAATTATAAATTCTAGAATGTTTGTAATTTTTACACAAAAATCAATCAAAATAATTTTTTCCCTAAAATTTTGGGAGATTTTTACCATTCAGTCCACTTTCACTCATCGTGGTGTAAAAAAATGTATGGACACTACTATGGCAAGTTTTTTTTAAATTTGACGCGTCTATTTGAAATTCCAAAATGGTATAATTCTCTAGAAAAACTAGCCATAAAAAAAATCTGTACTATTTCTAAACAAGAACTAAATTTCATAAACTGTTGTTGTTGATAGTAATTACTTTAACTATGTGCCCAAAATAGGTTTTGTTGTAAATTCCTGGAATATATGAATGAGACATTTGCGTAGTCAATAAAATTTAGAAGTTAGAGACATAGAGTTAGAGTACGTGCCATAGAAGCAGCTACAGGAATCCCAAAAAGTCCTGTACATCGAATTCTACAACGTCACAGGCTTCACCCATATCACTACAGGCATGTGCAGGCGTTATTACCACGGGACTATCACCCACCACGGGTCGCATTTTGCCGTGTGATGCTTCAAAAGCACAGGGAAGATCTCCAATTCTTAGATAAAGTTCTATGGTCGGATGAAACAACCTGCAAGAAAGATGGCTATTCAAATCTTCACAACATACATAGCTCCGAATGAAAATCCGCACCTGATGACACAAGACAAATCCCAATATCAATTCAAGGTTCATTTATGGACGGTCAATATGGGCATATTAAATGGAAAAGTGATTGGGCTCTTTGAGTTACAAGGAAACTTAGATGGCGATAATTAGGTATTTAAACTTTTTACAAAATGACTTGCCAGAATTATTAGAAGACGTGCCCAGAAGTGATTTACAAAACATGTGGTTTTAAAATGATGGTTTCCCAGCTCAGTATGCAAGTATGCCCGGGATTCCTGTAGCTGCTTCTATGGCACGTACTCTAACTCTATGTCTCTAACTTCTAAATTTTATTGACTACGCCAAATGTCTCATTCAAATTTCAGGAATTTACAACAAAAAACCTATTTTGGGCACTTATTAAAAGTAATTACTATCAACAACAACAGTTTATGAAATTTGATTCTTGTTTAGAAATAGTACAGATTTTTTTATGGCTAGTTTTTCTAGAGAATTATACCATTTTGGAATCTTGGATAAACGCGTCAAATTTAAAAAAAACTTGCCATAGTAGTGTCCATACATTTTTTTTACACCACGATGAGTGAAAGTGGACTGAATGGTAAAAATCTCCCAAAATTTTAGGGACAAAATTATTTTGATTGATTTTTGTGTAAAAATTACAAACATTCTAGAATTTATAATTATTATGGTGGATAGCAGTGCTACTTAGCTTGCCGATACAAAAAAAAAATCAGAAATTTTTGAAGAATTGTGGTCATGGTAGTTAAAAATATCTTGAGAGATGTCAATTTCAGAAGGTTTTTATTTTTTGTATGTAATTTTTAAAAAAATTGAGATATTTTTTTTTATTTAATTTTTCTCGAGTAGTCATGAGCAGGTCCACCCTCTGGTGCCCGCTTATCGTTGAATTTTGGGACACGTTGTATATGGAGGAACGCAGGCGTTCATTAATTCGCTAAAAGCTTTGCAAGTTACTGAAGGCTGCGAGTGTCGACCTCAGGAAGAGCTGCTTCTCACACGTATAATTACTGTGCGTCGCTTGCTCATTTCCACCAGAGCTGGCCCTCTTCATATTTTGTCTGCTGAGACGAAAACTACGAACGTAGTGTACTGGGAAGTTTAATAAAAATGTGACTGTTGTTTTAGTATATTGTGGTGTCTCAATACGAGTTCCACGCGAACGAAGGGGCAGAAGTCTATCTATACATAATAAAATAGTAACAAAGTCAAAACTGTACATTGAATGTATATGTTTATCTACACCCATGCCATAAATCCCCCATAAAAGTCTCTGAAACAGTTATATTGGCTTATTGCCAACATTAAAACAGCCAGTGTCATAGTAACCATGGTAACCATAATAGCATCCAAACGGGTGCTTTAATGTTGTACTGAATTTCATAATGCAACTCGTTTTCAAAAAAAGAAGTCATAAGTCATAAGTCATTTATTTCATAACAAAATACATTGTGTTGAAAAAAAAAATAATAGTAATAAAAATAAATGAAATAATTAAAATAAAGAAACAAAACAAATAAAAACAAATATTAAGTACATTCATATTTAAAATTCGTTACGCATTCAAAGTGTATCAATATACGTAATAAATAATCATAACTATTTCAGTAATTCAGTAGCAATCAAATTTTAAAAATTCATTATCATAAATAATAATAATAATTAATTATCATATTCATTATTACAATTAAAATTCATAAAATTAAATTCATTATAACAAATAAAAACAAATATTAAGTACATTCATATTAAAATTCGTTACGCATTCAAAGTGTATCAATATACCTAATAAATAAATAAATAATCATAACTATTTCATTAATTCATTGCAATCAAATTTTAAAAATTCATTATCATAAATAATAATAATAATTAATTATCATATTCATTATTATAAATATATTTAAAAAACACATTTAGACACAAACACATAGTTCACAAATCATTTAATAGTGGCTGCCGTACTCGTTTGTCATTTAAGAACTCTTCGATGCTGCCTTTCCTCAATAAATATGTCTTTAATTTGTTCTTAAATAAGTTTGTACTGTTTATGCTTTTGAATTCTATTGGCAACTTGTTGTATAATAATACTGATTGAACCCTGGGACTGTGATGAACCACGTTTAATTTCGGTTGTATTGTGGAAGTTACGTCCTTTCTACGAGAACCAACTCTAGCTTGTCTTTCCTCATCGGACTCGTGCAATTTCTTAACAAAATTGGTTAACAATACTAAAATATAGAGACATGGCACTGTTAAAATGTTAAGTCTGATGAAGTGGTCCCTGCAAGATTCTGTCTGTTTCATGCGAAGCATTGTCCTTAAGGCTCTTTTTTTAAATATTGAACATTGTGATGCACGCGCGTTTCACTACAACAGCGCCGTAATTTAAAAAAAAGAACTTATTCGAATTCACGTCGTATACTATGACGCCGGCCGCCATGTTCGATACGAGTATTAGTATTGCAAAAAACTGTTTCAGAACCCTTTATAGAGGATTGATAACATGTATGTAGATAAAGTCTTGTATGCAACTGTACATAATTAGGTATTAAAACACTCATGTGATACTATTATCACACGAGGCGAAGCCGAGTGTGATAAACCCACATTCGTGTTTTAATACCCCTTATTATACGTCAGTTGGATAAATAAATAACTATTAAAGTAATTTGTGCAAGTTTTGGGTACGATTCTGATGCCGATAATAATGGATAGTTTTTATAATTTGTCTAGATGTATGTTGATTGGCGTAAAAACTAACGATTAGATTCTGTTCACGTTTTGCACAAACATTACAGATCTAGTTATCGCATAGGCTATTATATTGTGATGAGACTATTTGCTAAGGGGATTAGCAATATTGCATTATCTCCGATTGTACGTATTCCGCAACAGTTTACCGCGAGATTTTATTAGACGACAAAAATGATAAAATATTGCAGATAGATACGGATTTAACCGCTGAAATTAATATTATCACGCTATATCTACAAGGAGCTAAGCAGTCAATCTTGACATGTAACGAAGGGCTATTTTAGTCAAATTGTTAATAACGAAGTAAACAGCCGAACGGTTTCACGATCGGACTACAAGCCACGGTTTATGATTTCAATCCCCAACAGATTTTCATGTTTGTGACTATTTTTTAGAATTTTTTTTAAAAGCTTTCTGTATTTTTTGGCTGTTGAGACCAAACCTACAAACGTAGTATACCTACAGGGATTTTTATAAAAAATAGCTGTTACTATAGTATATTCAATCAATCTGCCCAGCCTTTTCCCAACTACGTTGGGGTCAGCTTCCAGTCTAACCGGATGCAGCTGAATACCAGTATTTTACATAGAGCGACTGCCTATCTGACCTCTACAACCCAGTGAGGTAGTGACTGGGTAATACAATACCCGTTGGTAAGACTGGTTGAAGTGTGAATAAAGATAATAAAAATTTAAAAAGGCAACTACAAGAATATTTGATAGTAAGTCGGCGTTCCCACGAGCGTAATAAAATCGCGGCGGGATTTTTGCGCACTGGATTTTCAACTCTTAAACCGATCCGTCAGGTTAAGCTACGCTTGCCGGGGTTGGTCAGTGGATGGGTGACCATCTTTACATACCGAGATTCCTCCGTGCCTCGGAAAGCACGTTAAGCCGTTGGTCCCGGCTGTTATTCGTGGATCTTTGACAGTCGTTACGGGTCGTCAGAAGCCCGAAAGTCTGACAACCAGTCTTACCAAGGGGTATCGTATTACCCAGTATCTGGGTTGTGGAGGTCAGATAGGCAGTCGCTCCACGTAAAATACTGGTATTCAGCTGCATCCGGTTAGACTGGAAGCCGACCCCAACATAGTTGGGAAAAGGCTAGGCAGATAGACTGGATTTTCAACTCTCGTTGTTGAGCCGAGCGTTGAGAATCCAACCTAACAAAGACAGAGTGCATCCCAGCGCGACTGTTGGATTTTCAACTCCCGGCGCTAGTGCCAATAAAGAATGAAATTGAACAAATCCAATTTTTATTAATTCAACTTACTTATTACTTTGGGTAAATCACAGATTAATCGAAAAGGTACTAAATCTGACCATTTCTCTTATGAACACTTCTAGAAACCTCTAGCTCTTTCCCGATTCCTTTACAGGGGGGACGGTCGCGCAGGGGGGAGCGGGTTGTGCTCGGTGCAGGTGTAGGGTGGGGGTACGGCAGCGGCCGGCGTGCACTTGAAAAATTCGCCTATTGTCCCGTTTTTCAATGTATTTTTTAGGCTTTCTCCATAAATAAGCGTCTTGCATACACAACGATTGCTCTGAAATACAACCACTGAGAGCCGGCAGACCAACTCGTTTCACCTGTGGAGACACCATACTTCGAATAGGTACTAAAACTGACCATTTGTTTTATAGTTTTCTTTTTCGCAACAATGACGCCTCTTGTAAGCGCTATAACTCGAAGTTGCAACCACTCAGAGCAGGCAGACCGACGTCATTCACATTAGGGGACTACTCTACAACCCATTGAAGTAAATCTAACCGTATCCATGATCGTAATGAAAAATCCTGTCACCTCTCGGTCTAGTCTTCAAAAAAATGCTCTACAAACAGTGAAAAGATGTCACATAAGCAAACGAGCCACGTAACGGAATGTTGGCTTAATACGAGTATCAAAACGTCAACGGATACACAAAACTCTGATGCAAAGGAAGTCATATAAAATTGGCGAAAAAAAAAAACGGTAACAAGGCTCGCGACCTCGTTTTCAATCCACGCCACATTTGGCAGGCGCGGCGAGGGAATTTTAAAACAAAGACCGAATGGAAGTAGGTCGGCTACTGGCTGCTCTACCTTACTAGCTAGTAGTAGGCTCGCCAACTTTTATATGATTAAGTGAGTGGAATAAATATTGTGTGAACAGGAAGCTTGGGTCAAGTGGGAGTTGTGCTCTGCGCTGTGCAGTTTATTTGTGCTGCATGTATTTAATGGGTAATTTGTGGTGGGTTTTATGCGTTGTTATAATGAACTTTAACTTGTACGTTCTGGTAATACTGTTGTACCTACTATAGTATAGTTAAAATCTCGCTGCAGACTCGGTCATAAATCATTCGAGTGTTTCGCTCTCTTTCCCACTCACGGGCCTAATGGGCAGGCCACGTCCACACGTAGTCCTGTGCATTACTGCAGTCGATGAGTGATATCGATAGTTTTATATATTTATAAATGGGTGATAGAAATAAATACACATTTTTTTTATTTTATTACCAAATTTACTACAAAGCATATTAAATATATAAACAAAAGAACGTATATATAAAACTAAAAATAGAAAATTAAAATTCTTCGTCTGAGTCATCGTCATCATCACCATTATCACATCGTCATCACATGAATGATGAACTCTTCGCATAAATGTGCTTTTCTTAAGTCTTCATCTTGCAGCAATTCTGCATGTTCCACACATTTTTGCCAATTTTCAATGGATAATGATTCTGTTATCGATAATGGCCTTGAGCGCGCGCAACTAGCGCACATCCCTACTCCGATTATGATTTATGACCAAGTCTGCAGCGAGATGTTAACTATACTATAGTCTTTTATAACAACGATTGTTCCATTCTTTATTCTGGGCACAAGACTTTCTCAATAATTATTACAAAAGGAGGTCGTGAGCAATGATATAGTCGAGAATTATGCCGATACACGGACCCATTTAATTTTATTAGCATTAAAAACCAATAGTGCTCTCCCTCATACGAAACATTCAAGAAAATGTTCCGCTCGCTAAACTTGGAATACTTGAGCCGGGAAAGGCAATTTTATTCTACTTTTAACCAAAATCAATATGCAAAATATTATACATATACATGCCTTCAACGGAAAACTTAGCACATTGCGGCTTTGCCCTGAATTCTTGTATACTCAAACCGCAAGCCGTTTCCGATGCTTAGGCTCGGGAAAATCGCTCTTATGACTGTCGTATAAGGGTTACAATGGATATATTAGCCAATTATTGGAGTTCAAATGTTACTGAAGAGACGTCGTAAAAATATAACGCAGATTGGGCGACACGCGAATACGGAATCCAAAGACCATTCCGTGTTTATTGATTCATAAATTTTATTTTCCGAATCATTTGTTAGGGGAGAGAGAAAAATAGCGGTTATTCTTAGTTATTTTCATTTTTCGTAAAACGTTGTAAGCGGTTTGGACGTGATATATGTCCGTTGCTAATGATCGGAATTAAAGGGAATAAAACGCATTAGCAACTGTTCGCTTCGTTTCGTTTGTAAGTAACTGGTTGTAGATTTATCAGCAGGGTGGCGACGCGACGGTGACTTTATTTATAGATGTTTTAGAGGCAATAACAATTTGATTGCTCGTTGATAAATCAGGTCAGGTCTTTAATTTGATTCAAAGTTTGGATAAAAGGTAATTGTTTTTTTAGGGTTCCATACCTGAAAAGGAAAAAACGGAACAAAAGGGTTCCGTTTTTTCCTTTTCAGGTATGGAACCCTAAACCCTAAAAAATGATCCCTTCGTTATCCATCTGTGTGTCTGTCTGTCAGTCTGTCACGACCCTTTTTCTCAGAATCGCATGGAGTTATCAAGTTGATATTATTATCAAATACGTAGGTCTATGGTCCTTTGGAGCTCTAAAAAAAAAAACCGGTCAAGAGCGAGTTGGACTCGCGCACCGAGAGTTCCGTTCCGATTTCTGAAAAAGTGTGCTATTTAGAGACATCGTTTTATTTTTCCTGTAATCTTTACATAAACTTCTATCACATAGAATAATTTCAGATTTTTCCCTTTGCAAACTTCGGAGAAAAGGGGGGGGGGGACGGTATTTTTTTTTACATATTTCATCAAAAATCGAAAACTATGCGGCCTAAAAAAAAAATGTTTAAGAATGTGCAAACAGCGCTCTTTTATATAATACCCCACACTAGTAGCCCCACTTTGAATTTTGAAGACCCCCTTTTAGCACCTGTTACAAAAAAAAAAAAAATATTTTTATTTCTTTCTTATCTGCAAAATAGTTGGGTAAACGTCATATAAAACTATTCCAAATTTCAAGTTGATAGCATTAGTATTTCTTGAGATATTCAGCTGTGACAGACAGACAGACAGACAGACTGAGTGAGACCATAAGGGTTCCTTTTTTACCATTTTGGTACGGAACCCTAATTAAGCTTCTGAGTCAAAGCAATAAAACAATACGGCCATTCATGCGACATATTTTGATACTCGCAAATAAATCAAAACCTATAAAGTACTTCCAGTTGATGAAAAATCTGAAATTATTCTATGTGATAGAAGTTTATGCAAAGATTACAGGAAAAATAAAACGATGTCTCTAAATAGCACAGTTTTTCAGAAATCGTCAACAAAAATTACATATAAATGGTGGTACGGAACCCTCGGTGCGCGAGTCCGACTCGCTCTTGACCGGTTTTTTTTTTTGGGATTACAATGTTAAATTAGATATTGGGATAAATTCTTTTCAACTACGGAACCATTCATTGAGCGTGGTCCGAAACGCGCTAGGTGGGTTTTTTTTTACGTAGCCTTGATTATTTTTTACCTAGCTTCTTTTACTTTTATGTTCCTTGTTGCCTGGAAATTTTGAAACCGAAAATAATACACAAGAAGTTAACAGCAAAAACCCTTGCCGCCCAGGCAAAACGAAGCAATTTACATGATAAGCATCAATGCAGCACTCGCGAGTCGTAACATTGTTAATAGACGATAAAACTACGTCATGTTCGTATCTTTACGTTAGGGCTTGTCGGCCGTAAAAAGCGCGGTCACTGTCGGACTGCATAGAAAAAAAAGAGAAGCGCGATGACACAACGCTTGCAAAATATGAAGTAATTACCGATTTACAAAAAGTCTATTGATTGGACTAAAAAAGTAATCACATGAAATCATTCCTTATTATTTTGTGAAGAACTGTAAAAATTTAAACACTTTTTATGAAAACTGTAGGAGTAATATGGTAAAAACTCGAAAAAATAGACAGAAATAGACCTGGATTTAGTTTTTTTTCCTTAGTTCTACAAACTGAAATACATTTCAGGACAAATGAAATGACTTCTTATGTATTGTAGATTACTGTGTATTTTTTCAATCAAAAATATGCTATAGTTACTGTAAATGATGGACACAAAGTTACTTAGTTTCGCCGTATTTTGGGAGGACAAGCCCTAGTACAACACTTCTAGCAATGAAATCATTGGAAAATAATATTATGCCTATTATGCGTGTGAATGTTGAATAGAAGAAGTGCAGTGACAGTGTCTGTTTACGTCGTAGCGAGTGTGTTTGTTCACCAAACACGACGATAAAAACTGTAGGCACACTAGAATAGAGTTGTAAATATCAAATTCAATATTTATGACGTATGTGTCATAGCCAACTGGCTTAATTAGCCGATTAGTTAACCGCCTGCCTTTTCACTAAACGCCGCCGTTCAAAGGCAAATTACTTGAATCGATAACGTTTAACTACTTAATATAATATCCTTGGACATTTCACACAACGCCATCTAGTCCCAAGCTAAGCAACCTAATGCTTGTGTTATGGTAACGAGATGTCTGATAAACTACTTATATACATTTTTTTTTTGTAAATAGGTACATAGATAGAAAAACAACCAGACCCGGAACAAATACTTGTAGGTCATACAAATATTTGCTCCGTGCGGGAATCGAACCCGCAACATGCTGCGCAGCAGTCAACCACTGCGCCAACCGTGTCGTCAAAAACAAAAACTTGCCTAGCCTACATTATATTTAGTTCCATTTTCTGCTACCTGGCGCTGAAATCATGGTGAGGTAGGTTGGTTTGTCCTTATTTCACGCAGCATCAGAGTAACAGATGAGTGATTGTTTGCATCGAAATGGTTTGTGAGGCCGGCATATCTTGGAGAAATGTTCCAGTGAGATTGGCCACGGGATTGAAGTCGCAGGAAAAACCTAGCACATATTGAGAATAATATTCTCAATAGGAAGTAAGTTTTTGTCAGAGGCAACCACGACGACCATGACAATCTAATCACGCCGTTTCATAAAGTGCATGAAAACCACATTCATTTACTTAAATATATGTAAAGAAAATATGTTTTCTTTATTTCAAATAAAGGTCGCGCTACTAGCGCCATTGTCTTTACAGACCGCAATGTCGTCAGCCCTTAGTTAATCTGTGGTCGAACTAGATCCATTGTGAAAACAGTAAACTTAGTTGTTAGAAATTGATACTGTAATTAATAGCATTAAATGTCGTTTCTTTTATTACAGGTAAGGTTTATATAGCTAAGTGAACGTTATATTTTGTAATTATTGTAAAACAAACATGAAAATAACAAACATAAAACTTTTATTACAGAGAAACTCAATTGTGTTTTGATTGACGGTGTCACCTCATCTAACTACTGAAAATACCCTTACCCTTAAAATAGCACGTATTTAACCATCTAAATTAGTTTAATTCCGAAGCATCAAAATGTATTCTCGTTTTCAGATCATTAATAATGCGTTAGTTTGTGGAGTCGCGTCAATGACGAAGCTTCCGCGTTAAATATTCAGCGCAGACTGTACACCGGGCGGTGGAGGAACTTACAGGTGACAGGTTTTGTTGATTTTAGTGGCGACGGATTGGTTGTAATTTTCATTGGAAAATAGGGAATTTATTTATTATTTATTTATAGGAGCTCGTGGCTAAGTAATAACAGCCGCACGGGTCGATCCATCAGGTTATGCTACGCTTGCCGGGGCTGGTCAGTGGATGGGTGACCATCTTTACATACCCAGACTCCTCCGTGCCTCGGAAAGCACGTTAAGCCGTTGGTCCTGGTTGTCATTCGTGGATCTTTGACAGTCGTTACGGGTCGTCAGAAGCCTGAAAGTCTGACAACCAGTCTTATCAAGGGGTATCGTATTACCCAGTTACTGGGTTGTGGAGGTCAGATAGGCAGTCGCTCCATGTAAAATACTAGTATTCAGCTGCATCCGGTTAGACTGGAAACTGACCCCAACATAGTTGGGCAAAGGCTAGACAGATTGGTTGGCAGATTGATTTATTATTTATTTCTTTATTTTATTTTAAAAAAAAGAAAGAAAGAAAAAGATGAAGAAGAAAAGTTGATAAAAAGAAAGTACATACAAGTTAATAGAGTAGTAGATAAGTTAATTATTCTTGAAACAAGATTGTGCCAATAGCCGCCGCCACACACTGGTGCACTTGTTGGCAAGAACTACTTTTTATAACTTTTTTTTGCTTTATCGAGTTTTGACTTTTTTGTTCTTATTGTTGTTTGTCGCACAAGTGTTCTTGAAACACGGGATACCTACGTGCACGATAGGAAGACATCGTCTAAAATTTTTATTAAGATTAGTTATTACATTAATTTTAATTAGTGATGAACTCTAAAAAGGAGGCGCGTCTATTAATGACTTTTGAAAGCATAAAATAACTTTTTATTTGCAGGTGAAACTTAAGAGGAAATGTGGGTGCTCTTTTCTCCATACAAAAAAATACCTACAAACGCTCTCGCCTGTTTTCTTTCTGGTTAATGACCATAAAGCAATGAGTTTTTACAGAAATATAAATATCAGTTACTTGTATGCCCCTATGTTTTCCTTTTTGATGATATATTATTTTTATAGGAACTAGAACCCTCCAAAAATGCTCAAAATTGCCTATTCAGACCGCTGTCAACAGACGCCTAGTGTACCAATTCGACAACTATTAACGAAAAAAGAAAAACATAGGGGCATAGTATATATCCTTCTTATTCAGTATATGAAATATCTTTTAAATTGGTCCAATATTGGAGGAGGAAATAGGCGAGAGCCAAACCTCGAAATGTGACTTTTTACATAGGCTATTTAGTCGGATCTGCAGTTGTCCGGGCGGAGCGCTCGCAGAGCGACAGCAATACCTTCTTAAAATACCTAATTTTCAAAAGTCTGGCCACCCGCCTTTCCTCTTAATACCTACTATGTAAATAAAAGCGTCACATTTTGAATAATAATAATCCCGTACACGAAACTGTTTGAACAAAAAGCACATCAAACAGGATATATGAAAAAGGGACGCCATTAAAAATTCTCGTCACTATAATACTCAAAAGAGAAGCGTTAGAAAATTAAGACGTCTTGCAGACTTCCCAGTAGACTTGAAAAGTTTATAATGACGCCGCTCCCGAGAACTTTATAAAAGTCATGAGTAAAAAACGCTCAGAACGATTTGTTTGATAAAATATTATTGAGGAAAGTTGAGCGGTATCGATTATTGTTAGAATTTTGAAGGATCACCTGTTCAATGTGGGGTGAGTGACCTAGAACTTTTATTTTATTTACTTACACTTATCATCCAAAAAACTGTTGTCGTCAACATTCATTGTTCCGTATTTGAAAAGAGGAGATGTATTGTTTTCCATCGTCTAAACCTCCAACAGTAAAATACTATACAACTATCAACACTACGAACTAAATTTAATGACTAACTAAGCGACTATACTTTTTTAATGTAATTTAGACAAATTCTAATTTACAATCAAAACACAAAAAAGTTCAAAATAACATGTAGAACACCATATTGCCTAGACAACACTAGAAGCAACATGGGGTTGAGGCACGCGATGACGTCACACAACAGAACAAGTCGCACTTTTCTTAGCAGTTATCAAACAAGTTAGCCCGCAGCTAACAAAGCGGAAAGTAATGACCGCAGTGTGTCCCCGGGGTTATAAAAAATACGTTAGTGCTGCGCGTCCACTGGGTCGGAATCGAAGCGTCCGCGTTGGCACCGTGTACGGATTTGTTACTTTGTATTGATTTCTAAGGTACTGCGTGCACTGGATCGGCAAATCTGCGGCAGAGACTGGTATTTTTGCCGATGACGTCATACGCAGTGAACGCGCCCAGTGTTACTAGGTACAAGGTTTAAGGCTCCCCGAAACGTTCAATTGCAACTGTCAGTTTTTACGTGACTGATGCACATTGATGCGCAAATTGAATTGAATAACAAACAAAAATATTTAAAAAAAAATTACTTTCAAACGAATAACTAAGGGCTAATTTTTAACCAATTCTCAACCAGTCGTTAAAAATAGTAAATGATTATTTTTGATTCACATTTTGCCAAAATTTAACCACTACTTACAATTTTAAACTATTAAGAAACCGGCCCTAATAGAACACTTAAAAACATTTATTTGAAAGGGACAGCCCTCCACAAACTAAAAGGGTGCATTCAGCTCTTCATTTTGAATCATATTCCATCAGAAAATTGCTCAGGAAAATTTTCATTTTTAGGGTTCCGTACCTCAAAAGGAAAAAACGGAACCCTTATAGGATCACTCGTGTGTCTGTCTGTCCGTCTGTCACAGCCAATTTTCTCCGAATCTAATGGACCGATTAGGTTAAAATTTAGTACACATATGGATTTCTGTGACCCAAACACGTACAGCTAAAGTAAATATATGAATTCTGAATATGAGAGTCACTTTTAGGGGGAAAATAAGAAAATTAAAAAAAAAAGTTTTGTAAACTGTACCGAGTGACATATCAAATGAAAGGGCTTACTATGAGAGTCTCAAATATATTTTTTTCATAATTTTAAAATTTATTGTTTTAAAGTTATTTAAGAAAATAGACGAAAATTGACCATTCCCCCCCCTTATCTCCGAAACTACTGAGCCTAAAATTTTGAAAAAAATATAGAAATTAGTTCTATACCTGTAGATTACAGGAAAACCTATAAGAAGTCTGTGGTCTTAAAATAACATGGTAAATCTATATATATAAAAAAAAACAAAGTCCTGACTGAGTCACTGACTAATATACCAACGCACAGCCCAAACCAATGGACCTAGAAACTTGAAATTTTGCACATAAATACCTTATATAGTGTTAACATCCACTAAGGAAGGATTTTTGGAAATTCCATCCCTAAGGAGGTAAAACAGGGATGAAAGTTTGTATGAAAAATCCTATCCCTTGAGTTAATAGACTTGAAACTTAGCACGAATATTCATCTAAGTAAATTATAAAGTTTATCATTTTTAGTTTTTCTAAACTACCCCCTAAGGAGGGATTGGGGGTGTCAAAGTTTATATGGAGGAACTTTAACAAGCGGTCCGATTAACTCAAAACTCAGTTTTTATACTTGAGACCAAAAATTAAGACTAACGTGTATTAGGGTTTTCCAAAAATCTACCCATAAGGGGTGAAAAGTTAATTTTATAGCGGAGGATTTTATTGGGGGCTTGATTAACTCTAAAATTGGTGTAAATAATGTTTGAGTCAAGTGACCAGACGATTTTTGAAATTCTTTAGGTATCTGTGTTCGTGAAAACAGAGATACAGTTTGTATAGGAGATGTTACAGTTTGTATAGAAGAATTTTAAAGCGCAGTCCGATTAAAAAAATGGTACTTTGAGTCAAGTTAGGAAACTTGCCAAACGAATTTTCACCGATTTTGACGGCATATAGCTGATGTTTTAAGGAGTAACTTAGGCTATTTTTATTTAAGAAAAATAATTAGGGTTCCGCGCAAGAAAATTAAAATCCATGAAATCAGACAACCACGTACAGCCCAGTACAAACTTACTAAGCCTCTGCTGTCTATTACGGCTATAACAACAAACAATAAAAATAAAGCAAAGTTAAAAATTTAAGGGGTCGGTCCCCATACAATAAACTTTTCATTTTGAAAAAAAAATAAAAAATTTAATCTAGCATGTGGGGTGTCGTGTCATTATTTCATCACCGCTGCTCTCAAAACGGTGAAGGAAAACATCGTGAGGAAACCGGCATGTCCTAGAACCAAAAATTCGAAGACATTTGACATCTACCAACCCGCACTGGGCCCGCGTGGTGGATTACGGCCCACTCCCTCTCACCGAGAGGAGGCCTTTGTCCCAGCAGTGGGAACATTATAGGCTGATTATGTGTTATGTGGGGTGTCATCGTCTAGAACTCATTGAGTAGAGTACAAACATATTTTTTTTTATCTTTTTAAATTAAGAAATAGGGAGCCGTAAAAGTTGTAAATTTTAGACCATTTTTGTACGAGCTCTAGCGCAACAATTCAACAAATTAGGAATTTGAAACTTCTTTATACCATGTAAGTACCATGAATACTGTATTTAATCAACAATACTGAAAACGGCGATTCATAAGGTATTTTGTTTAAACATGGGTGATTTTCTGCAACTGCAAAAATAACCTTGTAATTCACAGTATCATTGTAAAATAAGTAAAAAGTTATCTTTGCGATTGTTAAACATATAATATGGTACGGAACCCTTCGTGCGCGAGTCCGACTCGCACTTGACCAGTTTTTTTTTAATAGTTTTTTCAGTTACATTTTCTTTATTTCAATGTAAAATTACATTGTGTGTTCGCAGCACTCCATTTATGTAACAAGAAACAGCAATAAAACCAGTAATGGATGTTGAAATAGTCTAACGAACGACGCGTGAAATCAGCTGTTCACTTTCTGTCTAACTACAGAGTTCATCGAACTCACCGCATACCTATTACCTACCCCTCCCAACCAGTAACAGACGCTCCGATTTGTGCACAAAAACACAAACAAATCAGGCTTATTGGATTCCCATAACGTTCCTGAAATAATTTCATGTACCGGTCATCTTAGTATGATGTACTGAATTCACCCCATCAGTCTGCGGAGGGCTGTCCCTTACACCCTGTTACACCTGAAGATAATAAGAGGTGTTCAAAACCTATCATCTACCGATGTAGCTCGTATTTCAATCTATGTACTGTCTTAGTTTTCCACCGCCAATATACAGTGAACAAACGTGGTAGATAAGTGATAAGTAATTGTTGTTGATCTTGCTGTACATGAAAAGACAGAAAATAAAGGAATGATTATAAAAAACCGGCCAAGTGCGTGTTGGACCACGCACAATGAAGGGTTCCGTAGTTGAAAAGAATTCATCCCAAAAAAAAAACGTAACATTGGATATCAAAAAAAAAAAAAAACAGTTGCGAGTGTCAAAATGTGTCGCAAAATGGCCGTATTTTTTTATTGCGTTGACTTATAAGCTTGAGCACTGACAACTTTGAAAATATTTTATAATGTGATAGAATTGCAAATTAACAATTTTCGGACGTTTTCCTATAATTGTGTTGTGAGACCTTGCTTCTTGCCAAGTTTCATGATTGTAGGACGACGGGAAGTACCCTATAGTTTTTGATTTACTTGCGAGTATCAAAAAATGTCGCATAAATGGCGGTATTTTTTTATTGCGTTGACTTAGAGTTCTAAAAAGATCAAACTTCTTTTTTAGGACTTCAAGAGACCATAGACCTACGTATTTTATATTAATTTCAGCTGGATACCTTCACGCGTTCCTGAGAAAAATGGTCTTGACAGACTGACAGACAGACAGACAGACAGACGGACAAACAAGTGATCCTATAAGGGTTCCGTTTTTTTCCTTTTGAGGTACGGAATCCTAAAAGTAAGCTGATGTTGTGTTACATGTATGCTCTTGTCCACACTACATACTTACAGTACCTTACACTGATATTCTAGGCCACATTTTATGGCATCTACTCAAACAATGACAAAAACCTTTACAAAAAAAAAAAAAACAACTATACCAAGAATGTAATTCGAGACCTTTCACCGGACCGCTTTATTTATTTATAAACTGTTGGAAATTTAGGTTCTAACACTTCAATAAAACGAGTTACTGGCTTTTTAAAATATAAAGATTATTATTAGCCAATTATAAGTCACTAGGAAGGTTATACGTCCGTCTCTATCAAGGCTCAAACATGAAGTAAGGTAATAATAATGGTGGGTAGTACTTATATAATAAGTACCTACGATATATCGATTATTGCAGAATCGAATAAAGATTGATTTTTGTAAGTAAGTAAATCAATTATATCAACATAAACGATGTGCCAAGATGGCTAAAACTAATTTAAATTCCATAAATGCCTTTTAATTCCAGAGCCTAGAATTTGGAACATTAGAATATACGTGTTCTGGTACAGTGAGCCGTGAGAATTTAATTCCCTACGTCTCGCGGCGCTCATTAAAGTGTCCGAAACAAAGGAAAAAACTGTCAACTTGGACCAAGTTTAATTGCCTTAATAAATCTGGAAGCGAGAAATTTACGGCAATGAAGTGAGCGGCGACGATACAGGTGGATGATTAGGTTAATTTATAGAATATTGGGGAAAGGGAAGCGGGGGAAATAGGGGAAGTTAGGGGAAATAAAGTGGGGTGAGTTTTTGGGGAATGTCGGGATGTGTCCTGAGATAATAAAAATATTATACATGGTGTGTTTAACATATAAAATATTGTATGACAATAGAGTGAAGTCCATACAAACTTTGAAACATCAACTTAATCATAAAGGAAGTTCCTAAAACACGTGCTACGAGACTGCCACGCCATCGTAGCACGTAG
Organism: Cosmia trapezina; assembly: GCA_905163495.3. NCBI lineage: Eukaryota > Metazoa > Arthropoda > Insecta > Lepidoptera > Noctuidae > Cosmia > Cosmia trapezina. Next base: position 1,203,376 of record LR991025.1, read on the forward strand.
CTACGCCGTAGCATGTTGCGTAGCATACTAAAACGTGCTAAGAATAAATAAACTAGCAGTGGCGTCAATTAGTTAGTGTGTTGTCTTTTCAAGAGTAGCCCAAAACAGTCTGATAAAAATATTTGTTGATTAATAAAACTTTATTTTTGTATATAATACCTATTAATTGTTAAATTAAATATAAAACTAAAACTAAACCTTAAAAATCTAACAAAAGCGAGTGTCCATGAGGCATGGTGCCAACAACACTGGCTGCATTTCCGCGTTGAATAGCAATAGCTATTGTCTGTGCGAGAAATGAGCCAGCCCTCTTGTCTCTTTGTTGATTAAAAAATTAATCTGCCTAGCCTTTTCCCAACTATGTTGGGGACGGCTTCCAGTCTAACCGGATGCAGCTGAATACCAGTATTTTACATGGAGCGACTGCCTATCTGACCTCCACAACCCAGCAACTGGGTAATACGATACCCCTTGGTAAGACTGCTTGTCAGACTTTCGGGATTCTGACGACTCGTAACGAACGTCAAAGATCCACGAATGACAGCCGGGACCAACGGCTTAACGTGCTTTCCGAGGCACGGAGGAGTCTCGGTATGTAAAGATGGTCACCCATCCACTGACCAATCCCGGCAAGCGTAGCTCAACCTAATGGATCGACCCGTGCGGCTGTCATTACTTAGCCACGAGCTCCTCCTCCTCCTCCTTGTTGATTAATTAACTAATTATTCACAATTTGTTTGAGTTTTGCCAACAACTAAACGTCCAAGTACCTACTATACAAGGTATAATTGAAAAAACTGAAAACTTCATAAGATGCAATTGTAATAATTATTATGAACAACTTTTACTTTTAGACCAACTCTGAAATCGCGAAAAAAAAGTCAGCTCTTCGTATAACTCGACAAAATTTAGGGAATAACCTAAATCTAACATAATTAACCTTTTTTCCCGATTTCAAGTTCAAGGTGGTCCTACAGTAATAGTTGTTCATAATGATGAGCGCCTCCTGAAGTTGTCAGATATTTCAGTAACATCTTGTATAATAAGGTTGCTTACGTAATCAGCATATAACGTTGCCACTGCTGGGACACAGGCCTACTCTCGGTGAGAGGGAGTGAACTGTAATCCGCCACGCGGACCCAATGCGGGTCGCACATTGTCTTCGAATTTTTAGTTGATGATGAGAGATGCCGGTTTCCTCACGATGTTTTTTCTTCACCGTTTTGAGAGGTGATGAAATAATTCACAAAAAGTATAGCGTCTGTCTGGGTTCGAACCTAGGACCTCGAAAATCACGGCTGTTGCCACCACTGCTCATTGGGCTATCACTGCTTAAATAAACAATATTATAGTTTACTCTTTACTAATATTCATTAAAACCACAATTATTCAAGCCGGTTGCATCGCACCTTCATAGATAGATAGGTAGATAGAATACTCTTTATTATGCACACCATAAAAATTACAAATATAAGTATAGCAAGGATGATCCGCTGATATAGTGGCCTCGCAAACACTCGGATGCAAATGAAACTCTTTGTAAGGAATCTTAGGGGATTTATACGTAAAAATTCTCGTCCGAAACCCGGCTCAGTGTGCCAAAAGAAAATAAATTGGACCACAGTGAATTTAGCTGTAAGTATAAGCTGTAGCTAATGAACACTTAATCGAGTGTGAAGAAATTTTATTATCATCCAACTTCTTCAAATAAACGCCATATTCCTTAAGCAGAATATCCAATATAATTTCAACGGGTTAAAATCTAGTGCCCACATGATTCGACTACGTAAGAAGTACTCTTATTATTTGAACTATTAGATCTTGCCTACATTTTCATAATAATAAATAATAATATTTTTCGGATTTTGACAAACTACCAAAAAAACTAATCAGCTTTTAAATTGCAGAATGTATTACAAAATTGGTCTTCCTTGGTTTCTTTTCAGCCTAAAGAAATCTATTTGGAGATGGTGGCAGTTGAAAAGGAACCTATTCGTCTAAGTATCTTTCCAGGAATCTTGAAAAGGGGAGCGTCTATTTGGGATTCTAATAACAGGAGTATAAAACTCTTGCTAAACCCAAAATTAATTAATTCTTTACATAGATTGGCTGCAGACAGATCGTGACTGAAAGGGCAAAAGATTCAACGGTCTAAGTATTTAAAAACATACATACATGACTCACATCTTTTTCCTATAGGGAATAAGAAAGAATAAGAATAATTTAGTGTTTAGGAAATTACATTCGAATGCGTTGCCTTGTTGTTGTTTCGTTGCGTTGCGTTGTTGCGTTGGGGGGAAGGCAGAAACTACAGAACGCCCTCACTTACTCATTTTTCTTCGTCCACGTTCATACATCTAATCATACAAAGTCGTCAAGTTTTAATAACTGCCTACATATTAACACTACTCTATCCCATAAATGTTAAATCAGGAAATAAGTAAGGTCTGGTGACCCTGGGATCTTGCTCTATAGTGTCTCTATAGTAGTGGGGCGCGTCATTTCAGAGTGGACAAGCTATACTCGCTTCCCTCTTAATCTCTCCTGCTTTCCTGAGCTTGACAGGTTTCACATGATGAACTTCTAGTTTTTAAGTCTCCGTCTGAAGTAATATTACCTAGTAATTTAAGATGCATAATAGAAGCTCGTTTAACTGACGGTACCATTATGTAACACACTTTAACGATGTGTTCTCAATTAATTTGCGATCATATAACAGAAGAAAAAATGAATTATGGAATGCAATAAAATTTCGTGAGTAGTATTTTATGTCCATCAATAACTCACGAACATTGTAAACCCGTCAGGTGGCTACTTAATTCCGTTAATCGTTGGTAATAAAATATACATTTATTGGCTTATGTTTTCAGTTTTATTGTGTACTGTTTATTGCGTATAAACTGGCATGGGATTCCATTAAACTGTGTCAAACCGAATTGAATTTATTACATTACCTACTTTCAATATTTTATTGCAGAAAGTAAATTTTTTCACTAAAATATACTTAGTGTGCGTTTGATATTCGTTAAGATTAGTCGCGTTGATCGCGTGAACACTTACGTGCAAAGTGCAGACGCACCAATCCAACCGCACCAGCCATAACACAAGCGACATAGAAGCCATGGACGAACCGAGAAAGAAATTAGGCTGCCACCAACATTTGGTGCTCCTTTAGAGTATACAAAACGGGCATGTTTGCAGCGGGATTCATTTGGGGTCAAAGCTTGATTACAAAGCCCTAAATATATTAATTTCGAGAATTGGGAATGGAAGAAAGAAAATGGTGTTTGGTCTCCATTATAATAGGACGGCTTAATACAATAGGCGAAAAAAATAACCAAATATTTTTTGAGGTATATTACTTTATTACCGTATTAACTACAAATGTTTTGCAGTTGTTCCTTGTATTTGTTTTAATACTTTTAATAGTTGTTACACACGCCCTTTACTCATACAAATGACAACTGAATAATCATCGGTTATTTTTCTTGCTCTTTCAAACTTCTCTTATTGGCACAAATGAAATGTGGGCGGGCCCACACGCACACACGCGCAATTATACGTAAATAAACCACCAACAAGAATAAAACAATTACGTTTCACTCAAATTGTTTTCAATAACACTAACGCCTTCTTTAGTGTTTTTTAGGCTGCTTAACAAACCATCGGTGTCATATTTGCTGCCTACCGCCAATTATCATAACCCATAAAATAATTGAAAACAAAACAAAACATCGTATTAAAATATCATCGGTTTTCGTATAACCAGAGTCACACGTAATCTGGAAACGTGGTTATACGAAAACTGATGTTATTTTGCAATGTCTTGTTTATACACTTTTAGTTGTAGTAGTGTGTAGTTGGGTATTAGATCTACACTTTCTTTTTAGGGTTCCGTACTAAAATGGTAAAAAAGGAACCCTTATGGTGTGACTAAGTCTGTCTGTCAGTCTGTCTGTCTGTCACAGCTGGATATCTCGAGAACTACTAATGCTATCAACTTGAAATTTGGAAAAGTTTTAGATGACATTTACCCAACTATTTTGCAAATAAGAAAGAAACAAAAATATTTTTCTTTTTTTTTGCAACAGGGACCGAAAGGGGTCTTAAAAATTGAAAGTGGAGCTACTATGGCATGTGGGGTATCATATGAAAGAACGCTGTTTGCACATTCTCAAACATTTTTTTAAATTTTTTTTAGGCCCCATAGTTTTCGACTTTTGATGAAAAATGTAAAAAAAAATACCCTTATCTCCGAAGTTTGCAAAGAGAAGAATCTGAAATTATTCTATGTAATAGAAGTTTATATAAAGATTACAGGAAAAATAAAACGATGTCTCTAAATAGCACACTTTTTCAGAAATCGGAACGGAACCCTCGGTGCGCGAGTCCGACTCGCTCTTGACCGGTTTTCTTATTAAGAGCTGGTTGGTGCAGTTTTCTTTTTTTTTTGGTTGTCGTAGAGAATAGATTTGCTAATTTTATACACATGGAGAGGCCATGTGTATAAAATTAGCAAATCTATTCTCTGAGTCCATTAGTAGCCAACATTGCTAATTTTGTATTATTTTTTTTGCCAGTATGTCTTCCGTCCACAAATGTTTTGTTTTCACACAAAACACATTGTTTGTTAGTACACAATTTCTGTGTGTTACAATATTGCGTTTTGATGTAAAACACTGTATAAGGAATAAATTAATTATTCCTTCTAGTAATATTTTACGTGGATTTAAATCCAATTTGAATTTCCATAAGCGGTGGTTTCGACTGGTGCTATTTGTTTTAAATTAGGTCACCGAGGGAATTTGTGAATCTGTAAACAACGAAATAGAAAGAAACACTAAAAGATTATATAATAGGGGAACGAGAAAACAGGATTGTTAATGGTGTGGATTGAAGTAAACACCGCGTATTGAGAAAAAGGATTTATATTTCCAAACGTAGGGTTGGAACAAAACTTTTGAGGTGTAAGGAAGCGCGCACTGTCCGTGGCGTTAGAAATGGCACTGCGTCATCGCAAATTAAAATGGTGGTTCGGGCCTCGCCCTTGCACCCGCTCTGACCCCGCGCACTCCCTTTTACAATTTTTACTTAAGTAGGTATTTTGGTTTATTGCGTCGCTAACAAGGATTATATTATTTTCTCGTCCCTATATATTTTGCATGCTATGCTTCATATAGTTTTTATACCTGGGCGATCGAGCTCTGCCCGGGTAAAAATAGAGAAAACGAATTTTTCCCGATATGAGACCTAGCTGATTGATTTTTGGCACTTATAAACCCCTAATAATTGCAACTTTCCTCAAAATCGTTAGAGCCGTTTTCGAGAACGTGATTACAAATTCTATTAACAAATACAAAACACACAAACAACACAATAAATACACAAACAAACAACACACAATATATGTATACTAGCTTTTTCCCGCGGCTTCGCTCGCGTGGATAACGGAATATATCCTACGGGAACGTACTGCCGGGAAATACTTCCTTATTCCTTGTCTACATTATAAAGGGAACCTCTGTGCAAAATTTTAGCTTTCTAGATCCAAGGGTTTGGGCTGGGCGTTGATGAGTCAGTCAGTCAGTCAATCAGGACTTCTATTTTTATTAATATAGATGTATATGTGTGTGTGTTGGGGTGTGTGTGTGAGGGTGTGTATAGTTGTGTTTATTGTACAAATATTGTAGGTATAGGTTATACATTTTGCTTAGTCTACCCGCAAAGGATCTAAAAGTAATTTAGCTCACAAATTTAAATGTTATTGAGAGTAAAATTGCATAAACAACAAGCCTACATTACATGGTAAAAAAGATCCCCTGCGCGTGTCTTATAAGTTTTCAAGAATCCACTAACAGGTTCCTATGAAAACGATTAATTATAATTGACAAATATAATTATAGTATTCCAGTAATTATAGTGTCTCGTAACTTAATAATTCATGGAGAAGCTGAAGCTGAGCTGGCTGGCCCTGGTAAAAGTTTGCTTGGTAGTCAATGTTTAAATGGTGACTCTGACGGTGAAAAAAAAAGAAAAAAAAAAAAAAAACAGTAGTAAACACTTATCTAGTACATCAAACCACAAACTTATCTAGTACATCAATACGAAAGTAATTACTTACTCTCTTGAGGTATTAGCTACTTACTACAGATACCAATACTTCCATGAAACTTTATGAACAAGTTAATGAATTGACGTCATTGTTGATATTGCAAGGGAGCGTAGGGCATTGGCGGTCCGAGGTAACATGTTGGCCCGAAGATTCGCTCGGTGTAGCAATCCAGTAAAAGTAACACTTTTTAAGGCATATTGCCAGTGCTTTTACACGGGGAATCTTTGGGTCAACTATACCAAAAGAACGCTGGATGACCTACGCGTACTATATAATAATATTTTTAGGATGCTGTTGGGACTGCCACGATGGTGCAGCGCCTCTGCTATGTTTGCGCAAAGCCGAACTGACGGCTTCCACGCCGTCATTCGTAAGAAAACCGCGTCGCTGTTGTCAAGGTTGCGGGCGAGTGACAACAGCATTCTTAAAACTGTGGCGGAGAGTGTGGACTCTCCGATTATTATAAGTTTTGTGAGAAGGACAATCACTAACCATTAACTGGGGATGTCCTTTTCACAACACTATATATTTATTTATTCTGTCTTTTGTATTGTATTTGAGTTGCTCGTACTAACACTAGTTTTAAGTTATAATATTGTTTACTAACACGTTGGATCATTGTTGTCCGAAAAATAAAGAATATAATAATAATATAATTACGTACTTGGGTATCGGAATCAATTAAATGCATTAATCATGCGCAAAGCCCGTCAAACTTGCATGCTTCGATCAATCATGGACGACCCTTCTGATTCACGATTGATTGCTAATTAAAATTACGCATTTTTAATTAGTTTTCATAAATGAGTGGGTCGTTTGTGGACTTTAATTTAAATACAAATTGTAATATTATGCTTTTAACAAGTTCAATCAATCAAGGAGCTCGTGGCTAGGTAATAACAGCCACACGGATCGATCTATCAGGTTAAGCTACGCTTGCCGGGGTTGGTCTAAGGATGCGTGACCATCTTTATATATCGAAACTCCTCCGTGCCTCGGAAAACACGTTAAGCCGTTGGTACCGGCTGTCATTCATGGATCTTTGATAGTCTTTACGGGTCGTCAGAAGCCTGACAACCAGCATTACCAAGGGGTATCGTATTTACCCAGTTACTGGGTTGTGGAGGCCAGATAGGTAGTCGCTGTAAAATCCTGGTATTCCGCGTGAGGGAGAGGCAGCCTCACGCCCTCAGTCGCCGCAGGAGACGCCCTGGGTGGCGGAAATCGATAGCCGATTCCCGGCGGCCACCGTAGGCGCGGGCTTGCGGACGGTGAGTAGTGGGTAGCTCGCCGTCCGGTAAGGACCAGGCCGGTTGCCGGTGCGTTGTGTTCCACGCGCGCCTCAAAGAGATGTCAGCAAACGATGGGGTCCAATAGGGCCGATGTCGCTGGGGTCGCGGGTTGTTTGAAAAAGATACCGTGGCCCTGGCATAAGCAACTGAAGGAACACGGGTGGGTTTTAGTCAGTAAAAGTCTGACACGCCCTTCCGCTCTACCCAGAGAGAAGGGAGAAGTCATTCGATGATGTCCCATCCACAAAAAAAAAAAAAAAAGCTGCATCCGGTTAGACTGGAAGCCGACCCCAACATAGTTGGGAAAAGAGGCAGATTGATTGCTTTTAACAAGTTCAATCACACAACATATTCCTCATTTCATTCACAACATAACCACACGAACAGATACTTACTAGCTGTGCCCGCGACTTTGTTCGCGTTCATGTCGGAAAACAATACATAATGTGTCGCTTGGATAAGGTGTAGGGTATCACTCCTCCAAGAGCAGAGTATTGGTCCAGTGGTTACGGCCGCGACTTACGAGTTGTAGGTCGTAGGTTCAAACCCTGACAGGTGCTTTCCTTTGTGTAAATTATTTCATCACCACTGTTCTCAAAACGGTGAAGGAAACATCGTGAGGAATCCGGCATGTCCTAGAACCAAGAATTCGTAGACATTTCACATTTACCAACCCGCACTGGGCTCGCGTGTGGATTGTGGCCCACTCCCTCTGACTGAGAGGAGGCCTGTGTCCCAGCAGTGGGGACATTATAGGCTGATTATGTTATGCTATGTTTATTTATTTATTTAATTAGGAAAAACAAAAAATTGCACAAATATCTGTAATAATTATTTTAGGCTTATATTTTAATTGCCTTTGTAGTTACAATATCTACACATAGCGCGCGAGTTGAATGCAGTCGGGGTCTGAGGTAAAGAGCGCCCCGCTATCCGCACGCCCCACCTCACGCGCCTGCAGTGTAGTGCTAATTATAATAGTTACAATATCTACAGATAGCGCGCGAGTTGAATGCAGTCGGGGTCTGAGGTAAAGAGCGCCCCGCTATCCGCACGCCCCACCTCACGCGCCTGCAGTGTAGTGCTAATTATAATAGGTCACAGCACTACCGCATTCCTAAGCTCTGCATTCAACTCGCGCGCTATCTGTACTTGAATTAATTTTCAGTAATAAATCACATTCATTTGTCGCCTTAAATCGAGATAAAGGTGAAGAGATCACAATAAATTAAGAAGGTGACGTTTATAAGTACGTGGCTCGCATCTTTAGTGTCCACAGTGAATTTAACGACTTTTCTAAGAAGATAAATTAGGTGAGATCGTATTTTTATAGCAGCTCAATTAAGATGTATTTAAAATACATTTGTTTTCATTGAAAATATACTTAATTCTGTAATTCTGTGTTTTATACGGTGGACATTTTCCTTGATGGTTTAATAAAAATTATATTTTTTGGCAGTGGAATAATTTTACTAAAATTTTGTTGTTGAACTTAAATAACATTCTTCTGTCTAATCAAATAATTATAAAAATACCTAAAACATGGACCCAAATTCTCCTGGACCAATTCGCGGGCCCTACGGAGCATAGCATGTACTAATTGGTAGCGGACTAATTATCGCCAATAATTGGCCCGCGCCTCACCGCCCCAGGTATATTTTATATCAAATGTGAACCTCCGATCAAATGGTCAGATAGTCAATAAAATTAGGTCCGTATTATTAACGTATTGGTTATCGGTAGGTTTGTTTATTTAGCCGATGTCGAACGTATAAAATCAGCAAATCGCTTCATTTATAAATCGTATTGTAGGAGAATCATGATAGTGAATAATGAGGCAGTTCTAATGTGTAGGTATGTGATTGCTGAGCAGCAATTTTTTTGTCGAGATAGTTTTGTATTTTCCGTTAACTACGAATTTATTGCTAATATTATATTATACAGGGTGTAAGTGAAAACAGTGGCAACCTTTTAAGGGGTCACTGTACTCATCATTATGAACAACTTTTACTATGGATCCAAACCTAAAATCGCGAAAAAAATTTCATTAGCTGTTCAGTACATTTATGTTCACATAATTCGTCAAAATGTAGAGAACAGCTGTTTTTTTTTTCGCGATTTCACCAAAGACACCTTAAAAGGTTGCCACTGTTTACACTTCCACCCTGTATAAAAACTTAAAACTGCCACCAGCATCTTCGCAGAAAATATCTACAAAATAAAACCACTTTTATTACATTCCATAAGTCTTTGACTCCTATAAATTAAAAGTTTCAAACAGATATTTATAAAAACATACTTCTTTGTACTTCGAGATTTCAATTTCTTCGTAAACTCCACGAGAATATTTAACTTTGGTGCAATCAAAAATTCAATGCAATTTCACCAAAGCAAGTTCTGAAGTGAAAACGAACTTCATGGAATTTTCCGTTGACTTAGATTTTCATGTAGTGCATAAAGATTATCACGAAGGCATGCCTAAATATCATAAGAAAAATGCATTGATATATAACAATACGAAAAGTCTGCAAGTTGCAAGAAAAGCTTGACTAACATGATGTGCTACTTATTGAGTTTAAACATAGTTAGGCATTGGTACAGTCGGGCCGTTGAGATAAATGTGTTCTTGACACCTCTCAGTTTCATACTAACGAGTATGTGTTTTGCCAATTTGATCCTTATTCAATCAGCCTATCAATCAGCTTAGCCTTTTCCCAACTATGTTGGGGTCGGCTTCCAGTCTAAACGGATGCAGCTGAATACCAGTATTTTACATGGAGCGACTGCCTATCTGACCTTTACAACCCAATAACTAGGTAATACAATACCCCTTGTTAAGACTGGTTGTCAGACTTTCGGGCTTCTGACGACCCGTAACGACTGTCAAAGATCCACGAATAACAGCCGGGACCAACGGCTTAACGTGCTTTCCAAGGCACGGATTTTATCGAATATCCTTATTACCGCTAGAAATTGTCCAGCTGAAAGGAGTCAGGAACGCATATCTTTGAAGGCCGGACTGTAGAAATTACACCAGATTGATTAAAATCCAAGTTAATGTTTTTCACAATCATCACCTTACTACATACATATTGACATCTGACCCAATTATTAAATAAAATACATCTTTTTGATGACGGGAGATTGGAATGGAATGTAATGATCTTTCCACCCTTTCATTAAACCTCCATAATTAATAGCAACCAAACAGTATCCTAGTCTCACTTATCAGCATATTAAAATTGAATATGCATCGTTCGTTCTCTTTCTACTTTAATATTCATCGCTCGCTCACTACACAACTCAATAAAACGTGTTTACGAGCGGCAGGCGATGTATAGCGAAGCGGGCGCCCATGAATTGCTAACGTGCGATCAACTCGCGCATTATGTACGATTTTATTCGACTCAGATATGCGAAGTATCGAGTAACTGCAGTTGGTCTATAACGTGGAATTATAGCAGCTTTATATTTATGTGAGTGAGCGGTTGGAGTTAAGAGATAGCCGTTTAAAAGTTAAATATAACATATAATATAGTGCTTGGTACACGGTACCTCATTTAAAAGGAAAATTATTACATGTGATATTAGTTTGAAGTGTATGTATGCTCTCTAATAGTGTACAACGTAGTATGTACGCTCGTTTAGAACATAAGTATAATTTTAAGCTAAGTAAGCACTTTACTTGAAAGCGCATTATGAAATATATTCCTTTATTCATTGATTAAAGTATATTCGATCGAGTTGGTTGGCTGATTTAAAAGACCATAGGACCCCCAACATTTCATGGCGACCCTGCCGTAGGGTCTGTCAAGGGGCAGATTAAGCAAAGTGTTTGGTGCGGAGCAATTTTCAAAATGTGTAACTCCAAGGTAGAAAAGGACGAGGTGTTCTTAAATCAAAATGCTGCTGGCGGAAACAATGACGCCCTACTGAAGAACATTGGAGGACACATGGAGCGGCTGAGCACGATCACTATCATTATTCTCGCTGTCATAACTCTCCTGGTAATCTACTTTTTCCTCAAATACTACCGCAGTTGCCATCGTCAATGGATACAAGAGAAAATCGGACTCAATGCAATTCAGCGCATAAGGACATCCCTACGTGGACAAGTGGAAGTTTAATTCCAGCAATGGACGGTGTTGAAGAGACAACTAAACGATAGATACGATCGAGATGTATGCAGATATGCTGGATAACAAAGAAGGACTACGCAGTTCAAAATTGGGCACGGTCATCTCCGCTAGGAACTACAGCAGTCTGAAAGATGCAATCCAAGCTGCCAAAGATGAAGATACAGAATGCCAGTCATCGCCGGGTAATGTATTGCATGCATTTAGATATGGACGAGGATTTAATCATTTAAGGCGACACGGTAATCGTCATTTCAATAATAATCGTGGTCAATATAATAATTATTATAATCATGGTCAATACGCTAATTACAATAATCAAAAAAAAATACATGGCGTGGTAATTACAAAGCTAATAGGTATAATAACGGAAATAGGCATAACTATCGCGCATCATTAAATTATAATAGAGCTCAAAGAAGTACTCGGGGTTCAAGATATTTTAGAAATAATAACCGAAATGTTTGTTTAGCAGATCAAAACGATAACAATAAGCCATTCATAAATGATAATACAGATAAAAAAGAATCAGAACATCAATTTTTTCGATCTTAAACATTGCGTTTTATCAAATTTAGTCTATGCAAAATATGTCGTTTTTTATGTTAATAACATTCTATATTATTGGCTCGTTGACACAGGCGCTTCTTTGTCAATTATTAAAAGTGAAGCGTTACCAAGAGACGTAATCGTTCGAAAAGACGAAAATTTGATAAATGGAATTGGTGGACAAAGGCGTTTTCGAGGTTTAGTAGATTTAAGTTTGGAGTATAACAGTGAAATATTTCAGCATTCGTTTATGACTTTTGAGTCGATACCATTAAGGGCAGACGGAATTATAGGGTTAGATTTTTTGACAAAGTATCAAGCAAATATTAACTTGAATACAAATATTTTAATATTGTGCTATAATGGGAAAGAATATTATTATAATCTCGTTGATGATCGTCTCATGGGAAGTAATAACCTGATTATTCCAGCTCGATCAGAGTCAATTAATTTTAATACTTATTATCCTATTCCGAACGAAGACAAATCTCAAAATCAAAATGGTGTAACTAACATGACTTTGTTTTATATATGTTAACGGAAAAGTGTGTAATCCGTCATTGTATACAATTCCTAGGAAATGAGTACAACTCCTAAAATAAATAGGAAATCTATGATATATTTTGTAATATGCACTTTTCCTAAGAAATCTATACATTTCCTAAATAGCAATCGGAAATGTATTACATTCTTGATGTTTGTAAGTACAGCGGGGTTAGCGGAGCTTACCTGCAAAAATAAATAAGTTCGTCAGCTGAAATACTAGTGGGCCTCACATGCAGCTGGGCACTGTGACGCTAGAATACTTTGCTGTCATATATGACAGAGTGTAATTGTATGTATCTAGCCACATGTGCGGCCTTCTTAGCATATAGTTTAAAAAAATAGAAAGACTTACTCTCCACTCTCTCTCTCTCTCTCTACTCTTATATTGTGATGACATAGAATTACTTAAATGACAGACTGATTACTTACCAAATGAACGTTTTTATACGCATTAAATTATACGTAGACTTTTATTTGTGCCAGATGGGCCTTAAAAAGGAATTAATAGTTGATTTATGAAGTTTAATTAGAAATAAGCCCGATGAATATTTTATATTTAACGATGTGATTATTACAGCTGATTATGTCAACGAGAGCCTTAATAAAAATTCTGATTTCAGTTTACAAACGTGTTTTATTTCTTTTAGTCACAGAAAGCATTACTTTTTATATATTTCCTAGTATCATCTCGGAATTGCATACAATTCCTAGGAAATACATACATTTCACAGGAAATGTGTGTACTAAAGAATCTTTGAAACATTATTTTACACATTTCCTAAGTAGGCTCGGTAGTGCATATATTTCCTAGGAATTGTTTACACAACGTAGGTTTCATACAATTCCGGTAACATAAACAGTGTTACTGGTAACTCGACCACTTCCTTGCAGGATGTCATAGTAGGGTTAAAATGCAAAAAATAAGCGACCAAATGGTCTACCGAAATTCAGTAGTTTTTGAGTTACTTCTATTTTTAGTTTTTATATGAAAAATCCAATTTAAAAATGATTTATGGCGCGACTATACTGGAATTTAAGTTATATAGCTGATGCAGCAGCAGTTCTTAGATAATAATTAAAAGTTCAAAAATGCCTAAAACTTTGGCAAAGATCATTAATTAAACGTTTTATTTTCGTAATTTTTGTCAGAAAAATAATAAAAATTACGAAATTATAAACTGAATTTCGGTAGAACATTTAGTGGCTTATTTTTTTGCATTTTAACCCTACTATGACATCCTGTAAGGTAGTGGTCGAGTTACCAGTAACCCTGTATATAGATAACTTTTATCACGCCTGTAACGTCCCGTAAGTATAGGAAAAGGTGTTTTACACCCTCACCAACAGTTATATCTGAGTCCCAAGCTATAAGGAGCAAGTCTATTGTGATCAACAGGTCGCAAATTAGGATGCTGCTAAGAAAAATCCTGATGAAAATATGAAAACAATTTTCCAAACTGGAGATCGAAAACAGAACCCCATGTTCAGCTGCCACCATTAAACCAACGAGGTAGTCAGTTTATTTAATTGTCGTAAGTTTGAAATAACAAAATAATATTAAACCGTCCAATCATGTACACTTGGAGACATTTACAACCTCTAGGTGCCGGTACAGATGTGCACAAGAGTGGGCATAAAATGTTGCGTGTAATGCAAGTTGCCGTCGCGAGCGGTCTGCCGCGCCATTACACGGAATTGTGGCAAATTGCTGGAACCGCTGAGCGCGTCTGTACCGATACATGTACAGGGAACAAAACAGTTTGGCATGCAGGAGATAAACATCTTTCCACTACAAGGTAGTGATCATTTCCAGTACGTTGTAATGTCATCTTAGAATAAAATATCGTTTGGGAATTTAGAGGTTCAAGACTTTCTTAAACTTACTGACTTTATTAAATAAGAATAAGAAATAAAAAAAGAAAAGAAATCAATCAATCTGCCTCAATCAATCTGCCTAGCCTTTTCCCAACTATGTTGGGGTCGGCTTCCAGTCTAACCGGATGCAGCTGAATACCAGTATTTTACATGGAGCGACTGCCTATCTGACCTCCACAACCCAGTAACTGGGTAATACGATACCCCTTGGTAAGACTGGTTGTCAGACTTTCGGGCTTCTGACGACCCGTAACGACTGTCAAAGATCCACGAATAACAGCCGGGACCAACTGCTTAACGTGCTTTCCGAGGCACGGAGGAATCTCGATATGTAAAGATGGTCACCCATCCACTGACCAACCCCGGCAAGCGTAGCTTAACCTGACGGATCGACCCGTGCGGCTGTTATTACTTAGCCACGAGCTCCTAAAAAAAAAAAAAAAGAAAAGAAATAAGAAAAGAAAAAAAGGAAAAAAGAAAAATAATAATAATAATTTGTAAAGAGTATGTGTAAAGATATATAAAAAAAACCGGTCAAGAGCGAGTCGACTCGCGCACCGAGGGTTCCGTTCTGTTCCGATTTCTGAAAAAGTGTGTTATTTAGAGACATCGTTTTATTTTTCTTGTCTCTCTTGTCTCATCTTTACATAAACTTCTATCACATAAAATAATTTCAGATTTTTCGCTTTGCAAACTTCGGAGATAAGGGGGGGGGGAACGGTATTTTTTTTTAAATTTTTCATCAAAAGTCAAAAATAATGCGGCCTAAAACAAGAAAAAATATGTTTTAGAATGAACAAACAGCGCTCTTTCATATGATACCCCACATGCCCTAGTAGCCCACTTTTAATTTTTAAGACCCCCTTTCAGTCCATCTTGCAAAAAAATTTTTATTTCTTTCTTATTTGCAAAATAGTTGAGTAAACGTCATCTAAAACTGTTCCAAATTTCAAGTTGATAGCATTAGTAGTTCTTGATATATCTGTGACAGACAGACAGACAGACTGAGTCACACCATAAGGGTTCCTTTTTTACCATGTTGGTACGGAACCCTAATAAAAAAAAAACGTACTTATAACGGAATCCTGCAAACACCAATCTACCGTCTATCAATACACTACAGCAGGCTATCTTACAATTTCAACAAGTGCGAAATTTTTAAATGTTTTATACCGTCATAATATGATAACAAAGTAATAGTAGGCATAAATAGATGTCCAGCGTCCGATCAACGGCCCCCAGTCACCGCGGTAACCTATTTTCCTACAGCTGACTTACTTCCGAGGGAGATACTGATCAATATGGAAATTGATGTGGAATAGCATGCAAATACAAGGCATGATAAAGTGTTTACAACAAACAGTAAAGCGGGGTCAGTTGCATGGAAGCCGCATCGTGCCTGAGATAATAATATACCTGTTTATTGTTCAACCACATATGATGATGAGGATGACAATGATACGCCTAAAATTACCTTCACCTAAAATTGGCAGGTAAATCACCTCACGGTAGATTTTTTTTTTGTGAATTTTCCAATATTTTTATAGTAATTCTGCTATTCGGGACGGAGACAAATACAACAAATCAAAAACCACCAAAATCGGTCCAGCCGTTCTCGGGTTATAAGTGTTCGAACAAACATGACTTTGTTTTATATATTAAGATTTCAAATAAAATGTTTATATCGAAATATTGTTAAATAACAGAGAACAGACAGATAATCTCACATCTGAAAGAATTACTCGCTAGTGAATGGGTAACCCAATCAACCTCATAACTTTTCCTTCAATTGTTTAATGAACACCAAAACATTAACAAATGTAATCAAGTCTAAAGGTTCTTGAACAGTAAATATCAATTAGTGATACAACAATAATATAGCTGTATGTCCCATTATAAAAGTAAAGCGTTCCCGGACTGTTTACAGCTCGTAAATCAATTTTATTAAGCTGAACGATTAGCTTGTTGTATAAGCTACATGTGTAGGAAGGAGGGAAATACACTATTTAACAACGACTAACTTGAATTGGGACAGAATGGAGTTTGTATCAGTTTGATTACAGCGTGTTTACCCTACGTTGGCAATATAAATAGAGGCGAGCACAGTGCTGCCACACTAACTTTGTGTAAAGTCTACTCGCTAAGTGGTTAAACAATAGCATTGTAAGATTTTTCTAATTAAAAATAAAATAAAGTAATTAAAATGTTTTTAATGCTTTTTTTTTAGTTTTTTTTTAATGTTTATTTCATGTTTTTTTATGTATTTTTTTTTCGTTTTTGTTTTTTTTATGTTTTCTTGTTTTTATGTTTGTTTGTTTTGTTTTTTTTTTGTTTGTTTGTTTTTTTTTGTTTGTTTGTTTAAGTATTATAATTGGCGAAATGTGGGTGTAAATGTCCTTTTGTCAATCCTCCCCAACTCTTCGTGGAGTTTAGGCGTGATATGTTATGTTAGGTGTTTTTACATTATTAATATTTCTGAAAGCCTATCTATTTGAATCGATACAGAAGTCGCACGTCGAACTTTTGAATTGACTGTTTTAATTAAAGCAATTTGAATCAATTTTAACAGCTAAGTCTTGATCTCTTAAATTGCATTCTGAAATCAAGTTTCAGTTATAATTAAACGTTCCTAAAGTTAATGCAGTAATCACACATTTCTGATTCCAGAAACAAAATATTACCAGGAACAAATAGTCTTAAATTAGCAATTAGTAGCTACCAGAGTAGGTACTCTGCACAAAACCAGCCTTCACGTTGCAGACGAGGAGTTAATTACCGTTCTTTCAATCAGTATTTACGTAATTTTCAATAGCTTCGCCTACTTAAGAAGTAGGTGCCACAATACGAGTATAAGGCTGGCTACAAGCTTACGATAGTATATAATAGTCTAATCGTATTTGATTGCTCCGAGTACCTGTGGCACCGCATCTACTGTTGTTAACATTTCATGTATTTCGCATATTTTTTTTTTTTTAATTTATTTAGCAAGAAGAAGAAATACAATGCATGTTACAATAATATGAAAGTACATTTGTGCTCAATTTTTTGAATAATGACCCCCATGCTAGGAAAATCCTGTGTTATAGGGGCCATCCATTCGTCCGTTAAGATTGTTTTACAAAATTCGGGAGGTTAAAACGTGTAACAGCAGCGATAGTGTGTGAGTAAGCGCATGCGATAGGGTGTAATGGGGTAAGTGTATGAGTGTGTGATGTGTGATGTGTGGAGTGTGTGATTTGTGTATGAGTGTATGATGTGTGTCATGTGTTTGGAGAGAGGGAAGGTGGTTTGGGTTGTCTGTGGGTGTGTAAGTGTTCGTGATACTAATAATTATTTATTTGTATAGGGGTTTCATCAGTGCTTCTGTTTCATCATAATCTAGAGTGAGGAGGAATTCTTTAGTTATTTTTTTACATTTATGTGTGTTAATACAGGGTGTAAGGGACAGCCCTCCACAAATTAACAGGGTGCATTCAGCTCCTTATTGTGAATCATATTCCACCGGAAATTTTCTCAGGAAAAGTTTCATTTTTTTTAACGTTTTTTTGGCTAATATTCCTTTATTTCAATGTAAAATTACATTCTCTGTTTGCAGCACTCCATTTATGTAAATAAAACAGCTAAAATCCAAAAAACAGCAATGTATGTCGAAATACTCTAACGTACTACGCGCGAAATCAGCTGTTCACTTTCTGCATAGCTTCAGAGTTCATCAAACTCACCGCATACTACTTGCATACAATACAATAGAGACAAGCGAGACGCTCCGATTTACCGAGTCGCAACAGTATTGCCAACTTAATAAACCTCAATTTGTGAACGAAAATGTTAGATCAAACTTGGTTCACATAAGAACTCCTCTAATGTTAAATGCAAATCTTTTAGTGCACTTAATTTCTAAAGGAAAAACGCACATAATGTGCCCTTGAGTATTCGTGGTAGGTACATACCTAATTACTTAATTAATTCTACTTTTCAAGCGATCACTGGATCCAGTTTCCAAGCCACCCAAGGGCCTTTTCATGGCTTTACGGCAGCTACCGACTGGTAGTCGAGTCGCGAATCGAACGTAAGCCCTCTGCAATGGAAGCCCAGTCTTCTATCACGCTGGGCTATCACTACTATTAATTTGCTTAACATAAACTTTGAATTAAATTGACAAATTAATCGTTTCATTTCTCCAAAAAAAATAACAGCTCTAACATTTAGTCAAGCTTAAAAATAGTGGTATTTTTGTACAACATTTTTGCAAGAAACATGCAAAATTTTTTGAGTAGTTGACAACACTGTTTTTGTGTGTGATTTTTCGTGTAGTCATTAGTACAGTTTAGTTGTCCTGCGACTGTGTCCTGCGCAGTATCGCTCGCTGTTGTTCGCGCAGTCGCGTCGTGAAGTTTACGTACTTACCCATTTGTGTTTTTGTCTGTGAGAAATGGCTACACGAGCACTAAGCTCGTGAATATGGCGAAATGATAATGTGCTACGGGGAAGCTCGGGGAAATGCCAGGGAAGCGCTCAGAAATTACATCGATAGGTATCCTGACCGTCGGCATCCATCAGACTCCCGGATAATTACCAATGTCTATCAACGAGTGCTAGATAACCAGCCCATAGTTCCAAATCAAGAAGGCGCCGGAAGACCACTTCGCGGTGCAACTGTAGAAAGAGTTTTAGACCTGGTCCGTCAAAATCCACGCCTAGGCACACGCACTGCAGCTCGACTATTGCGCCGGAATCATGGAGCCCGCGTCTCACACTTTTAGACTTCTTTTTGTGGGGCTACGTAAAGGAAAAAGTGTTTGTTAGTGCATGTGCGAGTGAGGAAGAAATGCGAGATTGAATCACAGACACATTCCAGCAGCTGCGCTACAGCTGCAACGAAGATCCCAACTTGCTGACCCGCTTGCACGGGGAGACCCTGCGCCGTGCCAATGTGTGTGAAGGTCTCGGTGGAGGTCATTTCGAGCCGTATCTCATACGACCGGAGCGATTCTAAGGTAGGATTAATTTTTGATACCTATTGAAATAAGACTGATTGATTTACATTATTTTTCTATGTAATAAGCATTGTACTTATGGTAAAAACACATAACGCTCCTTTTTTAACTTGCCGCAGTCGGGTAAAAAAACGAAAATCACTTCAACGTTAGTTGTAGCTATTGTTTGGCACAAAATTAACTCTAGTGCTTATTATTTTGTTATCTTTACTCGCTTTACCAAAGCGGAATTCCCGCTGTGTGAAAGGGCAGCTAATGAGAAGCCTGAATGCATGTTTGCAAGTACTTAGTATTTTTTTATTTTTATTGACTGTTTGTTTCATCTGTTTGTAATTTTCGTTAAGTTTTAGACTGTTGTTGGTTGAGCGGAAAATACTTTTGTATTAATTTGTTTAAAAATGCCTCGCAGACGATACAACGTTTTACGTAGGCAAGCCAGAAAAGATAAAGGTTTTTGAGGGAATACAGCCATCATCGTAAATACAAAATAAAAACATTATTCCTTATTTCATAAAACCTACTTATTTTATTTTTCATTGAACCCTACCCGTACTTGACAAACTGACCAATAAGTAGGTACCATACACCACTTTAAACATCTTTCAGTTATAAAAATAATTAAATGAAGGCTAAATTATTGTCGCTTTTACTGTACCTGCGCGTAAGTATCTACCTACTCAACTAACTTGTGCACTACGCTGTCGCTAGTTTAAGCCAAGTGGCGCGAGAATTGACCCCGTGGCGGGTGGGGCAGCCGAACACTCACTGCGCTACCGTTCGCTACGTGCGTTTTGCCACGGAAGCAATACATTGCGTGCGAGGTAATAAAACAAATCAGGTTTATTGGATTCCCATAACGTTCCTGAAATAATTTCATGTACCGGTCATCTTAGTATGATGTACTGAATTCACCCTATCAATCTGCGGAGGGCTGTCCCTTACACCCTGTATAATATAATGGTTATGAAATTTACTCTTATATTTTTCCCTGTTTGGAAGCTCGTGGCTAAGTAATAACAGTCGCACGGGTCGATCCATCAGGTTAAGCTACGCTTGCCGGGGCTGGTCAGTAGATGGGTGATCTTTACATACCGAGACTCCTCCGGAAAGCACGGTAAGCCGTTGGTCCTGGCTGTCATTGACATGACGTGGATCTTTGACAGTCGTTATGGGTCGTCAGAAGCCCAAAAGTCTGACAACGTCTAACCAAGGTGTATCTAACCTAGTTACTGGGTTGTGGAGGTCAGACAGGCAGTCGCTCCGTGTAAAATACTGGTATTCAGCTGCATCCGGTTAGACTGGAAGCCGACCCCAACATAGTTAGGAAAAGGCTAGGCAGATTGATTGTATTTTTCCCTGTTTGAATTGGAAATCGAACCTTAAACAGTAGAACCCCATACTTATGACTACCTACATGTCTCATGAACCCCATACTTATGACTACCTACATGTCTCATGAACCCCATACTGATGACTACCTACATGTCTCATGAACCCCATACTTATGACTACCTACATGTCTCATGAACCCCATACTTATGACTACCTACATGTCTCTTAAACAGTAGAACCCCATACTTATGACTACCTACATGTCTCATGAACCCCATACTTATGACTACCTACATGTCTCATGAACCCCATACTTATGACTACCTACATGTCTCATGAACCGGAGTCATTTGTTTTGTCTAAGGCGTGTCTGGTTGGAAGGGCGTATTTAATTTGGGGGATAGTAACAGTGACTAGTAGATAATTATTCAAGCGTCTAATGTGAGCGGCGCCGTCTGGCCTTAACTGAGTTTACATAAAAAATATCGACTTTTTACTGTAGGATAAGTACTAAAAGATGCAAAACATTTTCACATCGTTTTTTTTTTGCGTTATTTGTAAAATCACTACTTTGGTGAGTGCAAAAAAAAATAATGATGCATAAACATTTTTCAATCCAAAGTGCCAAATGCAATCTTTGAGATAAGATCATTTTTAATTTAGTTGTTGTTAGTTTTTATCTTTTTGTTACGGTCTTTCTACATTGTTCTCACATGTATATTTTCAACATGAATGATGTAACTTTTACTTTTTTAATATTTTGATTTAAAAGAGTGTCCGTGGAGTTTCTTGCCCGTTCTTCTCCATAGGTATCTACTACGCTTTGGAATGGGCAACTAGCTTCATCTGTCTGACTGACCAACCCAAGACCGACCCCTTGACCATTCAAAAGTGCCTATAATTGGTTTATTTGAAATAAATGCTTTGAGTTTGAGATACACACAGAAAAAATATCAAACAAAAGTGCATCACCGCTAGTAAAGTACCCGTCACGGGAAGCTTTAAATTATGTAAACAAACATCTTTTACTAAGTAAACATTTTATACTGCGAGATAATAATAAATTGACCATATTCAATCGACATGAAATATAGACGGGTTTTATGAAAGTAACAACCTATTTAATTTAGTCGGATCATATTATAACGATGCAAAGCGCTATCGTTTGTGTTTCTTGGTACCGGAACGCATCCGTCGCAGGGATTGTAAACTATCGGGACGCCATTTTGAAATAAACGCGTCATTCGAGTTTCGAATGCGTACGAGTTACATGTCACTGATTCTGACACAGAAATGGAAACATCTGAATCTGACAAATAATTATTCTTAAATCATATATGTTAATTAATATTTGTTACTTAATAATTTATTAAATCTTAAACAAATTAATATTTTTTGTTGGTCCAAATGTTGTGAACTCCTGAACACTTGTTTACAAAATTTATAGCTTCTCATGACGGTTACTTGACATGACTTTTAGGTATGTAAGTACAGTATCTTCATTATTCCAATAAACGAGAATACTCTCGCGGACGTGTCGATACTGATTCCATTCGAAATTATTCTCCAACCCTTTGGGAAATTATGTGGTTGTAGTGTATTGGCAGATACTGTGCTTTTGATCAAAAAGTCTCTTAGTTGCACCTTACTACAAGTAAGTATGTACAAGAGGCAAGTGAAAAATTATATAGTTTTAATTCCGCAATAACTAGATACAGGCTTTGATGCAGAATGCAGTACACGTGTGCAAAAATAAGCATACCTATGCAAAAGATTTGATTGAATGCAATATGCAACGCAAAACGTACACATGACACGTGTTTCGTCCCTCCACGAGGCATGTTGATTCCTTTTCGTTTTCATTCGCATTCTGCATCCAAGCCTGGATCTAGTTATTGCGGATTTAGAATAAAATATGTTGCGTAACATTAAATTTTACCGTCATGGATTTACGCAAAGTAACGCATAATTCCATAAATTAAAAAGGTGTGTTTATTTATCAACTAGCTTCTGCCTGCGCCTCCGCCCGCGTGGAGTTCGGAAAATATACCACGCGAAAGTAGGTACTACCGGGAAATCCTTCTTTATTCCTTGACTATATTATAAATCCAGTGTGAAAAATTTTAGCTTTCTAGGTGTAAGGGTTTGGGCTGGGCTGATGAGTTAGGCAGTGAGGACTTCCCTTTTTATTTATTTATATAAAGGGTGTAAGTGTTAACAGTGGCAATCCTTTAAGGGGTCATTGTACTCATTATTATGAACAACTTTTACTATGGGGCCGAACCTGAAATCGCGAAAAAAAATCAGCCGTTCCCTTATTTTGACGAATTATGCGAACATAAATGTACGAACAGCTGATTTTTTTCGCGATTTCAGAGCGGCAATTCCCGTATTTTTAACAACGTTCGCAATATCATCTTAGTCTCAATATGTCAAAAATTGTATAGCGTTTACCTACATTTTTGACAGTTGATTGTCGCGGGCATGAGATTGCGACTAGAATTTGAACGTTTTTAGGTACGAGAATTGGCCCTCAGCTTTGGTCCCATAGTGAAAGTTATTCATAATGATGACACCTTAAAATATTTCAACTGTGTACACTTACACCCTGAAGATTTAAGAATTAAGATTTACAAAATTATAGAAAAACGGTCAGTCGCACGTACGCAGCGCACCTACCAAGCAGTCTACCCGGGTACAGTCGGCACAACGCGGCCCGCAGTAATTAACTTCGTGTTTGTCTTGAAC
Source organism: Cosmia trapezina (assembly GCA_905163495.3). Classification (NCBI taxonomy): domain Eukaryota; kingdom Metazoa; phylum Arthropoda; class Insecta; order Lepidoptera; family Noctuidae; genus Cosmia; species Cosmia trapezina. The sequence goes on from LR991025.1 coordinate 1,226,963, forward strand.
GTCGCCGACTCGCCAAGCAACCGGTTTACTTTTACACTAACCGGTTTATCCTCACACCACGTAAAGCCGGTGAACGATTAATCCCGCCGGGCTTGGAACCAAAGTTATCGGATCTAGAACGGAGATAGAAAGCTGAATATATTCGCAAATACCGAAGCGCCAGGTTTTACGGGACGGCGTAGAATAGATGTGTCCGTAGGTATAGTTGGTAAAAGTAAATCGGGAAGCGTTGGTCGGAGAATCGAATAAAAATGGTAAAAAAAAGTTTTGGGTTGTAAAAAAACTTTTGCGAGTATTTTCAACAGGTTTTAAACCACCGAAATCTATTTGATTGCAAGAAAAAAAATTTTCACAACTTTTGAATTTTAGCAGGTACAGTCGCCGTCAGATATATTGTAGCAGAGAAGGTGACCAAATAATTCTGAACAATTTAAAATATCAATAAGTTCCATACACTACTAGTTATTATTAATAACTAAATTTTCATTACTTCAGTAATATCTGAGCAGATGCTTGTCAATAATTTATATACACACAACTAACCAAAAGTATCTGAACACTTACAACGTCAAGTATATTCTACGCAGACAAACACTGAGCTTACCTAATTCGTTACCGCGTGATCTATGGGATGAACCAAAAACCAACACTGAGTATCTGAGGTATAAATACGATGAAAACGGAATACAATTGTATGGAAAATGATACAACTGTTATGTTAATGTCAAACTATTGAAAGAAAATACAATCTTGTATCAAGGAAGTAGATCTTGGATCCTACACTTGACGTTGTAAGTGTTCAGATATTTTTGGATAGTTGTGTGTATAGAAATTATTGACAAGCATCTGCTCAGATATGAATTAATTAATGAATGTTCAGATATTAATGGTAACATGTAGTGTATGGAACTTATTGACATTTTAGATTGTTCAGAAGTATTTGATCACCTTGTCTGCTACAGTATATCTGACGGCGACTGTACGTACCTATACATAGCTTGTAGTTTATTCGTAACAGTGATGGCAACCACAGTTTAGTATTAACATGTAGATGCACTTATTAGTTATGAATGCGTCGCTATGAATGTCCCGCAATGGGCTAATATTGCACTCAAGTTATAAATGTACACTCCAACGTTTTGTATCAGCAGACGTACAATAAAGAATAATAAACTTTTTAGTAATAAAAATTAAACTCCTATGATGGATTTGTATGAGTGTCGACCCGGGTTTTTTATGAGTGTCGAAGACAGTGCCACGCGTGTCGATAAGTATTATAAGTGGCACGTTTGCCCACAATAGAGTCAATACCTTCCTGCATATTTAAATTACGCCTCAGTTCATTCAAAACATGACAAGTAATTTATTTTCATTGCTTCCCATCATAAACACCGCACTATTCGCTGGAAACCACTCAATGAACAAAATTAACAACTCATTTGTCAAATTCTAAGCTCTGCTCTAGCTGGCAATTAATTTTTGTCCATCGAACCATTAAAATGTCCATGTCATCTATGTAGTTAACTGCACAACGTTTCCGAATTTCAATCAATTAATTATCAAATTGTATTCTATTTTATGGCTATTAGACATTTAAGAGTACCTCATTTTGCCAATCATGATTTTAAAAGTGACTGATCAAGTGATTACTTTTATGTTTCAGTTTGGCAAACAGGTTAGGGACCCATCCGATGAAATTAAATTCTGTTATATTTATGTATTTCGTGGTTATTACCTACATGATTATCGACGCATTCCGCATTTCGAACTTAACTTTTGTATTTATAATATTTTCTAGGTTTAATAAATATGTATATTGTATCAAAAAACAGTTTTAAGTAGGTATACATTTGCAAAACATCGCAGTAAGTATAACGCGTGTTACTAACGGGCTAAGTTCACAAAAGAGGCTTAAGTGTTAACTACTTGCAGCGACTTGCAGCTACTTGCAGCTTAGCGAGGAATTTGTGAGCGAAACACATCTGAGGAGCGAAACATGGCGCTTGTTTACTTAGCAAAGATGCTCGTAGGTGTAAGAGTTGAGTAAAGAAGTCCCTTAGAGTTTTCGCAGACATAAAATTATAACCCGAAGTTATTGTATAATTTACTTAACGGAAAGTCATTCTGTTTAGTTAATTTTACAGATGAAACCGTTATAAACAGGGATAGATTTTATTTGATGCTAGGGAAAAGATATCTTTAATAGTGTTTAGTCCTGCTCATTACGTACCTATCCCTTTATTGGCTACTAAAACCATGTTGTAAACATTAGCCTTTAGAAAGTATGTGAACTGTCACTATTTTCAGTGCTTTCAAAAATATATAAAACATCTCCCAAATTATTCCGGCAACCAAACGTTATCTCCATTTTTTTTACCTGAAGCTTGATTTACGCGAAGTCCATCACTTTGTCCAGATATTTCGTACAGTGCCCACGTCACATTGGCCCGATATTCCGTGCAGTGCATTTGTGTCGGTCATCAGATCGTTACACCAGATATTCTCGGATGGTAATTGGAAAATCTATTGAAATGCGCACGAACAATTTTATTTCCAATACGTAACCAAGAGCTTTGTGATTTAAAACAAAGAGTTGAATAAGCAAATCGGCGATCGAAGTTTGTTCTTATTCCATCCATTTTTAAGTCACGTATAATGCTGGGGTAGGACAGAGAATGACTAGTTAGCCATATTTCTAAAGGATTCAAAACACCCTGCAAAACCGCCCATCCTTTACTTTCAAGAAGTAAACACCAGTGCTGCGGACGGTGAGTAGCGGGTAGCTCGCCGTCCGGTAAGGACCAGGCCCGAGTCGACGGCGCGTTGTGTTCCACGCGCGCCTCAAAGAGATGTCAGCAAGTGATGGGGTCCAATAGGGCCGACGCCGCTGGGGTCGCGGGTAGTTTTAAGAAGATACCGCGGCCCTGGCATAGGCAACTGAAGTAACACGGGTGGGTTTTAGTCAGTAAAAGTCTGACACGCCCTTCCGCTCCACCCAGAGTGGGAGAAGTTATTTGATGATTTCCCACCCTCAAAAAAAAAAAAAAGTGCTGGTGACAAGAAGTGATGCAAATAATTACACAGCAAACAGTTCCTGACACACAAAAAACTCACAATAAAGGAAACTATAAATATGCAATATGCACAATTAACTATGTCTGTTGCGTATACAGATAAAATCAGATTCCCATTCACCCCCAAATCATATGGGACATAAGTATTATTCTCAGCTCTGCACCTTTCAGTACCTTTTCCTCATACATTATTTTCTCTTCTTTCATTAGTATTCGCGAAATCACAACACGTATATTTCTTTTACCGGGTCATAAATATGACCCACCCGTTACAGGGCTGAATTTTATTAGGCAGGTAGATTCAGCAGGTCAACTTTTATACAGGTCTCATGAAGAAGCTAATCCGTGTTAAGTGTAATTATCGTTTCTAGCTCTCAGATACAATCTGCGGGTACCTGGGTGACACTTACAATGGTAATATGCATATTTCATTATAATAATTCAACAATATTCAATGCGTAACGTAAATGTTTATTGTCGAGCAGATAAATTTTTTAAACTTAAAAAGCAATGGATTTCTATTAAAATACTTCGGATTATGATTTGAATTGTTTTTTATTGTGATTGGGATGGCAATTCGGGTGCTGAGATTCTTCCAAAATAAGTTTACAGATTTGTGATCTCAGAGCAATAGTACGGCAAAACCTAAAGATGTCAAGCTTTTACGTTATTAGATACAAGCTTTTGCCAGCGGCTTCGCCCGAGTAGATGCCGGAAAATATCCCACGGGAACGTAATACCGGGAATTCCTTCCTTGTTCCTTGTCTAAATTATAAAGGTTACTTCTGTGCAAAATTTCAGCTTTCTAGGCCCCAGGGTTTGGGCTGGGCGTTGATGAGTCAGTCAGTCTGTCAGTCAGGACTTCGCCTTTTATTAACCGACTTCAAAAAGGAGGAGGTTCTCAATTCGTCGGAACCTTTTTTTTTATTTTTTTTTTATTTTTTTTTTATGTATGTTCCCCGATTACTCGAAAATGGCTAGACCGATTTGGATTTTTCTTTTTTTGTTCGAAAGGGTATACTTTCCAAGTGGTCCCATGATCATCAAATCAGGATCTGATGATGGGATCCCATGGAAATCGAGGGAAACCCTCAAATTTTATAGGCACACTTATATCGATTTCGGTATTTTTTTATAGTAACTCGTGCATATGCTCTCGGAAAGTACCATTTGGTGAACTGGAACTGATGATGAAGACCACAGATGGCCATCGGAAATACTGAATTATATCTATGTATATCACAGGTTGCGATTCGATAACTATAATATGATTTATGCTCGTCAAAATGCATAATGGTGATGGTTACTTCACCATGAGCTCCAGTTCTCCTGGTTCTTACTAGGAGAACTCCTCAACAATTAACGTCCCTGCATCGGGAAAAGCAATATTTTGTAAAACGTGATCAGCAGTTGACATTGAGTCATTGTAACTTAGATAAATTACAAACGGACCCACTAAAAAGTGAAAAATAAAAACTTTTTTACAAAAAACAAAACCGACTTCCAAAAAAACACTACAAAGTGAAAAATAACTTCAATTTCGGAAGTCGGGGGCAAAAATCTAAAATACAGATCCAAAGACACCGACTTCCGAAATTGAAGTTATTTTTCACTTTGTAGTGTTTTTTTGGAAGTCGGTTTTGTTTTTTGTAAAAAAGTTTTTTATATAGACAGATCTTAAATAGCCTTCAAGAAATACCGGATACTTAATGTGCTTAGAATTAATATTAGTAGCACATGAGGAAGTAACCAAAACTCTCAGTCTCCCGTAATTAGTTTTGATTGTACATCTTCTGAGCTACGAGTTTAGTGTAACGGGTTACTCATGGTATAATTCATCTCACTCGGGGTAAATAAGGGTAAATATTCGTATTTACTCTTATTTCGAGTGGCGGGTACTTAATCAAGTCAAGGGTGTTGTTATAGAGGACGAAGTTGTTTCGCAACAGAAAATTGTTTCAGTGCCACTATTTAGAGATATTGTGCTGATAGTGCGGTTTTATTTATTTATTGTACAGTGTGTGAAAATTTGCGTTTTATAAGTTCGTTTAACTCAAACTCAAACTCAAACTCAAAGCATTTATTTCAATTAAACCAATTACAGGCACTTTTGAATTGTCAAAGAGTCGGTCAGTAGGTAAGTCAGAAAGTTGAAGCTAGTTGACCATTCCAAAACCTAGATCTATGGAGAAGAACGGGCAAGAAACTCCACGGACACTCTTTTAAATCAAAATATGGTTACAAAATATTGGTAACATCATTCATGTTGAAATTATACATGTGAGAACGATGAACGTTAAAAGCGTCCGTATTAAAAAAATAAAAAAAAAACAATTCAAAATTAAAATTAAAATAAGCCGTGGCAGCTAAGGTATGACCAGCCTCCACCAACAGCGCCCGTTGACGAACCTGACGTATGGATTAGTTAAATGATCCAACACACGCGCCACCATCAGCGAGGCATTAGAGTGAGCATGACACACTCTCAGCCGCCAGGGCACATCCAAGTCAAATAAAGACGTAACTTTGTGAAGAATTGCTGTGTTCCGTACAATCGTATTTCAAAGTGGATCAAATCAGTGAATTCTCTCTTCACAGTACAGTTTGAAAATTTAGTTAAATTATTGTTTTATAATATTAACAAGACTTAGTGCTGCCCTACCTACCCTGTCAAATCTTTCTCTGAAAAACGTTTAGCTTTTAGCTATTGTAAATTATTATACAGAACCTATATTCCACAAAACAATTGACGCGTTCAATCCCTTCACAATATAATATTCCATAAGATACGTGTAAAATTACAAGTCAAAAATCGACCCTTTCTCCACCAACATCAGTGATCAATACCTTTCGCCAATTATGACGTAACTCCACAGTATTTCCAATAAAACTTTATCGATGTTTAATTTGATCATTCCTAATAAACACGACCATTAGACCATGACGGAATTGTCTAGTGTTGCGATTACTGAAATGTAATGAAATTTCACTAACACTGCCTCGCCGGCGACCGCAGACCTATAACGACATAACTGTGGGATTCGTCACGGGATTATCACACGTATTACTGGGATAGAAAGAGTGATTATTGTGTGCGGCTAAGTTTTAATTAAATTATAGCATCTTGTGTACAAAGCGGAAATTGTAGGAACATTAACAGATCATCTGCTGCGACTCTGAGAGTGACTCCGGCTGAGTGTGCGCTTGTTGGGAAAAATTATATGTTCGAATCGGTTTAGATTAGGTGTCATGGCGCCAACATCGAATTTTGTTAACAGAGTCAAATGCACAAACGTTTATGCCTAATAATAAATTAATTGGCACTCTGCGTTTTAGGTTAATTAATAGCGGTGATTGTTAAATGAATGTTTAAACAGTGTGAATATATGGTAGTGTATTATTATATTTATTGAGGATTTGAAGTAGATCCAAAATACAAAATAATTACTGCATATTTTCAACAGGCCACTTATGATTTTTTTTTTACTTTTAAAAATCCCTCAAAGAAAGAACATACATATTGTTGTGCTTTAAACCTAATCTAATTCTAAACAATTTCCAAAGAACTTTCCAATAAACAAATGCAGTAAGCTCCTAAGCCCGTAGGAAGGTCTCACAATGCCACACGTCACCACGACTTACGACCAATAGTAAAGAAGTTGGTCGCAGATACGTTGGACGGCGGCCAGAGCTCGCGTGATGCCGCGTATAAGACATAAAATATTTTGCTTTTAAAACGTTTGTTGTGAACCCGTGGCCGTTTGTTGTGAACCCGTGACCGTTTGTTGTGGTGGTATCTGGTCTAAGGATTTACTGGGTTTTACTTAGAAATGTCGTGTGAGGCGGTTCTTCTTTTCTTTCTTTACACTGTTATCTCGTAAAGGCTCTCGTATAGGCTATCGTGTAAATTTGAACCGCGTGAGAAGAGCTCATACCGTGGTAAAAACATTACATGCTATAAATTGCCTTACAATAGAGCTGTCACTGATAAAAGACGTAAAGACATCTGTATGGACAATTATAGATTAAGGCATTCTTTTATGTATAGATTTTTTAAATTCTTAGGACCATTTCTTTACAATAAAGTAAACGCAATTTTGTCTATGTCTGCATTAAACACGGTACATTGCAACAATGTAATTAAAACTTGGTTACAAAAATTGTCTTATGATGACACAGAAAAGTTACTGCTTGTTTTAAGTTAAATATTATTTTTAATTCATTGTTTTCATTTCATTAGTCTGTTATGTTATTCATTATTTATGTATTATCATCAATCTTAGGAAATATGTATGTAAACTAATTTGCACTTATGATACCTGAGATACAGGTTTATCATAGTTCAGGTTAATCCTATTATTATATACCTACCATTTTAGTTCAAGCCTTAATATTGTAAATATGCACTATTTAAATGAATAAATAAAATAAATGTGGTAGCGGTCATTTAAAGTCCAGGACATGCCCTACACGCCCCAAGTACGTAATATATATTATGCGTCACCATTATTCGTCAAGGCTATTTGAATGCACCCGCAAAGTGATCACTAATCTCTTTATGGGTTGTAAATAATCACAACCACAGTCTTGTCCAGTTTGCGGTCGTTTTGTACAGGTGTAAACACATCACAGCAGTGTTTGGATGATACAACAACTTCTTCCTCATTTCTTCCACAACAAAACCACACGAGCAGTTTAAGAGCAGTGGTAGCCCAGTGGTAACGGCCGTGACTTTCGAGTTGTAGGTCACAGGTTTGAATCCAGCCATACAACTTTACTTTGTGTAAATTATTTCATCACCACTTCTCTCAAAACGGTAAAGGAAAACATCGTGAGGAATCCGGCATGTCCTAGAACCAACATTCGAAGACATGTGACATCTACCAACCCGCATTGGGCCCGCGTGGTGGATTATGGCTCACTCCCTCTCACAGAAAGGAGGCCTGCGACCCAGCAGTGGGAACAGGGTACAAAGGCCACACCAAGTTACTACATGTTATTGTATTTGTAACATTACCCTCATTACGCCTCCCGGTCCATTGGTCATCAAGCGTGTAACGTAGCTTGTCACTCGAGTGTACTCGACTGTACTCGGGTACGTCAGCCGTGTCACAAGTCAAGGCAATGTTATTGAAAGCCAATATTATTGTTATTATGGAATCGGTTTAGTGAGGTGTGACAACGTTCGCGTCGCTTTTACAAGAAATGGTTGACAAGCTGATGGCTTAAATTGCTTTATCAAGGATTTGTTATTGATAAGCCGACTTAGATAATTATGCTCAGTTTAGATAATAAAGTTTGTAAATATACAGGTCTGTACTATCCTTTGTTTTTATAATATTTATTCATTAGTAACCTGCGCCCCGCGGTTTCGCCCACGTAAAAGGGTATAAAAATTAGCTCATGTATTAATCCAGGACATAAGCTATCTACGTACCAAATTTCATTCGAATTGGTCCAGCCGTTTGAGCGTGAAGAAGTAAGAAACATACAAACATACTTCACACACACTCATACTCACAATCTTTCGCCTTTATAATATAAATAAAATAAAAAATAAATAAAACGTTTATTTCAGAATCAATCCTTAAAGCATAGGTAGGTAATAAAAAAATAGTCAGCATAAGTGGGTGAGTGAGTGTGAGTGAGTGTTAGTGAGTGGTGTGTGAGTGGTGAGTGTGAGTGTATATAAGTGTGATTATTTATTTATTTTATTTTGTAAATTATAATTAGGCCTCTGGGGTCTGTCTTACCATGCCATGACCTGAGGTTTGATCAACGCGCTATTAACATTTAAGGCGAGTGTAGTGCTACTAAGCAGCGCCATCACCACAAAAAAATCATAAGTCTGGAGATATGAAACACCTCGATAGCATTTATTAATTAAAGTAGCCGCCATGAGGGTACTCGTGCTACGTATTTGCTACGGCATGAGCTATTGTTAAGTATTTGATTTGTTCTGACACGTAAGACAATTATTTAAGTGTGAAGCAAATTAATTAGAAAATAATAGTAGTAGTCAATAGCGTAACGCTATTTACTACTATAATCTTAACATAATCTATGAACACATACAAAGGTAACATTGACGTTAACAAGCGTCGCTAAAACTTAGATAATAACATTACTCTATTGTGGTGACTTTGAGTAATGAGTGCGAACATCAACTTCAGTTGAGACGCCTCGATTCACCCACAGAGCCTACCTAATTACTGGCTTACGTCAGAGTAATTAACAAATAGAGTAGGTACTCATTAAATCTGCTCGAGTCTTTTCTACACCGGGAACAAAATGTCATGCTTAGCTGAGGTAGGCACTTCGATTTTTGTGTCTTTTTTCTCAAACAATTATTACCTGTTACTACGACGTAGTAAGCGTAGCAATGTGCTACGGCGTAGCAAAACAGCGTAGCAATGTGCTACGGCGTAGCAAAACAGCGTAGCAAGTTGAAAGTGAAAAATGGCATCTTTACAAGTATTCCATTTGTCTCATACTCCGTGGTCCTACTTTGTGGGCGGCAGAAAATTTGTAACTCACGTATATTTAAGTCTAGACTTGTTCGAAGCACTTTATACAGTTTTTGTTCTAAGGCTTAGGCTGCAAAGAAGTGGATCTCTGTCAATCTGTTCAAGAGGCGTAAAGGGGCGTAAGTACCTACTTTATACTTTTTGCATGGTAGCTATGAAAAGTTTGTCTGGGGTATCGTGGCTAATTTATTTATTCATTTCTGACATAATGACTAGGGTAACATTGGCACGTGCAACAAATAATTAAAGGTTGCACATGCACAAAAAAGAAACGGTTTTCTACTAAGATATTCATAATATCAAATTGAACTAGAAAATATACAATAATAATGAATTTAATAAATTTAAAATTTAAAATTTTTGTTTTGTTTTATATAGTCTCAATTCCGTCTAACATCCTGGGAAGGAGCGAGTCAGCCCCAATACGAGTATTCATAATAACTTACTGGGGCTGTTTCATTTAAAATTCCGAAATGTAACCGTTTGAGACCAAATAATTTTTTTTATTTTTTATTTTATTTAAAATTAACTAATACAGAATTACAACGGGAGACACAGACAAATTAAAACAACAAAATTATTTTTCTATAATAAAATGCGGGTATAAAAAACGCATAAAACAAAATTTTTAAGATAATAATAAAACAATTTATTAACTGTCATTCAATGGTGTATCAACACAAAATCATTAACTAGAAAATGACTGATCAGATTATAAATTGATTAAATTACAATTGATTAATTAACATAGGAATAAAATTTTAATGATTAACGTAAGTATAAAATTAAATCTCTACTGGATTAAAGTCGGGAATATTTGATTAGTGATATACCGCAGTGTGAAGCCGACCCCAACATAGCTGGGGAAAGGCAGGTGATAATGATATAAATGTATCATCATTATCTGCCTAGCCTTTTTCCGACACAAGCTGTAGTGAGCTTTGAGTAGAGCTGCACGATTACTGACAAATGCGTGCACTGACTGGACAGGTCCACTCAATCTTTGTGGTTCTTTCCTCAAAAGACCATTTCAGACGGCAATCTACATGGTCTTCACATGATCTGACCAAGATTATGTCTGGACTTTAAAAGAGACTGTGACCTCTGAGTTTGTTTCGGCGTTTCTTCTCAGAGTAGTCATATAGGAAATGTCGAACTCATCTAGTTTTAAAAAAAATATGTTTGACGTGTAAAAGTGTTTGTACAAACCTACTTACAGAAAATAAATCATTTATCATTTAGTGTGTAAATTTAGTAGAAACTGATATAAAGTCTATTATGAGCAAGCATATTACCATTAACCGTACAAATTCTAGAATCTGGCGTCCTGGGCAGCTTATAAGAAGAAGAATTTGTTATGGAAAAACTTTACTTTTTCATATAATTATTTAGAAGTAGTTTATTTATAAGGTTTAAATCATCATTATAATTCTATATAATGAATAAATTGAACAGGCTGTTGAAAGACAAGTGTAAACAATTAACTTCATCTGCGACACAAAGCCTATTTCTACTAACTGTTAATGACAACAGCGCTCGTTGTTAAGATTTCATTAAACACTTAGTAGTTATCTCTACGACAATTAGAATAATATGTAACCATCAGATTGTGTGCTTATGTGCTTAAAATCATAAGGGAAATGATAATTACCTTATTGTTAGATTTTACGCTCCTATAAGATAGCGTGTGTATATTATATTAATTTGTGTGTGTAAGCAGATTGAAACAACCTATATCCCGGTAGTACGTTCCCATGAGATGATAATTTCCGACCTCTACGACACCGAAGCCCTGGGCAAAAGCCCTTATATTAGAGGTTAAAATGAACCTCAATAACCTCAAATGTCAAATGAAAAACATCTTTATAAAGTGATTTAAAATTAGAATGTTTAAGTATACAAATAATATATAATCAATACAAAGCACTTGTACACAAGCAATTTGTAAGTGGCACTACAATTTGTAAGTGGCACTACAAATTGAGACCCATACACATAGGTACGTTTTCTGATCTATTTTCAGGTTAACATTTTCATCAGATACTTTTGGAGTAGACCATACTCACTCATGTTTGGATACACAGTAAAGAACACACAACAATCCGATACTACTATTTGCTCCCCACATGTATTGGTGTGTACGTTTCTAGGAAACTGACCTTTCCAATAAGATACTACAAGGCCCCTTTATGTTGGTGGTGTGATGTGTGAATGTTGGTGGTGTGATGTGTGAATGTTGGTGGTGTGATGTGTGAATGTTGGTGGTGTGATGTGTGAATGTTGGTGGTGTGATGTGTGAATGTTGGTGGTGTGATGTGTGAATATTGGTGGTGTGATGTGTGAATGTTGGTGGTGTGATGTGTGAATGTTGGTGGTGTGATGTGTGAATGTTGGTGGTGTGATGTGTGAATGTTGGTGGTGTGATGTGTGAATGTTGGTGGTGTGATGTGTGAATGTTGGTGGTGTGATGTGTGAATGTTGGTGGTGTGATGTGTGAATGTTGGTGGTGTGATGTGTGAATGTTGGTGGTGTGATGTGTGAATGTTGGTGATGTGATGTGTGAATGTTGGTGGTGTGATGTGTGAATGTTGGTGGTGTGATGTGTGAATGTTGGTGGTGTGATGTGTGAATGTTGGTGGTGTGATGTGTGAATGTTGGTGGTGTGATGTGTGAATGTTGGTGGTGTGATGTGTGAATGTTGGTGGTGTGATGTGTGAATATTAGTGGTGTGATGTGTGAATGTTGGTGGTGTGATGTGTGAATGTTGGTGGTGTGATGTGTGAATGTTGGTGGTGTGATGTGTGAATGTTAGTGGTGTGATGTGTGAATGTTGGTGGTGTGATGTGTGAATGTTGGTGGTGTGATGTGTGAATGTTGGTGGTGTGATGTGTGAATGTTGGTGGTGTGATGTGTGAATGTTGGTGGTGTGATGTGTGAATGTTAGTGGTGTGATGTGTGAATGTTGGTGGTGTGATGTGTGAATGTTAGTGGTGTGATGTGTGAATGTTGGTGGTGTGATGTGTGAATGTTGGTAGTGTGATGTGTGAATGTTAGTGGTGTGATGTGTGAATGTTGGTGGTGTGATGTGTGAATGTTGGTAGTGTGATGCGTGAATGTTGGTAGTGTGATGTGTGAATGTTGGTGGTGTGATGTGTGAATGTTGGTGGTGTGATGTGTGAATGTTAGTGGTGTGATGTGTGAATGTTGGTGGTGTGTTGTGTGAATGTTGGTGGTGTGATGTGTGAATGTTGGTGGTGTGATGTGTGAATGTTGGTAGTGTGATGTGTGAATGTTAGTGGTGTGATGTGTGAATGTTGGTGGTGTGATGTGCGAATGTCACCACCACACACCACTCACCACCACACTTCATCTTCAGCTTTTAATATATTTTTGTTAAATCCTGTGTTGTAATGCGAATCTAACAACACCTTATATAAATGGCTCAAGTTTCCAAGCGTAATAGTTGTAAGGCGATAATAATTGTACAAAGGAACACTTTATCCCTTGTACATTTATTTATTGTTTTTAACAAAATTATTTTGTTCAAAACAAGTATTGTATTGTGTGTTTTATTGAAATGTAAGTAGATAAATAAATAAATAAATAATAATTATATAGCGGGCTGGTGTCTTCAGCTTCACGTCCAAGAGAGTACTTTGCAAATAAGTAATATATGTTTTTTTGTGAGTAAATAAAATGAGTAGTAAGTAGCAATTCATACATGGCTCAATCATCATTTTTCTCGTAAGTATCTTTTAAGACACTTCACCTATGTCAATTTGATGATGGCGCTGGCATTTCTTAGCTGACTGATCCTGGAGAAATGCCGAAACTAACTCACTGGTCATTGGTCTATTTTAAGTCCAAAAATTTATAATTAAGTGTGAAAGATCATATTATAAATATGTCCAAAATATAATCATGTCATCTTGACGTATGTACGTATATAATATTATTATTGTACTAGCGGACCCGACAGACGTTGTCCTGTCTGAACGATCCTAGAACCCGACTGCAGCGCCACCCACCGGGTCCAATTGTGTTTTCAAACCATCCAGGAACCCATTAAAATATACACACAAAATTTCATCTAAATCAGTCCCGCCGTTGTTATACCACGTTTTATCCGTTTTTTTTTAAAGTATCCTATGTACGTTTCCTGGTTCTAAGCTATCTCCCCACCAATTTTCAGCCAAATCGGTTCAGCCGTTCTTGAGTTATAAATAGTGTAACTAACAAGACTTTCTTTTATATATACAGGGTGAAATTGAATAAATGCGACAAAATTTAAGGGGATGTTCTACGCATCAATATGAACAACTTTTACTATGGAACCAAACCTGAAATCGCGAAAAAAAAATCAGCTGTTCAGTACATTTAATGTTCGCATAATTCGTCAAAATGTACTGAACAGCTGATTTTTTTTTCGCGATTTCAGGTTTGGTCCCATAGTAAAAGTTGTTCATATTGATGCGTAGAACACCCTCTTAAATTTTGTCGCATCTATTCAATTTCACCCTGTATAATAGAAGCATGAACAGATCGTAAACGTGATAAAATAATTATAATTTTATTGTAAATGTATCCTTATTCATCTTTCAACACCTCATCTAATAATTTTAGTCTCACAATTCCTTATCGCAAACTCCACAGACACTGTTCCTCACACATTGCGCCGTTAGCGGAGCATTAGTGTCTGCTGCGCGAGGGTTACGTGTCGCGGGCTGCAGCTGACTCAGCGACGACGCGGCACATGTGAAGGAGCATTAGTGTCTGCTGCGCGAGGGTTACGTGTCGCGGGCTGCAGCTGACTCAGCGACGACGCGGCACATGTGAAGGAGCATTAGTGTCTGCTGCGCGAGGGTTACGTGTCGCGGGCTGCAGCTGACTCAGCGACGACGCGGCACATGTGAAGGAGCATTAGTGTCTGCTGCGCGAGGGTTACGTGTCGCGGGCTGCAGCTGACTCAGCGACGACGCGGCACATGTGAAGGAGCATTAGTGTCTGCTGCGCGAGGGTTACGTGTCGCGGGCTGCAGCTGACTCAGCGACGACGCGGCACATGTGAAGGAGCATTAGTGTCTGCTGCGCGAGGGTTACGTGTCGCGGGCTGCAGCTGACTCAGCGGCGATGCGAGCTGTTGCTGGCCGGGCTTTAGTGTCTGCTGCGCGAGGGTTACGTGTCGCGGGCTGCAGCTGACTCAGCGACGACGCGGCACATGTGAAGGAGCATTAGTGTCTGCTGCGCGAGGGTTACGTGTCGCGGGCTGCAGCTGACTCAGCGACGACGCGGCACATGTGAAGGAGCATTAGTGTCTGCTGCGCGAGGGTTACGTGTCGCGGGCTGCAGCTGACTCAGCGACGACGCGGCACATGTGAAGGAGCATTAGTGTCTGCTGCGCGAGGGTTACGTGTCGCGGGCTGCAGCTGACTCAGCGACGACGCGGCACATGTGAAGGAGCATTAGTGTCTGCTGCGCGAGGGTTACGTGTCGCGGGCTGCAGCTGACTCAGCGGCGATGCGAGCTGTTGCTGGCCGGGCTTTAGTGTCTGCTGCGCGAGGGTTACGTGTCGCGGGCTGCAGCTGACTCAGCGACGACGCGGCACATGTGAAGGAGCATTAGTGTCTGCTGCGCGAGGGTTACGTGTCGCGGGCTGCAGCTGACTCAGCGACGACGCGGCACATGTGAAGGAGCATTAGTGTCTGCTGCGCGAGGGTTACGTGTCGCGGGCTGCAGCTGACTCAGCGGCGATGCGAGCTGTTGCTGGCCGGGCTTTAGTGTCTGCTGCGCGAGGGTTACGTGTCGCGGGCTGCAGCTGACTCAGCGGCGATGCGAGCTGTTGCTGGCCGGGCGGGATCTGGACACAATATTTCATCTATTAGGGAGGATGGTAAAGTTGAATGTTAAGATGAAGATATAAAATCATAGTTACTTTGATTTTAAAGAACAAAAAAAAAAAAACAAAAAATCAATCAATCTGCCTAGCCTTGTCGTAGCTGTTGGGGCCAGCTTCCAGTCTAACCGGATGCAGCTGAATACCAGTATTTTACATGGAGCGACTACCTATCTGACCTCCACAACCCAGTAACTTTGTAATACGATACACCTTGGTAAGACTGGTTGTCAGACTTTTCGGGCTTCTGACGACCCGTAACGACTGTCAAAGATCCACGAATGACAGCCGGGACCAACGGCTTAACGTGCTTTCCGAGGCACGGAGGAGTCTAGGTGTGTAAAGATGGCCACCCATCCACGGACCAACCCCGGCAAGCGTAGCTGAACCTGATGGATCGACCCGTGCGGCTGTTATTACTTAGCCACGAGTTCCTCGCTACACGTTAAACAAAAAAAAAAAACATTTAGGAAATATTAATTGTACAATATGCCACCGTGTTGTCGTGTATTTAAATTAATCAGCCACTTAGACAAACGTAAATACACTACCCAAGTTGTATGAAATTATATGTTCAGCGAGTGGAACATGTGCTACGTCGTAGCCCGTAGCGGTGCTACGGGCTACGACGTAGCAACCACAGAAACCATATTCAAATACACAACTTTTTTATTAAAGTTACACGTGTTCCTACATTTTATTGCATGTAAATAATATACTCTAACCAATGTTAATCCCAAACGCAAAGTAAACGGACTATTTAGCTTTGATGCGAACTATGTAAGTATGCTTAGTTCGGAAGCTTTGCCGAAACAAGTAGCGGAGTAAAAGTAAACGTATGCAGCACTTTGTACAGCTCTGCGGAAACAAAGTAGTTTCACGTGAAGTGAGAACACGGTTACTTCCAGTACACCGTTTAGTTTATTTAAGTTAATGAAAATTTTTGTTTATTTTTTCCCCAAAAAACAGCCACCGCTCACCATGTATTTACTAAATGAGAGCCTATTTCACGATGTCCTCACCGATTAACTTCAAAAATGGAACAGAATTTGTATGAAATTATGTGCCAAGTATGTTAATAGTTAGGAGCTTAATCGTAGGTGGTGAAACAGGCCCTTAGTATAATAATATCTACATTATACTTACTCATTTGATACTAAGAAACTTGAAGTCTTTGACAATTCTAATAATTTCAAAGACACTTTCTTTATTCCACCAAAAAACACAAAAAAGAAAAGCATTTAAAGAAGAAAACCGCAAAAGTAAAAACTACGTCGTAACAACGGGAACCAACCGCAGACTGCGGCGAACACCGGCTCGCGGCCGCAGGACAAGACTGCATCGTCAGCTGGTTCAGCGCTGAGCTCGGTGGAACCGTTCGATTGGAAATAGGCGGCAACTTCGTGGGAGCTTCGCTTTTGATAATGTGTCGGTCGGTTGGTTGAGGTAATGTTTTTGTGAACATTGTGGGAATGTGATTGTATACTGATATTATTGGTGGTGTATAAGCGGATTCCATAATCAAAAATATTAGCATACTCGTACCTACCCATTATTCAAAATCTTAGACAATTTTACCAAAGAGCAGCCTTATTGTTTGGAGTGATTTCAAAAAACCCAATAAAAATTAAGTCGAACAAATTTCTCTTCCCAAGCCTAAACCAAAGAATTCAATTCAATTAAATGGCAGCTCATTGGTTATTCAATAATCATAATGTAACATATAGCATAGCATAGAACCAACCTCATCTAGTTTTTTAAAATTCTTACTGACGTGTAAAAGTGTTTGTACAAACTTATTTGAAGAAAATAAATACCGCGAAATTCAAAATTTCTTACGTTTTTTGCAATTTGTAGGTCAGTCTGAGCTTGTATGTTGATTAAAATATGATTTGCGGCCGTAGCTAATATGGCTTTACAGAATTATAATCATTAGAATCAGCAATACAACTCCATAAGTTAGCATTTACCTCAAACGTCATGATTTCATGAAATCGCTAGATTTGAGATAAATGCTAACTTATGGAGTTGTATTGCTGATTCTAATGATTATAATTCTGTAAAGCAATATTAGCTACGGCCGCGAATCATATTTTAATCAACATACAAGCTCACACTGACCTACAAATTGCAAAAAACGTAAGAAATTTTGAATTTCGCGGGCTACTCTGGCACTTTCGCCTTAACTTTTTATACAAATTTAATGCATATTACGTAGTAACAAAATTTTACCACTAGGTCACCACACACAGTCAAATAGTAATCGTAATACCTGTAGAAGGCTGTGCATTTCATTGCTGTTCGTGTAACTAGCGCTTAGCCTTAATATTGAGAATCTGACGTTTATAGTTGACACACAAACAAGTGGAAACTACCTAATTTTGAAGAACTATAATAATAGTCCAGTTTAGTTGCAGGTGGTCTGAGATGATTTATTTTCATCGTAAATAAAATACGGTGTCAGAAACCCTAATTTTTCAAACTGTCGTTTATTAGGGTTCCGTACCAAAATGGTAAAAAAGGAACCCTTATGGTGTGACTCAGTATGTCTGTCTGTCTGTCTGTCACAGCTGGATATCTCAAGAACTACTAATGCTATCAACTTGAAATTTGGAACAGTTTTAGATGACGTTTACCCAACTATTTTGCAAATAAGAAAGAAGTAAAAATATTTATATTTTTTTTGTAACAGGGACTGAAAGGGGGTCTTAAAAATTCAAAGTGGGGCTAGTAGAGCATGTGGGGTATCATATGAAAGAACGCTGACTGCACATTCTTAAACTATTTTTTATTTTTTTTTAGGCCGCATAGTTTTCGACTTTTGATGAAAAATCTAAAAAAAAATACCGTTCCCCCCCCTTATCTCCGAAGTCTGCAAAGATAAAAATCTGAAATTATTCTATGTGATAGAAATTTATGTAAATATTACAGGAAAAATAAAACGATGTCTCTAAATAGCACACTTTTTCAGAAATCGGAACGGAACCCTCGGTGCGCGAGTCTGACTCGCTCTTGACCGGTTTTTATTTTTAATGTCATTCAAATAAAGTTCAAATTCATATTCTCTAATCAACTGTCAACTGATGGTCACACTACAATGTTCCACACGTCGCTTTTGGAAAATCATACAACAATAAAGGGTATACAATATACATTACTTTTCTTGAAATTTTATCAATATTTCGTTTTCAGTTTAGATGACCGTTAACCTACATGTTCCTCGGTAATTTAATACGAAATGTAAAATGTTTATTCATTTATTTCTATGGCACTTCAATTACTTACTAAAACATTAGAAACAAAGTAATATGCAGTTATAAGTATTGTGAATTCATCAATTACAGAAGTGCACAGCACTAGCATAGAAATGATTAAAGGACGTGTAAGATACCGTTAGTTGAATTACGAATTAAAGCAAAATTGGAAGTATTTAACAGAAATATTAACAAAATAACAAAACAATAAAATTTGAAAAAGAAGGAAGTGGCTACTGATTGAGTATCGCGTTTCGCCAAGAACGCTTTTGAAGTTTCTTACTCAGAAACAGGCTAAAGAATGAAAATTGAAAGAGGTCAGGTACTCACGGGGTGCTGGGAGTCCGGAGGTCACCACAGATGTTCCATTAGCAGGAGTGCTTCACCATATTTTAATGGTTTTTCACGCGCGCGTGACTTTTTCGCAGCCGGCCGGCGCGTCGTTGAGTTCGAACTAGTGTTTTTGGTTCCACGCCGCCAGGTGGCGGGCGATGCGTTGTCCTTGGAGCACTCGACAGAGGTCGAGTGCCTTTTGGCGGAGAATTTAAAAGAGGGAGGTAAGGAAGGACCCAAGGAAAACATCCTGAAGCCTGTTCAGCTACAATTAACTACAATTAGATGGCTCGCACAGAGGTCTTGAGACTCCGAGCTGATTAAAAGTCTCCTACGGAATTGACAGAATCTTGTAACTTCTTCTAGCTTATAATAACTCATTGATCAAGTAGTGCAATTTCAGGATAGGAGTAGATTCTGAGACCAACCAGCAAAGACCCTATGACTCAATTTATATGCCGAAAACGACAAAATCTAAGCGCTGTAATACAGTAAATATTTTAGGCTGTCTTCGCGACGTTACAAAACAAATCTATTTAAAAACAGAATCACTTTCCCCAATTTTCCGTAGACCATTAAGAGCGTTGACTCGGTACGGCATTTCATACAAACTTTCAAGTCCTTTTTTATCGAAATGAATGAACCGATTTTAATGAAACTTCATACGCATAAGTAGGATACATAGGTCTAAAAAGTTAGTTAAGAAGATTTTCTAAATGTCTTATTTAAAAAAAGATAAATGGAAATCTCTACTTCTATGGAATATTTAAAATCGGTCTAATTTAGCTGCAACACTATTTTTCGAAAATGTTCTTAACTTACTTTTTAGACCTATGTATCCTGCTTATGCGTATGAAGTTTCATTAAAATCGGTTCATTCATTTCGATAAAAAAGGACTTGAAAGTTTGTATGAAATGCCGTACCGAGTCAACGCTCTTAAGTGTAAAATAAAACCGTTCGTAGGTGTATTTGCATAATCGTGCGGCGGCCGGGCGGCGGGCGATGCAATGCGGTGCGGTGGCGACGGCTCGTGAACCGTTCGCCGCAGCCGTGCGCGATCGTAACTGACTTATGTACTCCATGCTAGATTTACGTGAATTTGTGGTTTGGCTCAAGGGATGTTGAGAGGGTGCTTTATTTTGTACGAGCTACCAATGCTTCGCACAGCTTCGCACGATTTATTTATTATTTGTAAGTTTAATATTAATGTATTATACACAAAAACCTTCCAGAATAAAATCTCTAAATGATGCTTAAAGATGCACTAAAATCCGTTGCGTAGTATGGAAGAACAAAGCGGTCAAATTTATTATATAAGAACTACTTCGTCTGCAAATGCCTGACAGTCATGTGTTCTCTCTTCTAGTTCATCCAGCAGCGGGTTCAGGAAGAGATTTCAGAACGTGGGCCCAGCAATCGATCTTTGCACACATCCTTTTGAGTTCCCCTTCTTATACTCAGCTCCAACATTATCTCACCGCGACTTTACTGTTTTCTAGGTAGTTTCTTGTCTAATCATTACAGTGATTAAATTGTCCTATAGGTAGATCTGCCATTTTTTTTGTCAAACCGACACTTCTTTAACATATTGTTACCCGTAGAGAGTATATCAATAGAGAAGACCGGTACTTACAAGTTTATAATGAAGTATCGTTAAGCCAAGTAAATTGTGTGTTAAATTCATGAATTTTAAGGGCTGGCGCGCACTAGGTATCCGAGCTACATAATAGTGTCTAATTGGAGCCCAAGCACTAGGAAGCCAAAAAATTTCCAATATTCTGGCTGCCGTAGCCTGGCTGTGGCTCGTTGTCTTCCTAGTGCGCGGAAACACTAATAACATTTACAACACCCAAAAAATGTTGTTTCGTATTGAATAACCCCTTTTAAGTAAATTGCTTGTTTCATTCAACACCTCTTTGCAGTACAAAGGCATTGAAAGTAACTCGCGAAGGTTTATAGTAGTCGGTACTTATTGTCACACGTTTCTATTGGCACTTCATTTGAATCTCCAGACACATTGTAATCTAAACTACGCCTTGTAGGTACCTAATCTTGAAATACATGTAAAGGTTAGTGAAATTCTGAATGGCCAATGAAAACTAATGAGACGGTTGATTAGAATGCTCATGCAATAAAATAAATAAAATCCCGTGTTTCAAGAACACTTGTGCGACAAACAACAACATGAACAAAAATGTCAAAACTCGATAAAGCACAAAAAAAGGTAATAAAAAGTAGTTCTTGCCAACAAGTGCACCAGTGTGTGGCGGCGGCTATTGGCACAATCTTGTTTCAAGAATAATTAACTTATCTACTACTCTATTAACTTGTATGTACTTTCTTTTTATCAAATTTTCTTCTTCATCTTTTTCTTTCTTTCTTTTTTTTTAAATAAAATAAAGAAATAAATAATAAATCAATCTGCCAATCAATCTGCCTAGCGTTTTCCCAACTACGTTGGGGTCGGCTTCCAGTCTAATCAGATGCAGCTGAATACCAGTATTTTACATGGAACGACTGCCTATCTGACCTCCACAACCCCGTAACTGGGTAATACGATACCCCTTGGTAAGACTGGTTGTCAGACTTTCGGGCTTCTGACGACCCATAACGACTGTCAAAGATCCACAAATGACAGCCGGGACCAACGGCTTAACGTGCTTTCATTACCTAACCAATGTTTTTAAATAAACCTCTTAATAATTGATAACTCTTAAATTATCTCATTGGACCTTACATGCACTCAAAACATCTCAGTTATCATACGATAATCACTGTTTCTATTAAAGTCCTGGTCCTTGAACAGAACACATAGTCCAGAGACCCACACTCATTAGACCAATGAGTCGTTATCCCGGGTCTAAGCGCCCTTTAACTAATCCTGGCGCGTATTTATTTAGGTGCTAACGAAATTCTTTCACGGCCCACTGGAATCTAATCAAATTAGAGACAGATTTACTGATTGGTGGCCTCTAAGTTAGCGTCAACATGATAGTAAGTAGATGTAACTATTAAAAGTCAGGTTATGAGTGAACAGGTTACCTGTTTAACTTCTTGTGAAAAAAAAGTATGTCAATAATAATTATCAATTTTGAGTACCTACATAAACATTTTTTATTTGAACCAGTCCATAAAATATTGTTAGCTGCAACGTCCGACTAGAGGGAGCTACTGGACACCAGCTCTATATAAGCCAGCGGAAACAGGCGCACGTCCCTTTTTTGCCGACAGACGCGCGCTCGTAAACATCGACTATAGGATATCGTGTATTTTTGTCTTTTATTTAGCTATTATTTTTCTTTAATTTTGTTAAAATATTTGTGTAATTTATTAAAAATTAAGTTAGCTGTGTTCATTATATTTTTTTTAAAATAAAAATCCTTCTAAATCCCTAAAATCAGAAGTGGGATTGAACGCCATTATAGCCGCTTCGAGTCATTTCTGGTCCCATTTCCATCATAATGTCGAGTAGAAAACGAGCACCACCGCGAGAGCGCGCGTCTTCCCCTAATTTAGATAACCTAGCAGCGACGATGGAAGCAATCCTCAACCGCCTGACAACGCTAGAGCAGCGCGCCGAACCACGTGCAACCACGCCGCCATTGCCTGCCCTCGCCGAGCCAGCTCCAGCCCCCGCAACGAGCGCGCCACGTGGCGAGAGCGTGGCCAGCACCCGGAGCGCCGCCGGATGCTCAGCTATGTCAACAACGGTTTCAACGGACATCACGGAGCGTCTTATCGACGCGCTAAAATCCATAAATCCGGTGAGATCCACCCATTATTATGTGTCCGACTTTGATCCTAGCATTCATGACGCCTATGCGTGGTGTGACGAAGTAGATCGTGCTCAATCGCAAAACCAGTGGGACGAAAAAGAGTGCCTAGCCCGTGTGGGACTATCTCTAAAGGGTGACGCACGTTCCTGGTTGCGCGAGTGGACTAGTAACAATCGTACTTGGTCCAATTTCAAATCAGAGCTGAAATCCCTTTGCCCACGACGCATTGACGTCGCGAATATTCTTTTTGATGTGATGTGTAAAGAATCCGATAAGTAATCCACGTATGCAGACTACGCACGAAAATCATTATTACGTTTGCGCATTGTGAAGGGATTAAGTGACGAATTATTGTGTGCCATAATTGTGCGCGGCATAAAAGACGCACAAATACGTGCAGCCGCCATAAACGCGAAATTAACACCAGAAACTATCGTGGAGTTAGAAAGAAAGAAAGAAAGAAAAACTATTTTATTCCCGCGAAAAATGACGCACATACTTTCAATTTTTACATAATCCTAAAAAATAAAAACAATTGGGTAGCTAAAATTCAAACTTAAAAAGGAAAAACAAACAAATACTTAATTAAGCGTCACTAACGCGCGAAACGGCTAACGCTCAGCATAATGCCGTGACCCGTGCCCGAAGGCACGAGTCAAGGCGCTGGTTTTCAGCGTAAACCGGCGGCGTGTCGCCATCTCAGAACCCGTAAAGATTAGGTAAACATAGCTGCGACCGAGGCCAGAACAAAAATACTCTTACAAGTTCTGAGGTGGCTTTAGGCACAAAACAAACGCTGTATCGGCGCGCACAAATGAGCAATTTCAATACTATTAGAGTAAACTTAAATAAGAGCTAATTTTTATAAAACAAAAGTTACTAAACAAAAAAATTTAACAATACATACGTATAGTAATAATTCAAGATCAACCAAAAGCAACCAAAAGACAAAATAATAAATTAAATTATGTGGCAACATTTCAACGCGTTCCGAGCCCAAAGACAAAAATCAAAAAACCAGAGAGTTCGCGATATGCGTATGCGTCAATTTTGACAAGTGCTCCTGCTTACTCAACCAACCACAGAAAATTGGAAATTACGTAATCAAACAAAAATGGCGTAAAGAATTACAGAAACATGATGTCACTATGTTGCAATGGGTGTAATAAGCTACAGCAATGATTGTGACAAAGTTTATTAGTGTTTATGAGTGAAATGTGCAATATTATGAGACAAACCTAAGGAGTTGGAGGGTGACCCGCCATGTGCAATCTGCTAGATGCTTATTTGAAACAAATATGGTAAGATAATAATTAATTTAAAGATAAACATCACTATATGTACGATATTGTACTCAAAATGAAATAATTATGAAATAATAATAATATATTGGTAATAAATTGTAAAATAAATTGCATTGGATAATTATAGTAATATAAAATACCGAACATATTAAAATTGTACTTTCCATTTTACAGGACCACAACATAAAACAGGGACAGGGAATCGCTACAAGCTAACCCAGCAGAGTTCTTATCAATATATGTGAAATCAAATCGTTCAAGTGGAAGTGTACCTAATAATAATCAGACACGCAGTAGCCGATCCACCACTGATTCCTCCACCGAACGATTCCGCAAGCGTCCCGCCTCAAATACAGATTTACGTTTACGTTGCTATAATTATAACCAAAACGGACATAAAAGCAATTACTGTCCTAAACGTAGTCCTAAACGAAACAAGACAGATGACAGTAACAGTAATAAAAATAAATCCGCGACTACCCCCGAATCTACTAACAAATCCGTTCCTAAAGTTGCGTGTACATTTTGTAAGAAAGTAGGGACACAGAGGATACTTGCTTTACGAAGGAACGTTCTGAAACGCGAAATAAATCTAATATTAACTTTTGTCGTGAAATAACGTGCGACCGTACTAAAAGGGATGTCATAACAGCAGTAATTAGTGAAGTACCCACCGATGTTCTGATTGATAGTGGATCGAGTATTTCTTTAATTTCAAATGATCTCTTCAAACATTTCTCATGTCGCACGATTCCGAGTGCACAGAACTGGCCACCCGAGGGACATTTTGAATATCTTAAAATGCCCTACGGTCTAGCTAACGCTCCTGTGGTCTGAATTATATCTGATACATTGAGATCTTTCATTAATGCAGGCCAGGTCCTGGTCTATATCGATAACGTCGTGGTATTGAGTGATTCTGTAGGTGACGGCTTGTCCTTGCTCGATTCTGTTCTGGAGGTTTTAACAAAGGCAGGTTTTTCCATTAATTTAAGAAAATTTACCTTCTTATCTACTGAAGTGGAGTATCTTGGGAGGACGATCAGTAAAGGTCAGGTCCGACCGAGCGTGCATAAAATAGACGCACTAGCCAAATCTCCAATTCCTAAAATTGTTAAGCAAGTAAGGCAGTTTCTCGGTCTGGCCGGCTACTTCAGAAGGTATATCCCAGGATACGCTAC
Source organism: Cosmia trapezina (assembly GCA_905163495.3). Taxonomy (NCBI): domain Eukaryota; kingdom Metazoa; phylum Arthropoda; class Insecta; order Lepidoptera; family Noctuidae; genus Cosmia; species Cosmia trapezina. Next base: position 1,252,305 of record LR991025.1, read on the forward strand.
GAAAGTGGCCCCCATCGCTTCTTTGACTCGCAAAGATGTAAAGTTTGATTGGGGTAACGAGCAGGAGCAGGCAAGACAAGAAGTCCTCTCGATTTTGACTAGCGACCATGCGTTGTTAATTTTTGATCCATCTTTGCAAACCGAGGTCCACACTGACGCAAGCTCGTTAGGATACGGCGCTTTATTAATGCAAACAGGTAAAGACGGGCGTAGACATGCAGTAGCGTAAGGTCACTGTAGGCGCGGAACCCAGGTACAACTCCTATGAGTTGGAGACTCTCGCTGTAGTTAATAAATACTGTGGCGAGGCGAGTGGACCCCCGAGACTTGTGCAGCCTTTTTTGAATGTAAGATTACTCGTTTTATTTTTGCTTGTTATACCTAAAGTTTGTTTTCTTTGTATATGCTTACATGTTTGTTATGGCAATGTAGGTACTTAGATAACTTGCCTACTCATCTAAGTTATGTGGATATCGGAGTAATCTGTATCAAACTCTTATAAGGCCTTGTGTGGCGTTGAGTTGATTGGGAACAGACAAGTATGTTTGTGCTGTAATGTGCATGTAAGACCTGGATGGCTTCGGCATAAGGCATTGAACTGTGTTGTTTTCGTGTAAGTCCTTGTGTGGCATCGAGACAACGTAAAATCTAACTCGTGTAAGGCCTTGTGTGGCATCGAGACAGCATCACATCTACCTCGTGTAAGGCCTTGTGTGGCATCGAGACAGCATCACATCTACCTCGTGTAAGGCCTTGTGTGGCATCGAGACAGCATCACATGTACCTCGTGTAAGGCCTTGTGTGGCATCGAGACAGCATCACATCTACCTCGTGTAAGGCCTTGTGTGGCATCGAGACAGCATCACATCTACCTCGTGTAAGGCCTTGTGTGGCATCGAGATTGTGTTAAATTCATTTCATGTAAGGCCTTGTGTGGCATTGGAATAGTATTTTATTTGCAGCGTATAAGGCCTTGTGTGGCATCGCTCATTAAAATTACTTCATGACCCATCAAAGTACAAAACTATTGATGAACATGATGTATGCTAGATCTAACGTGTATGTGTTTACCTCCCCAGGTTATGAGGATCCAGTTGTTGAGACGGCTTCAGAGCCAGAGCCGAGATCATCTACAGAGAGCATCGAGGACGCTGCCCCGTCAGGAGAAGCCGTGTTAGCTGCAACGTCCGACTAGAGGGAGCTACTGGACACCAGCTCTATATAAGCCAGCGGAAACAGGCGCACGTCCCTTTTTTGCCGACAGACGCGCGCTCGTAAACATCGACTATATGATATCGTGTATTTTTGTCTTTTATTTAGCTATTATTTTTCTTTAATTTTGTTAAAATATTTGTGTAATTTATTAAAAATTAAGTTAGCTGTGTTCATTATATTTTTTTTAAAATAAAAATCCTTCTAAATCCCTAAAAATATCTAAATAATTTTAGACCATAGATAAAATAAATCTTCAGGCAGTATTTTAAAAACAGTATTAGAAATGTCACAGCAGGTTTTCAGTTCATTTTATTAGAATTACCTCCTTTTATAGTCATTTTAGGACTGATTTTTTAATCGTCACATAAGTTTTATTGGAGTGATAACCACTGACGTGCTTTCAGCAATAAAAAAATATGGCTAAAGTGATTCACGCAACTAAAAAAAAAAAACGCGTGAGCGGATAAATATTGCAGTTTGACAGCTTTTGCATACAAAATAATATGTCAAACCACCCTTTTTGGATCTACAGATTAAAGTTATCGAGATTGAAGAATCGGCCCTTAGTCATTTAATTTTGGAAGTGTATGTGATTTGCAAGTTTCTACACCTAATTTTCCACGGAAGAACACTGATTTCCAAGATACAGGTTTTTACATAGTTTGGAATTCAGGAGCTCACATAGTTTTATCCGTTTACTCACTTCACTATTTGTATTCTAGTTCTTAGTAATATTCGTAACTGTATTAAGCCATAGTTTATTGAGTCCTAATAAACGTTATTATTATAATTAAATAAAAATCAAACATTCATCTTTTAATCTTAGTTCCTCATAATATTATTTAAGATACATCGTATTTAAACACGGAAGCACAGAGATTAATCACACAAGTAGGTACATAACTTAATCCGCGTCTTTAACAGCCACACCTCAATCACTTCGCACAGGCTTTATCCGATTTGACATTTCAAAATTACATTTACCCTTAAAATTCCTTTCGTTTCCTTCATTCACTCACACATGTAAAGCATTTATTATGATTGTGTTATATTTGCTAACGGTGATATCGTTCAAGTTCTTATATTTTATTTTATTTTATTTGGGAAAACAGACAATCGTGCATTGTATATTAAATCTTAAAAGTTACACAGTATGCTGTAAGTAAATGTACAATCCACTACGTTTCCACATGTTACTAGTTTAAAAAAAAGATACAGTGTTGGGAAAATTAAGCAAAATTAAGCAGTAATTAATTAGCTATTACATGTTTAAAATTAAGCAGTAATTAAGTAGCTATTACATGTTTAAAATTAAGCAGTAATTAATTAGCTATTACATGTTTAAAATTAGGCAGTAATTAATTAGCTATTACATGTTTAAATAATAGGTACATAATTATGAAAATTTATGAGCAAGGCGCTTAATAATTTGTTCTCTAAATGTATATTTAGATAGGGCAAAAACATCAATATCATTAAAGTTATTATTGTAAGCCTGAACCAATCTCTGGAGCGGCGCTCTCTCCCCTGCATTTGTGCGGCAGGGAGTTGTAGCAAACAGTGGATACGAGCGCGCCTCACGCCTCAACACTGTTCTAGGTACAATATAGCATATTTTACTGATTAATTCAGAGCAATCAAACCTATTATGTACAAGTCCATGGAGCATCATTCCTTGGAGCAACAAGCGTCTAGAGCGTAATGTTAATAGTTTAAACTTACTCAAAGCGTTTTTATAAGATAAACGTACGGTGCGACATTTGTACTGCAATGTACTGAGGAACTTACGCTGAACTCTCTCAATTGCAATTCTTTCTTATAATGGTGCAAAAGAAAATCTTATCAATACTTTCCGGTACAATTCATAGTACATTTGACATTGTAGTAATTTCTACTTTTCACTTGATAAAAACGCAGATTCCAGTAATTTCCTTTCAGTTGACTTCTTTTGGTGTGCGACAACCATTAGACAGATAAATCAATAAAAGATTTTATTTTAACTGTTACCGCGATCTTCATCCATCACAACAGTATTTTTAACCGACGAAAAAAAAGGAAGAGATTCTCAAGTCGACACGTATATTATATTTATACACGTATATTATATTTATACACGTATATTTTTACACGACTGCCCAAAGGAGTGCAATGTTTTTTTTTATGTATGACCACGCATAACTTTTTCAGAATTGTCGGATTTGAAAGATTATTTTCTTTTTTTCTTTTATTCGGCAGGGTATACCTCGAAGTTGGTCCCATGTAAAATTTATTAACTTTGCTTTTGTAGTTTTTGAGTTAGCTTTTTGAAGCTAACTCAACTACAAAAGCGTACTTTAATACGTATTTTTTTCCTATTTTTTATGTCGACGATGTTCTCATTTCTTTTGCAAGTATTGGTATTCGAATTTGTGTGGGGTAGTACCACAACTAAAAAGTGAATGAAAAATAAAAACTTTATAACAAAAAAAAAACTGACTTCCAAAAAAACACTACAAAGTGAAAAATAACGTTAATTCCAGAAGTCGGTGGAAAAAACTAAAATACAAAACCAAAGACACCGACTTCCAAAATTAAAGTTATTTTTAAAAGAAAAAAGAAAAGAAAGAAAGAAATACGTTTATTTGCGGTAAACATGACGCAAAGCACAACAAAACCAAATAACAATTTCTACGCAAAACTGCTACCGCTCAGCATAATGCCGCGACCCCATGCGAAACGGACCCGCCCGCGGACCGCGGACTGCGGATGCGGACGGAATGCGGATGCGAACGGAAACGGTTTTTCACTTTGTAGTGTTTTTTTTGGAAGACTATCGACTAAAAAACACCAAGTTTACTGATTTTATGTTCCAACACGAAACGACCAGTTTACAGGCGCGAAAGTGTGAAGACATGTAAGTCCACCTCATCCGGCGGGAGGGCGCGGGACGGCGCAATAACACTGGATATTGGAAAAGTTCCAGTAAGTTTACCTCTGGGCCGCGGGTGCTGTCGGTAACCGCTTAGATTTCACGCCACAGTTTAATCGCTGGAATAGCGAGGGAGCAGTGTGGCGGTTTGTTTGACTTAGAAATAACATCAACTTTTGACCTCTAGTGGTGCCAGATCAAGGAATCGGTGGGATCGGATCGGTGTGGTGGTGTGTTGGTGAATCAATGTTATAATAGTCCGTTAAACGTATAATAATATTTCACGTTTAACAACCGGTTTATGAATTTAGAATTTCAAGCGCCCGTGAAATTTAAACTTTGTTGTGAAATTCGGGTGGGCTAGAAAAAATCACCATAAGTAATGTCAAAGTAGAGTTTGTCAGGTTTTCTACATCACATTCTTAATTCAGAAAACGGGTGTTAGATTTAACTAGGAACCCTTTGTACCGCATATTATTTTTGTGTTTAATACAAAAAATAAAATAGTAAAAAATGAAATAAAATTTAGTGAAGAATAAAGTAAAAGTAAAATTTAAATTAATTACATCGAGGTTTAATTCTAACTGTAATGTAGACCTGCCTGATGTAGGTTTATGAAAACATGGGTTTTATACAAATAGCACAATGCACTGGATTTAGCCGTAATCGGGGACACTGCTACGCACGGCTACAGATCAAGCTATACATTTCCAGTATAAGCTGATTTCGTATTGTATAGGATTTCCTTACAATGAGAGGTCAGTGTAAACTGGAAATGTATAGCTTGAAGTGTAGCCGTCTGTACAACGTCCACCTGTGATTTGCAAAGGTCAGATTAATTTGTTCTATAAGTGAAAATCTATGGTAGGAAAATAATGGGCCGGTAAAGCATAGGACACATCAGAGGTATATAACTAAAAGTACGCCTCCGCAAAAGTGCATTACATTGTATTCTGCTCTGCTGCGACAGGGGACCGCGACAGACTATAATAAAGCAGTCTCGGGCCCGCTTATGTCAATTATTCGGAGCAAAGCAGACCCGCTTTGTCGATGGTTTGTGCCTAATTTTTCACAGCAAATGCTATTTTGGTTTTTAGTTTTTGGAAGCACTATCTATTTTTTATGAGTCTATTGGACAGCGTAAAAAGATTCGGTTTGTTTGGTTGAAGAGGTGACTAAGGAATATTTTTACTCAAAGTACGCGTAGCCCAGGATATTCCACGAAAATTACGTTAACAAACAAAAAAGTTGCCCACCACTATTAAATATATTACTTAAGTATCATTACTGTTTATCCAGAAAATATATACGCCAAGATATCTTAAAAATGGCTGGTTTTAATAGTTAAACTGCGGCAGCTACAAGACGCGTACTAACCGTGTAATGAAGCCTCAGCTTTACGGGCGGTACGCCGCGTATCGCCAGACATCGCGCAGCACGCGGCTCTTAAATACAATTTGAGTGTTTCGTTCTTTGCAGAATCTTGTTGGCTATTATGTAATAGTTACTTTTGAAGATAAAATAAATATTTTAAACAAAAATGTGGTAAATATAATTCTTGCTATACTTAGGATTGGACTGAGTAAGTATTTCTGATTATAGAAACTCTAACTAGGAAGCGGTATAGGTAATTTGATCAAGGTCTATAAAACTATTTAAAGTAATCATCATCCGTCGCGTGGCGTATCATTTTAATACGAACATTAAGTTGTTGTCGTGCTCTTTCTTGTAGTGCTTCGTTGGAAACAAGCTTTAGATGTTCCACATACACACTGCTAGTATTACAACCGTACATATTGTTTGCGTAATTGTGCTTAATTATACCAATACAGTCAACCCTTTGATATTATTATCCCAACTAACTTCTCCATAACCAATTACTTAATACAAATCACCGATAATCGACTAAATTACACAAGAACATAAAATAACAACACAAATAGATATCATTAACCCCTCAAGTGTCTGAGTTTGGCTGATTTTAGACCCAAAACCCCCGCGAGTGGGGAGGGTTGGGGGTTAGTTGCGAACCCCATAGGTTCACAACTACTGATAATGATATGTTTTCCATCGGATGATGTTTTTTTACGTTTATATATACGTGATCTAAGCTTATATACCTATTATGTAAAGTTTTGTCCTTTTGCACACTTGGGGTGCATTTGACACGCGGGGGGGGAGGGGAGGTTAGCTGCGAACTCCATAAGTTCACAGCTAATGATTTGATTGGTTTTCCATCGGATGATGTTTTTGTACATTTATATATATGTGATATAAGCTTATGTACCGAACAAAAAAACGGTTTTTCTTATGCACACATGGGGTGCACGCGACACTTGAGGGGTTAATATAACTCCCACATGCATACTAAGCCAAGCATTCCTGAGGGTCGAGAATTTCACCCGTTATTAATGCAGCTTAAAGCCTCTCCCCCACAGGTGCGTTACTATCGGTCGATAATATCGGATGCGTTATTGCTATGTCTGTTTTCAGTACATTTTGTGTAATTTAATTTATTTATTTATTAGGTATACCAACAGCAGTACATACAAAAAAATAATAAGACACAGTAATGTATAATAAAAGTACTGGCATGTATGCCTATTACAGGTATACACAGCATTCACTAAAAACAACAACGTAATTGACTTAAAAATAAAAACTTATGAACATATATAATAAAATACATTTTGAATTCGAAATTCAAAATTGTGAATATTTACATTAAAAAAAAGAAAAATATAAAATGTTAAAACACGGAAGGTGCTTGAGTGGAATAAATTAAGATTTATTAAGAACATGAATTACAATAAAATAAAATATTTTATTAATTTATTGGTTAGTTAGTTTATGCACTCGCATATCTCAGAGACTGATCTTCTAAACTTGTTAAATGGTACTCCGTGTAAGTCGGTTTCTGACGATTTTTTGCAAAAGCTGTTGTAACTTGTATTAGGACGGCCACGAACTTACACACTGCTACGATAATAACGACGCAGTAGAAGTAGCACACTTGCGGTCCTCCGTCCTCGATATTCCGATATGACTTCTTAGAAAATTTTGTATTAGGTTGCATGTATACGATCTTACATAGGTACATCTGCATTAATAACGTCAGTCCTAGTACTACGTCATATCCGACGCTAGTACGCAACAGTGTGGCAAGGAATCAGGACGCATTATCGCAATAACGCATCCGATATTATCGGCCGATATAGCACACCTGTGGGGGAGACGCTTAATTCTGAAGCTATGCATTGCAGAAACTGTATTTCTATGATATACCGAAGCAGGCTTACTCTATTGTATAAGTATTATATAAGTATTGTGTGGGAATTGTACCTACCTGGAATGAAGAAAGGGGAATTGTTAGAAATGAAGGAATATCACAAAATTGTTAATATAATCCTACAGAGGGATTATAACTTGAAACGGGATTAGGGAAATCGCTATAATTATAATTATATTAGGATTTTGCTTTAATTTAAAATCTATTTTACAATAAAATTGTCTATTGTTTCCATGAAAGCCATAAAATTACAAAGAGATTATTCTTCCACTTAATTATCTGTCTTAATTATTGTTCTGTATTTGACAATATTCAAGTCGATTCAAGTATTTAATATAATTTTTCAACTATTATATGATAACTAGCTGACCCGACAGACGTTGTCCTGTCCCAATTTCAATAATTCAAAATTCCCATAGAAAATCCACTTTCAGTTTTCCCAAATTTTCCAATTTTCACGACAACTTTTCCGATTTTTCTCACCGTTCCAACCTTCCCTGAACTACGACAAACAATTTAAAACCAAAATCAGCTAAATCGGCCCAGCCGTTCTCGAGTTTTAGCGAGACAAACGTATATATATATCTAGATGATTGCTTCATTGGTGTAGTGGTCGCTAGCGTTGCTGCAGAGCATAAGGTTCTGGGTTCAACTCCCAGCTCGAACAAAGTGTTTTTGCGTTTCTGAATCAGGAATTTCTCAGTAGCAGCCAGGTTCTGGGTTTGCGTCCGGTTGATGGCTTGCCTCCTCCATATGGCGGAATGAGGGTACCAACTATACGTACATTTCTGCTAAACCCTTCAGGGTATCCAGGCGTGATGTTAACTTATTTTAAGTTACATGAAAAGAGATAAAACATACAAACTTACTGATATTTAGTTACACCGAGCCACGCGCACAAACGTTCACGTAACACAACAAGCAATACAATACATTCCAAGTAAAACCTGAAGTGCCAAAAGTAGCCTTCATTAAAGACGATTGCACAACATTTCATTCGGCGCTAAATTGCAATTTAATTCAACTAAAATAAGATAGCAAACACGATTCCGGCTGGAAGTGCTCCGCGCTCGCGGCGTCCACGAGATCCAAAGTTAAGCGTTATTATTGTACTGCTTTCTTATTTACAAACATTACGCCAGCTCACGGTCGCCAGAAAGAAAACACGTACAAAAAGGTATTGCGATTTAACGCACTGAGAGGGAAAATTGTACCGAGAGTGTTTGGTAAGGGTGGAGGTTGTTTTACGCGGTATTTCTATTTCGTGTGAAGAAAAATCTCGAATATCTTAAGTTAATTGCTGAATTTGATAGCTTATTGTTGATTTACTTTAAATAAGTAGCGAGAAAAGTTATGTTAAAATGTCAGTCCAAAAGTGACAGTTTTTCACTGTGTCGTGTTTATATCAAGGAGCTTAACTCGCTAATCAACTTTAGCCTTTAATGACTTTAGTTTCGGATAAATTTTAAGAATATTTAGCTTGACATAAGAAAGTATGAAGCAGTATTATGATGCTAAGATCATGAAATAATAATGGAGTAAAAAACGAGAGCCTTTCATTATGTATAGACGAATATTTGTATAATCGTTCTAATGTTACGCGTAAAAGAATTCCACTTTTCAAGGACCTTTACCGAGCGTGACTTGGCGAGGAAACGTTCCGTACTCAGCACAGAGCACTGAAATACAGAACGGATTAGTGCGCTAAGCTGGCTCCGGTGCGTTTTTCAGCGTTTTTAGCTCACCACTTCGCCAGACCGGTTTTTTAGCTTGGCTTTGAAGATCTCAGGTCAGACGGTTGTAATTGTCCACTTTAATCTAGCTCCGGTTTGATTGGACTTCTTTGGATTGGACTGAGGTTTTATTTTTAAATTGCAATGATTGCAGATGAAGAAGATGTTTATGTGAATGTGTTTCGTTTGTTCATTTAGGAAGTTAGATAGTTGAAATTACCGCATAAAAAGAGTGTGGCTGTTTATTGAAGATTAAATCAGACCCGTAGTTTCGGAGCCTATTCCATGCAAATGAGAATGAGAGATGAGAAAGTTATAAATGGATAGCTCTAATTATATGTATATCTTTGAAGAAATTTTATGACGTACAATCAAATGCAAGTTACCACAGCCGTATTTTCCTAAAGGGCTAAGTGGAGGTGTAGGTACAGAACCTGCATTCAGGCAGACTAATGCAATCTCTGGCCATAAGTGTGCCTAAATACTCGATTTTTTTTATCACTAATTGCTTATTTTGTTCACGGTCTCAGTCACCTAAAGACATCTAATACCGCCTCTCGATCACCCTATTTGCGAACCTTCCTAATTCCTCAAAACGCTATCGGACCCTCCCGGAGACACGAGGCTCGGACACCAGACCACAATCCTTGTGGGCGCTCCAATAGTTCTATTTGTAAAGGTATTGTGTTTTCACCCCACATTTCACACCCGAATGCTATCCTTTGCCACTGTAGAAGTGTAAACAGTATGACAACCAGGCTATTTCTAGTGAAAATTACCTGCGGTTCCTCGGAGAGTTAGAGTTGTCAACCATCACTTCCTGGATTTAAGCACTGCAAGACTTTCTTTGATACACTTTAATTATTGTTATTTGTCATCTTCCAGCCATTTATTAGCTTTCACACAATAATCAACCAATCTGCATAGCCTTTTCCCAACTATGTTGGGGTCGGCTTCCAGTCTAATCAGATGCAACTGAATACTAGTATTTTTCATGGAGCGACTGCCTGTCTGACCTCCACAACCCAGCTTAGCTTTCACACAATCCTTATATTACCTTTTATTTTATTTTTTTAATAAATAAAGGGCGGTTTGCTAGTCACAAACATGAAAACCTGCCTCGATGTGACAGTCACTGACTACGTGTGTTGCAAAACTCGCTAACAGGTCGTTTGCATGTACCTATCTATGCGAATGTATCATTTCAGGCATTTGTTTGTAGTTGTTATACTGCTTATCTCATGCACTGTGTCCCAATTCTAACTATTGGTCCTAACTCGATATCTTACCAAGTGTGATATCGAATATCAAAGCAGAATTAATTAATCAATTAGACGTACTGAAATATACCTACTGGTGGGTACTGTAGAGTTTTGCGTACACAGGGAAGGGTATTGGTGTGGTTAACATAGGTGAATAAATATTGATGTGAATACAACACTATCCTGTGAGCGTAAAACCAACCCCTTGAGTGACTCACTGTTCAATTGTTCTTACGGCATAAACTGTTTTTTAACTTGGCTTAGCACAGAGACTCTTTGTACTAAAAAGCCGTAATTTGGAATGGGTATGCATATTCAATCAAAAATAAAATAAAAAAAAAACAAAAAAAAACCAAAATAAAAAAAAAATCAAAAAAAAACCAAAATAAAAAAAAAACCAAAATCAAAAAAAAAATTAAAAAAAAAAAAAAAACAAATAAAAAAAAATTAAAAAAAAATGCCGACAAAGTGGTAAAATGAAATAATGAAAAAAAAATTCTCTAAAAGTAATGACTCTGTTTATACAACCAAGCTGGCCACCGGTGGTGCACCATAGTGCTCAATCCATTGTTCGGCGAACATGTTGTTTATTGTTTGCACACATGTGAAAGGATTCAACTTCATTGACTCATTGACCTAGTGATCCGATTCTACAGAGTTTTCACTCAAAATTAAAACTCTAATTTTTGACCGATTTCGTTCATGTTCTGTATATCGTCAGCAAAGGCGAAAACAAGTATGTGCTTTAATTTATTGCATATATGTGAGTTCCATAAAATAGGATTTACAAGTCAACGAGTACTAGTCGATCAATTTACATTTTCTGTTGGAATGTAGTTATGTGAGAACATGTTTTTCAACTACAACGTTAAGTTTATTCTTGGGATAAATTCATAACAACTACGGAACCCTTCAGTGTGCATGATCCGACAAGCACTTGGCCGGTTATTTATGTTTGCTTAATTTATGATAAATTTATGATATTGACTAGAAATGATTAAACAATCATATTATTCACAATATTTGCACGCCATAGTACGCAGAATGTCTGGACCTTTATTTTCTTTTAAGTTATCATGCATGCACTTTTTATTTTTGTATGTGTTTTAATTTGACTAATTTCATGCTAATTTCGAATAAAGGCAGATATCATTTTTTTTTATATCGCCATGTACATACGTTTCATTTCAATCCTAATACCATTAAATGAACAATATTTATATGTTTTTGTAATCACGTTCTCGAAAACGGCTCTAACAATTTCGATGAAAGTTGCAATATAGGCTAGCTAAATCTCATTTCTGGGAAAACTCGTTTTCACTATTTCTACCCGAGAAAAGCTCGGTCACCCAGATACTAATAATTATTATGATTAGTAACAATCCTGCCACTGAGCCAATCACGATCAAATGTATTTGGTTGGGTGGTCTCGGGTTTCGTCACCGATCGACGCAAGCCGAGTTAAGCGTTGAATAAATAATACTCAGATATCGGATCTCCTTGGACGTAATAAGATATCGTAATCGAATCCCACGTTGAGTGGTAATGAGAAGTACAAAGATACCTCTCCAATTGCGAATATCGAGCCAGTTACGTTATGGAATCAGAAACTCTGGGGTCAATTTTGAAATCAGGGAGTACAGACTTTTGCATAGAAAAATTCTAGCTTCATTTGTTTTAAAGAAAATAAGCATGTCTTGCATTGACTTATACAGTAAGGACCGGGCCAACCGCGCGAATAAATGTGCACCAGTACGCTGGCTATAAAATGAAAGTTTACGTGACTCAGTCGGCCACCGTCCGCGCGCGGAACAGTCACTCTGTCAAAAAAATGCTAAGCTGCGTTGTAAGGCTGCAAAAATTACGATACTAAGATTAAAAAGCAACATGGGATATCGTATCATCAGTAGGTAACCTTATATTACTTTTGTTGCAATTAATGATTAAATAAACACATCTTTATAGTGATAATTTTACTACCAAAATCCACAATGGCGGCCATGCGCGCGCTGCTATCATCGCGCACGTAGTTAGCAAGTAGTTCGTATGAGTTATGACAGATGTCACAGATGGCGCTACTTTTTGCTTGTATGAAGAAGGTTTAGGTGAAATGTTCAGACGGGCGTATCCTTACTTTTGAAATCATTGATGTCTTGTTTTAACTATTTCGTAGGGATGGACCGTGTCTCCTGTGAGGCGGCAAGCCTCCTTGCCGGATTGCCACCGTGGGATCTGGAGGCAAGTCCTCGCGCACGTGTGGGAGTGGCGCGAGGAGGCGAAACGCGGGGTCGTAACTCCGCTGCCGCGAGAAATCACGCTACAGCGGACAGAGCTCCAGCGGGATCATGGCGACATGGAGAGTGCGACTGTCGCAACCCAACGCTGGGCACGCCATAATTGTGGCAATAAGTCCCCTCTTTGAGGAGTGGTTAGAGCAGCGCCACGTCGTCCTCACCATCCGCCTGACGCAGGTCCTCACCGGACACGGTTGTTTCGGGAGGTTCCTGTTTCGTATAAGGCGGGAGGAAACGCCCGGGTGTCACCATTGTGTGGATCGCCCGGAGGACACGGTGGAGCATACAGTGGAGGTCTGCCCGGCTTGGGCAGAGCACCACCGTGTTCTCACGGAGGCGATCGGCGGAGGCGATCTCTCGCGTCCGAGCCTGGCCCAGGCCATGGTGCGGAGCGAGAATGCATTGGAGGCCGTCACCTCCTTCTGTGACGCAGGAATGCTCGCGAAGGAGGAGGCGGAACGCGTGAGGGAGAGGCAGCCTCACGCCCTCAGTCGCCGCAGGAGACGCCCTGGGCGGAGGGAATCACGAGGCGATTTCCGGCCTCCGTAGGCGCGGGCCTGCGGACGGTGAGTAGCGGGTAGCTCGCCGTGCGGTAAGGACCAGGCCCGCGTCGACGGCGCGTTGTGTTCCACGCGCGCCTCAAAGAGATGTCAGCAAAAGATGGGGTCCAATAGGGCCGACGCCGCTGTGGTCGCGGGTAGTTAAAAAAAGATACCATGGCCCTGGCATAGGCAACTGAAGGAACACGGGTGGGTTTTAGTCAGTAAAAGTCTGAAACGCCCTTCCGCTCCACCCAGAGCGGGAGAAGTTATTTGATGATATCCCATCCACAAAAAAAAGGCATGGACCGTAAGTTGCTTAAACCGAATATGAACTTCGGCCGAACATTCGGTAAAAATAATAAGTTCGGCTGAAGTGCGGCCGAACTTCGGTTATCACGGCGCTTTCTCGAAAATGATACGTCGGAGCTTGTTAACGTGCTAACTTAAATTATTGATGCTTACACCTCGCTCGTAGTCTGCGCCATTCCCGCGTCTCTCCAGGCCCGCCGGTCCTTCCAGCCGGCAGAATCGTTGGTGATTTTGCACCATAACCTGCTCTTGGTAAATTTTAAAATATATCAATAGACACATAGTAAGATTTAATTTAGAGCTTTTATAATAAACTAGCTTTTACCAGCGGCTTCGCCCGCGTGGATGTCGGAAAATATCCCATGGGAACCTGCTACCGGGAATTCCTTCCTTATTCCTTGTCTACATTATAAAGGAAACCTCTGTGCAAAATTTCAGCTTTCTAGGTCCAATGGTTTAGGCTGAGCGTTGATGAGTCAGTCAATCAGTCAGTCAGTCAGTCAGTCGGGACTTCTCTTTTTATTTCTATAGATAGAAGATAAATATAGTGATTTTTACTTGGCAATTATTTGAATTTAGATATGAAAACTCTGATAATGTTTAGAATACATTTAATTTTTAAATGTGAAACCACTAACAAAATAATAGATAAATGTTTATGATTTTATTTTACTGCTTTAATTTTATTATTTAGTCAAAACAGTTATTTGATTTTTTTATTGAATCGAATGGTTGGCATTTGAATCGAATTTTGGCGGAAAACCGAAGTTTGGTTAAACCGAATACAAAACGAATTTCGGCCCATCCCTACTATTTAGGTATTTAAAAAAACTAGGTTGGAGATATTTAATCTAGTTTTTTTTTATCCTCACTAATTGAGTATCTGCCCATTCTGTATCAATAGTGAATAAGTTACTTAAGCAATCTCAACATCGCTTACAAATCGATACAAAATTAAATCCTTTTAAAATGCTATTTATTTTTCAGGTAAATAAACTCACCTAAAGCCTCGCGGGACAGAAAATATTTTTTCGTTAAACACGCCACTATATCTCAATAGTTTGCGCTAAATAGAGATAGATTGCTGCCCGACACCACAGAGATACCTTCCGACACGGTCTACTGTATATACTAGCTTTATATTTTATTTACGTACAATACTTCTTTATAGAAGGAAAAGGTTAAGTAAATAAAGGAATTTATCTTGATATGTCGTTATGTCATTATTGTCTAATTCGATCAAAGAAAATTACAAGAACCTAGCAATATACAGGGTGACCTGAAATTAGTGGCGGACCCGTTAAGGGGTGAAGTAAGCATCAATTCCAGTCGATACCACTCTTAGACCTACTGTCCTAAAGTTAACCCATTTCAAGATATTCCTACTTAAAGAATTTTACAAAAAAATCCTACTTTAAATCTTAAAATAGCTCTAAATCGTAAAAATTGGTCTTTTTGGACCATTTTTTTTTTGTTTTGCATCAAAGATATTCTAAATAAGGAATGATTAATATATCTTCGTAAATGTCGATATCTTACTCGAAAAGGGTATTTTTTGTAAAATTCTTTAAGTAGGAATATCCTGAAATGGTTAACTTTAGGACAGTAGGTCTAAGAGTGATAACGACTGGAATTGATCCCTACTATCACCCCTTAACGGGCCCGCCACTAATTTCAGGTCACCCTGTATATAGCAATTACCTATTTACTAAGACGAAGTGTCTAGATAACGCCAAATTCACATACCTACATAGGTATTGATAATATCACTCCGTTTTACGAGTTAAACGGCTCATATTTGGCTAATATTTTATTATTCTGTTTGTCTTTTCCCCTAAATCGGAGTTAAAGATCTTTATGGGAACATTACATTTAATAGACGATATTACTCTGAAGGGAGAATTGACAAAAATGTGGGTAATATAACACAATTCACACGAGAACAGAGGGTCACAATCTGGATACAGCCCACACGATAACCCTAAGGCCCTCATTACACAGGTGGCAATGAATAAAATTAAACATAATGACATCACCGGCCCATAGAAAAAGGCGGGCAACTAAACAAATGAAAACAAAACGATGGGCCCTCAGACCACGAATAGAGACATGGAGTCAAGAGCATGACCCATGGTGCATTAACATGCTCAACGTGCACATAAACTTAAGCATTGAATGTAGGCTCTTTAAAGTAACAAAGCACTGTAATCAGCATCATAATAATCTAGTAGAAAACTATTTGTCGTCTGCTTACATTTTAATGATTATTTAAATGACACGCTTGAGGGAGGAGGAGCTCGCGGCTAAGTAATAACAGCCGCACGGGTCGATCCATCAGCTTAAGCTACGCTTACTTGTGTTGGTCCGTGGATGGGTGACCATCTTTACATACCGGATCTCCTCCGTGCCTCGGAAAGCACGTAAAGCCGTTGGTCCCGCTGTCATTCGTGGATCTTTGACAGTCGTTACGGGTCATCAGAATCCCGAAAGTCTGACAAGCAGTCTTACCAAGGTGTATCGTGTTACCCAGTAACTGGGTTGCGGAGGTCAGATAGGCAGTCGCGTGATGACGTATTTTCTTTTTTCTATGATCTGTGGCAGAGGGACGGACAGACGAGATTGCGACGGAGGAGTTGAGGCTTTTATATTTTATTGTCAGCGATACAATGTACACGCAGATTGTATGAGTTGGACATGCAGAGAGTTAAGTGCTATTCCACTGGCGAGAGGTTGTTTATGCACTTGGACACTAAGAGAGAGAATCGTGGCTTTGTTTATAATTGCCAATAATGTACACTGTTTGCGCTGTACTTGTTGAATCCAGTCATGATTCAGATAGTTCTGACTCGTTTAAATGAATAAAATTTCCTAGAATAATGTCTTCTGTTGTTTTATTTAACTCTATAGATGTCTAACAATAAAATTTTTGTAAAGTTTACTTCGAAAGTTACAGATTTATCAGTTTATTTAAACACTTAGATGGTACACCACTTTCTTTTCATGTAATTAAATGTGGTGCTGTGCAACTGTAAATTTCCAAAATTAAATTCGTTTGGAACAAAATTAATTAGTTTGTCTTCTCACTTATTTCTCCCAAATCAATCATTCTTCAGGAATTCAGTCACATTCTCACCGACATGATTAGATTATTTGATTGCAATGAACACACAGGTTCCATTTGCACACCGATATTAGTAATTAGCTGCTTCAAGTACAATACAATTATACAAATTAATTACAAACAAATCGGGCTAATCAATGGGTTAATTGGATCAGAGCGTATTACAATTAAATATGTAGCTAGCTGTAAATAATTACTGCTGTAATATTGGATCGCAAGCAGTGGGGAATGATGGTGTTAGAGATGTAGACGCAGAAGTACAATGCAATGCGCATGCGTGGTCACAGGCTTACGCACGTTACATAGCGCACATATGCAGACTGCTAAAGATAGGGAAAGGATTCGAGAACAGAAGATAAATAGAGGCAAAACTAATGATACTATGATAGCCGTTTCAAAAGTACCGAGTTTAACACGGGTACTTATTTACACTGTAACAGCGACTTGAAAATTGTCCGAAAAAATACTATCATAGACCCAATTTGGGTTTCTTCAAAACAGAAACCACCTGCGAGGCAATGTTCTCTATTCGGCAACTTCAAGAAAAGTGCAAAGAATAATCGCAACCGCTGGTCCTCTGTTTCGTGGACTTGAAAAAAACCTTCGTCAGCATGCCTCGTGAGACACTTTGGGTAGTACTCCGAAAGCTTGGTTGTACAGATAAGTTCATCAGATTGATACGTCTCCTACGAGACAACTTGCGTTGTTGTGTTGCAATTAAGACTTAACAGTCGGATTTCTTCCGTTTCACTTGTGGGGTAAGGCAAAGATGTGTTTGAGCACGTACCCTCTTTGCCCTATATTTTGTGGTTGTTGTGAGAGACTTTAAAGCAAAAGGTGAGGGGGGCATTTAAATCCATTTCCGAACTGAGGGCAAACTTTTTAACCTAGCCCGATTAAAAGCTCACACGACCTCATGTGACCTCATCACCGAGGTCATGTACGCTGATGATTTGTGTTTTGTGACGGAATCCCCCGAAAACCTGCAAGATTTAATGTAAAGACTTGATAAGAGTCATGTCGTGTTTTCGGTCTAAAAATTAGCATCTCGAAGACAGAATTCATGGCATTAGACACAGTTGACCATGTCCCACGTGTTGATATACGACTCGACAGCGCTGTCCTTAAGCAGATGGACAGCTTCAAATACCTGGGTAGTACCTTAGCAAATAAAGCTGGCCTGGACTTGGAAACTACCTGCAGAAAAGGGTGCTGATTCGGCAGTGTTTGTCAGACTACGGGAGCAGGTATTCCGCTCGCACGACTTCAAACTACAAACAAAAGTCAATGTGTGAATGACCATCGTCTTGCCACACGTTCTGTACTCCTCTGAGACGTGGTGCGTATTCAGGACACATTAACGCATTAGACTGATTTTATCTTAAGTGCCCCCACGATATCCATCAAATGGTCCGACCGTGTTAGAAAGACGGATGTCCTGCGAAAAGCTAATGTCTGTGGAATTGAGGTCTACCTAATGCGTCGTCAGCTACCCTAGTCTGGACACGTTGTGAGGATGCCTGACGAGAGGGTAGCTAAACCCATCTTTTTTTCTGAACTCATTTGGATGGCAAGCGGAAACAAAGCGCCCATTTCCTCAGATACAAAGACGTTCAGAAAAGACATATGAAGGGATGCTAAATAGATCCCTCTCATTGGGAGGAGTTGGCAAAATAAAGACCTATTTGGAGGCAATTGGTAAAACAAAATGTTTATGTCTTTGAAGACCAGCGGAGTAGAGATCTCGACAGCAGGGGAGATCACCTCAAGAGTAACCTCCTCCAACATATAATACGTACAAGTTACAACAACAATCTAACGTGTCCATACTGTGCACGCACTTTTACTGTCAAGATAGGTTACGTCGCGTCGTCGGAAATAAAATGGTCACCGTAGCCGAATTCGCATGAGAAGCCGAATCGGCATGAGATGTAGTAACAGCGAATTAGCCGCTCCCGCGACCGGCCCCCCGCGTATGTCATTAAGATTGTCCTTGAGACTTTTTGTCGGCGCGCGACGGGATGTCGAGCCAATCACTGTTTCTTAAAGTGGATAGACTAAGCTAGATTACGAATTTTATTTGAGAATTGTAGACGACTTCGTTTTTTTTTTTAAAACAATTAAAAGATTATTTCAAAATCTAAAGCGATAACCCTATTTTCTTTTGCCTAAAATATTGCCTATGTGTTGTGTATCTTGCTAATAGTCAGTCGTTCTATCGCCAGCAAAGAGCACCTCTGTTACGGTATCGATCTCTGTATGTTGTTTCCCTTTTACCGTGATTTCACGACATCATAAACATTCCAGTTGGCCTTTTTGTTTCGCGCATTGTTTGAAGTGGATCTACTCATTGCTCTTTAATCCGCGGCATTACTGCGCACACACGGTACACACAAATCCATTATTCAGCACATTAATGATATTCGCTGCTGATTGAAATGAGATTATCGTCGGCCTGCACTGATGCAGCCTCACACTAAAAATTGATTCCCACCAATGAAATGGCTAGTTAATTAATTATTGCGCTATCTAAACTTACGAATAAATAAGTAATAAAAGAACAGTCAAATAATTGGATAGAATCATGAAAATCGTTGAATAAAGTACCTACTTATAAAATATAATAATAAATAATAATGTTCCCACTGCTGGGACACAGGTCCTTCGAGAGGGAAAAAGGCGTGACATGAATTTGATATTGTTTTATTGGAATTGACAACAGTCGAGCGCATGTGTTTATTAATATTAGTTACATTAATTAGTTATCAAAAGCCAGCTTAAATTCAAACTCAAAGCAATGTTAAAAATCTAAGTAACTAAACCAAGTCAATCATAGCTTAGCCTAATCAGCCTATAATGTCCCCACCGCTGGGACACAGGCCTTCTCTGGATGTGAGGGAGCGGGCCGTACTCATCACACGAGCCCAGTACGGGTTTGTTGATGTCACATAATGAATTTTTAGTTCTAAGACATGCCGGTTTCCTCACAATGTTTCTTTCACCGTTTTGAGAGCAGTGGTGATTAAATTTTTTTTTTTTTTGTCTTGGTTCGAATTTATGATGGTACGATATGGACAACTCGTAAATCGCGGCCGTTACTACGGGGCCATCACTGCTCTAACTCAATCACCACCCAAACAAACTACGCCTAATAAAAATCAAGGCCCCGTACCTCGAACAGTGCTGAGCTAAACGACAGCTCATATATTCAGTAAGGGTGATATATTGCCGAGCTATGAATCATGTTAGGTACCTAATGTAGGAATATCTCTCACCTGGTGGAGCTCTTGCGGTTTACTTTTTGAAGGTATTTTACGTGATTCTAAGATCTGCGGTCTTTAATTCTCAGAAATATTAATGATATTTTTGGGAAGACGTATCGGATGTGTATATTCTTGGTATAGAAAATGATAACATCATATTTTCTTTAAGTACTACTGACTACATTTTCAGTCTTAATTTACTTTACTTTTTTTTTACTTTTGTCTGCTCTTTTTAACAACGAAGAAAAACTAGGAAACGATTCTTATCTAATGTTTTATCTGGGACAATATCGTAACAAAGAATCGTGTTCATTATAAGATTATTCCATTTATTCACAAATTTTACAGATTCGTAAAAAATTCAGGAATTACAAAACGTTCAAAGTTATTTAGAGAACGAACTATTGCGACCGAATTAGAAATCTTTAGTATTAAATAACGCTTTTAAAAAAAGTATACCCGCATCCGACTGAGTAAGTCCGACCAAATCATACTTCTATAATATAATCATCACACTAACATTATAAAGGAGAAAGTTTGTGAGTGTGTGTGTTTGTATGTTTATTACTTCTTCACGCTCAAACGGCTGGACCAATTTGGATGAAATTTGGTATGTAGATAGCGTATACCCTGGATTAACACATAGGCTACTTCTTATCCCGGTCAACGCGCGTGAAACTGCGGGGCGCAGCTAGTACCTTATAAATACTACTGGAAACATTATTTCCTAGGAAACGCTACTCAAACTCTAGCTCTTGTTAAAGCAATAATTTCAACTTCACAATATTTTTTTTAACGTCGTCGTACAGAATTTGGTCGTTTGGCACTAAAAACCCGTTGGCATGGTAACGAGCTTCCGCCGCCCAATGTATTCGAACAAAAAATTGAGAACAAAGTTTTTCATATACACCCCATAACAATTATGAGTAGGGTGTGGGTGTGTATGTGTGTGTGTGTGTGTGTGTGTGTGTGTGTGTGTGTGTCTGCGGGGGTTTTTTGCATGTTATAATATTTTATGAGGTGCCCGTTCATTCTGCTGGCTACGCGCGTGGTGTGTGGTGCAAGTTATACGCGAAGTAAAGGTGACATGACTACCCACGACAATTACTGTTCGTAGGTCACAAGCTATTCGTAGGTCAACTGGCCGCCATCTCATTTCAATTCAATTGGGTGGCCAAAACAACAACAGTCAGATAAAATATTGAGCTGACTTTTAAGCGGACTTTGACAATGACAATCGCATACGACTTTGTGTCGTGTGCGATTCGCGTCACTTCACTCTTGGACTCTTCTTGGACTTCCCTGCTAATCGAATTTTTTGGCGTGATCAGACTTCCGAAAGTCCGCTTGGGAGTCATCGATATTTTATCTCACTGTTGTTGTTTACAGCATTTAGTCTAGACACCATTCAGGGACACTGACCGAGACACAATAAAGTTTTATTGTTACAACGGGGCGTTTAGTATCCCACAAAGTGTTACATTACATACATAATCAGCCTATAATGTTCCCACTACTGGGGCACAGGCCTCCTCTCTTCTAGAGTGAGTGGGCTGTAATCTACCATGTGTGCCCAGCGCGGGTTGGTAGATGTCACGTGTCTTCGAATTTTTGTTTTTAGGACATGCCGGTTTCCTCAGAAAACGAAACGGTGAAGAAAAACATCGTGAAGCATTGACAAAGCCAACTTTGGGTTGAACAAAAAATAACAAAATCTACAAACCGCTCCCGCTCGTACCTCGGACGCGTCAACAAAAAGCCGGCTAGTGGCGTATTGTCGCTCGCTTGCCAACTGCTTCCAATGTTATTATTATTATCTTTTGAAACGCAACTTACGCCCCGCGGCGCCTCTCGCTAACGCGGTATTAACATAACTCGCGAACAATGAGTTCGGCGTGGGTTACAGAATACGGATACAGGATTATGAAGTACGTGAGTATGTACAGTGTGTACTTAGGGGAATCATGACGTTATGCTTATAACAACTACTATCGTCAGTGGTTGAGCGATTGACTGCTGCGCAGCATGTCGCGGGTTCGATTCCCGCACGGAACAAGTATTTGTACGACCTACAAGTATTTGTTCCGAGTCTGGGTGTTTTTCTATCTATAATATGTATGTATTTACAAAAAAAAAATGTATATAAGTAGTTTACCAGCCATTTCGTTACCATAACACAAGCATTAGGTTGCTTAGCTTGGGACTAGATGGCGTTGTGTAAAATGTCCAAGGATATTTATTATTTATTATTATTATTATTTTTTTGTCTTTGACATATCTCGGGACCCTGGGGTCCCGGACCTTTGGAAGGCGTACGAGGGGCCGAAGCCAACTCGCAGAGGCCCCTTAGACAATTTAAAATGACGAGGCGGCACCAGCCGACGATTATCCCTGTATGCACTATGCAAGTGCACTCAAGGACAACCCCCGGTTTGTGCAGGACTATTGCAGAACATGGAATCAAAACATATTGGGCTATGGGTTTGGGTGGCTATAGTGGATGGGGTACCTTAAACTATGGAAGAACTATGTCCCTTGCCTTACCAATGTTATATAATATACACAGTTAAAATGGCAGGGGGTGACTTGCACACTCAATAATGGGCCCCCGGAACAGCATCTTACTGAAATACTTCCTTCCTCCGAGCACGTTTGCTCTTGCGAATCTCCACTCAAACCAGCCAATAAAGGCAAGAAAGAGGTGGGAGCTCTGTTCCTCGTCAGTGTTCACTCCAGCCGGCCAATAAAGGCAAGCGAGAGGCGAGGAACAAGACTTCTCCCGGGAGATAGGGTCCGTGGGGTCGCTACTGCCCAACAGCTCGCCACATGCTGCCCTGCGGGTTTCTGTATCTCTCTTGGTCTGGCTCCTCATCCTAGACCTGTTCCGGCAAAGTAAACTCTACCGGCACAGACCTAAAATTCGGAGCGCGCAAGCCCCACCACGACGTCAACGTAGAGATACTGCGGTGGGGTTATTATTATTATTATTTACAGTTAATTATTTAATCGGCTTATTGGACAGTCACGTATTAAGCAATGTATTGTCGGTTCATTGGGACCTTGCCAAACATTGGAACAGTCCGGCATAGCAATCATAAATCAATTTAAATGCCTGTACAAAACTATTTTCTTTCATAACATCGAACACCTACACTGCTGAGAATCTTAAGACAAATTATGGAAATTAGTAAGAATATTTTTTTTCTATCTTTAGCATAAAACCACCGTAGCCGTATCCACTTCTTATAAAAATCCTAATGAAAACGTTAGTATAGTATTGGTTTGCGTCTGCTCGAGTTTGTTGCTCAATAAACCGATGAGAATGTTTATTTATTTATTTATTCTCCCATACATAATACAGTAAACACGCCGTTTGAGTATGGCAGTTGAGAGTATGTCATGCTCACACGAATGTCTTGCTTGGTCGCGTGTGTGTTGGATCGCGTCATTCGATTTCCTACAAAATGGTTGAGCTGGATGGTGCTGATCCACGCGTCATGTTCGTGAACGGGCGCCGTCGGTTGAGACTGGTCATCTCTTAACTGCCAGGGCTTATAATCTTATGTTTTGAATTGTTTCTTTGTTTAATTTTTTTTTTACATTGTTCTCACATAGAGAAGCAACAAGAATAATGTACCCAAGATTTTGTAATACCTATATCCTTGGAGTTTTTTGCTCGTTCTTCTCAATAGAGATATACTTTCTGACTAAATGACCGACTCTTTGATAATCAAAATTGCTTGTAAATGGTTTAATTGAAATAAATGCTTTCGGTCTTATCACAAAACGAAGTTTTTCTTCTGTCATGGTTTAAACCATCGAGCCTGTTTTTGTAATAAGAACCTAGCTGAGATAGAAATACAGTTCTTTATACAAAACTGGCAACTTAGTCCGGTACTAAGTTGTCAGTTTTGTAAAACTGAGATCTTAAGGCGAAAGCGCCAGGGTAGCCCGCGAAATTCAAAATTTCTTACGTTTTTTGCAATTTGTAGGTCAGTGTGAGCTTGTATGTTGATTAAAATATGATTCGCGGCCGTAGCTAATATGGCTTTACAGAATTATAATCATTAGAATCAGCAAAACAACTCCATAAGTTAGCATTTACCTCAAATCTGGAGATTTCAGGAAATCATGAGGTTTGAGGTAAATGCTAACTTTAGGAGCTGTATTGCTGATTCTAATGATTATAATTCTGTAAAGCCATATTAGCTACGGCCGCGAATCATATTTTAACCAACATACAAGTTCACACTGACCTACAAATTGCAAAAAACGTAAGAAATTTTGAATTTCGCGGGCTACCGTGGCGCATCAACCTTAAGAGGAAAGGCGGGTGGCCAGTTACGTATTTTAAGAAGGTATTGCTGTCGCTCTGCGAGCGCTCCGCCCTCGAATTCGTGCGATAAGGACAACTGCAGATCCGACTAAATAGCCTATGTAAAAAGTCACATTTCGAGGTTTGGCTCTCGCCTATTTCCTCCTCCAACATTGGACCAATTTAAAAGATATTTCATAAACTGAATAAGAAGGATATATACTATGCCCCTATGTTTTTCTTTTTTCGTTAATAGTTGTCAAGTTGGTACACTAGGCGTCTGTTGACAGCGGTCTGAATAGGCAATTTTGAGCATTTTTGGAGGGTTCTAGTTCCTATAAAAATAATATATCATCAAAAAGGAAAACATAGGGGCATACAATTAACTGATATTTATATTTCTGTAAAAAATCATTGCTTTATGGTCATTAACCAAAAAGAAAACAGGCGAGAGCGTTTGTATCTTTTTGTATGGAGAAAAGAGCACCCACGTTTCCTCTTAATGTGTCGGAATAAAGTTTGAAATTCAAAAAAAAACTTTTTTACAAAAAACAAAACTGACTTCCAAAAAAACACTACAAAGTGAGAAATAACTTTAATTTCGGAAGTCGGTGTCTTTGGATCTGTATTTTAGGTTTTTGCCCCCGACTTCCGAAATTAAAGTTATTTCTCACTTTGTAGTGTTTTTTTGGAAGTCGGTTTTGTTTTTTGAAAAAAAGTTTTTATTTTTCACTTTTTAGTGGGTCAGTTTGTAATTTATCTAAGTTACAATAAGCCATTGTCAACTGTTCATCACGTTTTACAAAATATTGCTTTTCCCGATGCAGGGACGTTTAATTGTTGAGGAGTTCTCCTAGTAAGAACCAGGAGAACTGGAGCTCATGGTGACGTCACCATCACCATTATGCATTTCGACGAGCATAAACCATATTAAAGTAATCGAATCGCAACCTGTGATATACTTAGTTATAATTGAGCATTTCCGATGGCCACCTGTTCCAGTCCACATCAGTTCCAGTTCACCGAATGGTACTTTCCGAGAGCAAATGCACGAGTTACTATAAAAAATACCGAAATCTATTATAAGTGTGCCCATAAAATTTGAGGGTTTGCCCTCGATTTCCATGGGATCCCATCATCAGACCCTGACTTGATGATCATGGGACCACTTGGGAAGTATACCCTTTCGAACAAAAAAAGAAAAATCCAAATCAGTCCAGCCATTTTCGAGTAATCGGGGAACATACATAAAAAAAAAAAAAAAACGTTCCGACGAATTGAGAACCTCCTCCTTTTTGAAGTCGGTTAAAAAGAGTCCATGGTTTAAACCTGGGTTTGAAGATGAACCTTGGTTTGTGTTTGAGTTTAACACCAACGGAGCAGAAAATTACTAAACGATGTTTTTCATCATCATCATCATCATCTGCCTAGCCTTTTCCCAACTATGTTGGGATCAGCTTCCTATCTAACAGGATGCAGCTGAATACCAGTATTTTCCATGGAGCGACTACCTATCTGACCTCCATAACCCAGTTACTACCCAGTAACTAGTAATACGATACCACTAGGTCAGACTGGTTGTCAGACTGTCGGGCTTCTGAATCCTGATAAACTATGATAACACTGCGTTTTAAGTTTCCATTATTGTGAAAATTTGTAAGATGAACTTACAAATTTTCACAATAATGGAAAGGCAATATTAAATAATATCAATTGCCTATTTGCAGAGAACATCCAATCAACGATATAAACGCCTCAGAAATACGCTTGACAATTCTGTTGCATGAAGTGCGTAAGGCGAAAACAAGGGTTGCAGGTGCCAACAGTTCGATTAAATGATCTTATGGGTTTTTACCCATTACATCATTTAATCGAACTTTCGATCGATCAATTTCAATGAATATCAGAAATCTTTATCGAGACTACCATAAAAGAGCAAGAGAGCATAGGTAGCTACCTACTATAATTAGTAGATAGGTAGGTCCTATGGTGCCTGGTCCATAAGAAAATAATAAAGAAAAATTGCTATGCCTCCCAATATTAATACTTAGTACCTCTTAGCTATAATTTTAATAAAACCAGAACCTAGCCCCAAACTTGGATCAGTGTGAACTTCAAATATACAACATCCTATACTCATTTCGTTCTCAGGCAAATTGGGTTTGTTTTCCCACAAAAATAATAGGCCGCGGACGTGACAGGCAAGCGACATGCTCGCTCAAATTGAACATGTTCCCTTCGTAATGACTGACACGGAACCTTCATACGAATCTGAGGGATAAGCAGGCAAGCTGGTACAGAGGGACGTCAGGAGTATTATGTATAATAACATAATTTAATAATAGAATAGACATACATAATACAATTTTATCTAAATACTTAATAATATACTTAATACAATTCTTGACATAATGTAAAATAATGCTTTAATTGATAATGTTAATGTTATGTGCTTTAATTGTTATGTTATAATCTAGTTTTAAGTTATCTTGCTGCGCCCCAACGGGGTCTTTGTACTCACTAGTTGTAAGTTAACCCTGTAACTGTGTGTGCATTGTGCAATAAATAAATAAATAAATAAATAAATGAGATATGTACGGCTGCTGACGAAGTATCGTTGTGATTCTGTGATTATTTTGGGAGGTTATAGAAATGTAGGCTGTCAGCTGGTATTGATTTTGCTTATCTGGGTGTAAGATCACGAAAATGCATTTTATTTGATAGCGAGTCACTTATACCTAGTACCTAATGTACCTAGTTTATTTTTCTTAAAATATGATTACAATTCACGCCTATTCTGTTGGACTTTTAACATTTTTTTTCGTATAGTTTCCAATATCGAAGCGAAGTTTTAAAACTTAGCAGTGACCCTTTTTATATTTTATCTTTTAGGAGCTTTTACATCTTATATTACATACAATATTTTCAACGGACCAGTTAGTTAAATTAATTGGGTATTTTGAATGATTACCATTGGTAGACAAAAATAGCTGTTTTCTATTTCGATTGAACCTGATAAACAATAGTAAGAACGCAATCGCTTTGTGGAATCTTTAGAGCTAGTGTTTAACCTTTTACATATTGCAGGCGTCAATGGGCGTTTGTTGTGTCATGTGTGTCTTTCGTAATTATTATTATAGTAAGTATTCAAACTACTGGAAGATAATTATTTCTTAAAAAGTGATACTAAATCATTCATGTAATGCTTTCAAAAGTTCCCATTTACCTACTAAGAGCCACGGCTAGAGTAAAAATAAGAGAGATAACTTTTCTTACCTTTCGTGTTAATACCCGAAAGAAAGGTAAAAGGGTATCTTAAAGTTTGCCCGTAATAGATCCCTTACAATAGGGGGCTGGGTTGTAAATTTTATAAGACAAACGTTGGAAGGACAAAAAATTCGACAATTTTCGTAATTAAATTTCGAAATCGAAGTTTGAATGTCATCTCCACGACATAAAATGACAAGGTCTATTTGGTGTCTGTGTGACTATTAGATAATAATATAAACCTTATGATGTTCTTATTTACTGGGAATTGTTGTCAAAAGTGATAAAGCCGATACGAGGTCGATAATACTAAAAATCTCATTATACTTTTGTCAACCAAGAAATTGTACCGAAAGTCCTAAGCTAATCGTAAGACCAAAGCCGATAACATCAAAACTTTTAATAGGTATGTATGTACTTACATGGGTAGGTCTGACTATCCACTTGTGAAGGTTGTTCTGACAAGTTAGACAGCTTTTTGATTAGCAAAACAAGTTGAACTGACCCCTGGGACCAACTTATTATTTTAATCAAACATATTTTGGGGGCGAACTGTTTAATTGAATTATTATGTGTTAGAAACAAAATATTGTTTGTTTCTGACAGATTGCAAAGTTGTATGTTACGTGATGCGGGGCTGCGGAAGGATGAACTTGAAACATACTGTGAACGTGGAATCTGGTTTAAATTTTACAATTATTTTGTTGTTGTTTTGGTGGTGTGTAATTTAGATATTTTTTTAAGGTTTCATTTCATGTATATTGTATTTAAGAGTAAACAATTTAAAATATTAAATTTAGAACGGAGGAGGAGCTCTGTTCTTGATCAGTGTTCAATCAGGCCAGCCGATAAAGGCAAGCTAGAGGTGAGTAACAAGACTTTTCCCGGGAGATGTCCGCGGTGTCGCTTCTGTGCAACAGTTCGTCACATTCTGCCCTGAGGGTTCAGTCAGTCAGGACTTCTCTTTTTATTTATATAGATTTGCTTTTTATTGAAAAAAAAAACATGTGTAAAAATCTAATATATGTACTATAATACTAGCTTTTGCCCGCGGCTTCGCCCGCGTGGATGTCGGAAAATATCCCACGGGAACGTACGCACGGCTGCAAATCAAGCTATACATTTCCAGTATAAGCTGATCTCGCATTGTGTAGGATTTCCTTACAATGAGAGGTCAGTGTAAACTGGCAATGATACATTTCCGGTTATCCTACCATGGATGTGTAGCCGTGTGTACTACCGGGATAAAAAGTACCCTAAATTTTAATCCAAGTAAGCCGACGTTCGCATGGACGTAAAAATATCGCGGCGGGATATAGATTTTCAGTTTTTTTACGTCCGTGGGAACGTCGGCTAAATGTTACTTCAAGATACAAACTACCCAATCCCTTAAATCTCTTAAAAAGAGGTACTTACACAAAAATTTTAAACCACCGTTTCCACGAGCGTAATAAAATCGCGGCAGGATTTTATCGCGCACTGGATTTTCAACTCTCTGCTTAGCGCCGGGAGTTGAAAATCCAACAGAGTGTTTTTCGTCGCGCTGGGATGCACTCTGTTTTTGTTAGGTTGGATTCTCAACGCTCGGCTCAACAGCGAGGGTTGAAAATCCAGTGCGCGATAAAATCCCGCCGCGATTTTATTACGCTCGTGGGAACGCCAACTAATAGTGTTTGTGAATTTTAAAATCAACCCCTAGTTTACCCCATTAGGAGATGATTTTTTCATAAATCAAAACCATAAATTTGAATTTTCATATCCCTAACTTAAGAAATGCTGGGATTCTCATAAAACTTTCACCCCCTGTAGGATTATTTTTTAAGACAAAAAATAGGTTCTGTCTTTCCCTGAGATGCCATCTATAGTCTTGCCAAATTTTAGCGATACCCGTGCAGTTTTGTGAATTTTAAAATCATCCCCTTCCCCCCCCCCCCCCCCCCCCCCCCCCCCTAAAGTATTATCATAGCCCTAACTCAAGAAATGCTAGGTTTCCTTTACAAACTTTCATCCCCCATATCACCTCCTGTAGGATAATTGTTTAAGATAAAAAATAGGCTGTGTCCTTCCCCAGGATGCCATCTGTAGCCTTGCCAAATTGTATCGATATCCGTGCAGTTTTGTAGATTTTAAAATAACCCCTATTTTACGCCCTTAGGGGATGATTTTCCAAAAACGCTGAACCACTTATTTCATTATTTCCTACCAAAAGCATAAATTTTAATTTTCATATCCCTAACTTAAGAACATATATTTGTATGGGTTTCCCATACAAACTTTCATCCCTTATATCACACCCTGTAGGGTTATTTTTGAGATAAAAAGTAGCTTAGGTCCTTCCCTAGGATACCGCCTTGCTAAATTTTATCAAAATCTTCGAAAATATTCATTTAAATTACATGCTGTAAAGGGTCATAATTATTAATCTATAGTAAATGCACAATTTCTTTAAAGTACTTAATTGGATAAGGATTAATGCTGTATTGCTTAAAATCGCTTCGTAAATAAGCCATTATTTCTCGTAAAAAGTAAAGGATAAAAAATGATTATTGTGGGTTATCCCTAAGAGATAGACATATACCATCGTGGACTTTTTTGCAGACCTTTTTAAGGTGTAAATTACTGTAGTACATTATTTTGATCTATTTCGTAGGGTTCAGCCAGCGTTTGCAATGTTAGCGCAAAAAATGTGTTTATTTACGACATCACATTAGAAACCTCTAAAATTATCAGTGTTTCTCTACTATATTATACATGTATTATACATATAAACCTTCCCCTTGAATCACTCTATCTATTAAAAAAAAAACCGCATCAAAATCCGTTGCGTGGTTTTAAAGATCTAAGCATACATAGGGACAGACAGACAGCGGAGCGACTTTGTTTTTTAATATTTAGTGATAGTGATAGTGATGATAGTGATAGTGATTATACAGGGTGGAATGGACATCGACGCGCAAACGGTTACCACGTATTCAGTACATCATTCTGAGCCCCCTATATAGAAATTTTTCATCGGTTGTTGAAAAAAGAAATCTGCAGTTTCCTGCAATAGTGCAATACCTACACGGTCAAAATGTATGGAAGAGCAGATTTTTTTTTATATATGGGGCTCAGAATGATGTACTGAATACGTGGTAACCGTTTGCGCGTCGATGTCCCTTCCAACCTGTATAAATATTATACATACATATATTATAATATATTATAAAATGTTTTTTTTTTTTTCATTAAAGTCAATTTATCAAAATAATTTGAATAGAAAAAGAACTGATGGGCAATTTTCATAATAATAATTATATATCCACAAACACATACCTCATACACCTCTCTCTAACTAACAAAACAAATACAATTCTTACAGCCCGCACAACAAACAAGTGAGATTAGAAACACTTGAAGTACAAAGAGAACTGCGAGTACCGCACATTAACGATTCCACCGCCAGCAGTTGGCAAACATACTGCTATTCATTTGATTAAGAATGTAAAGCGAATCTATTCCGAGTAAACACTTCAGAATAAACATGTACTTAAAGGTTTGAGAACAGTATCTTGTCGTGTGTGGAGGAATTGAAAAGATTTAAGAAACAAAAGGAAATCAAGTGAATTTTTAAATATCGACGCACGGTTCAAGGCATATTGCTCTTCTCATACAGAAACGTAATAGATATTTAATTGTTAATCGCTTTGGTACAGTCGAGTTCATATTGGCCCTTTCAGGCTTCAAAAATATATGAACATCGAAAAAGTTCTTATTATTGTGACAACTATAAGCATCATTGAATTGTGGTCAAGATTTAGATTCATTAATATGTGACTGTCACTGCACCTATCGGACGTTTTACCACGGGCCGGGACGTCGCCGGCATACCGGCACCGATATCGGCGCCGACATAGGCGGGGAAGCAAAAATGTATGAAATTATATGGCACGTGTTTCCATTTGCCGGAGCTGGCATCGCACGGGCGCTGCCTCGCAGCGATGCCGGTGCCGATATCGGTGCCGGTATACCGGCGACGTCCTGGCCAGTGGAAACGCGCCCATTCTGTACTTCCTCCTTATTCTCAGCATATAATATTGAACCGTCACATGAGGACATATTTTTGTTCTATAGAATTTATTGAGCTTTCCAACGCTCACAATATTTTGAATCCTTAAGACAGTGCACATATATTAATGAACTCGACTGTACTAGAAATTAAGCACGATAAATGGTATTATGACCTCAGGACAGTATTATAGGCTGAATGGTATAGGGGCTTATTGTTTATAAAACATTTTTTTTTGTATACGTTATAGACTTGCTGGAGTTTTTAGTCAGTAAGCCAAATGCCCTAAAAATGATTTCTTGCATCGTGCGCTTGATATTTGACAAGATTGCTGTTTTAACTTCATGTAAGTAGTTATTAGAGGTAGTGTTCTATACATCGTCAGCTCAAAATATAGCTTCGTAACGATTAGTAATTTCAATTTCAATTCAAATTACATTCTCGCTATCTCAAGATCAATCGTGTCCACCGTCGCATTTCAATGTCTCATTTACCATGACATGGACTATTATTGTATACCTACCTCTGACAAAATAGACGAAGAATGTCTCTTGATTGAAATTAGCGACAAATCTTACATACATTTACGATCAGATCAGAAGTAAATTATTTAGTGTATCTCTTGTCTAATTGGATTAACCACTCGTATTTTAACACAAACAATTAATAACCCTTCCTTTCGGCTTTGCCATAGTCGGGTAAATAGCCATTGTGTCTCGCGTAGATCTGCGTTCCGGCTACGAAGGGTTAAATTATTGACAGACAAGCGATGTGATTGGCTAGGGCATTAACACTGGAAAATAAAGCGATACTGCGAATAGATTGTCAGTACGTGGGTAGTGTGTGAGGTACGCAGGTGCAGTAATGCTGCGAAGGAGGAGGCGGAACGCGTGAGGGAGAGGCAACCTCACGCCCTCAGTCGCCGCAGGAGACGCCCTGGGCGGCGGGAATCGCGAGGCGATTTCCGGTCATCGTGGGCGCGGGCTTGCGGACGGTGAGTAGCGGGTAGCGGGCCGTCCGGTAAGGACCAGCCGGTCGATTCTGTAAAAATCTCACCGTGAAAACTTAGGTGAAGCGAGTTTGTTTTTGCTAGGAATTGACACTATTGACAGCTCACTCCACGCTCACTTCACCTAAGTTTTCACGGTGAGATGGTTACAGAATCGCACTGCAGGCCCGGGTCGACGGCGCGTTGTGTTCGACGCGTGCCTCCAAGAGATGTCAGCAAAAGAAGGGGTCCAATAGGGCCGACGCCGCTGGGGTCGCGGGTTGTTTAAAAAAGTTACCGTGGCCCTGGCATAGGTAACTGAAGGAACACGGGTGGGTTTTAGTCAGTAAAAGTCTGACACGCCCTTCCGCTCCACCCCGAGCGGGGGAAGTTATTTGATGATTTCCCATCCACAAATAAAAAAAAAAAGGTACGCAGGTGCGCGATGAAATTTTAATGGTTTTAAAGACGTGATGCTCTTACACTGGAACAAGATTGATTTAGAAGGCGAGGTTACAATACCAAGAAGTTTGTTTAGGAGTTGTTTAGGTACATTCAAGACAAAGTTGGAATATCTAAAGACTGCCTGCCTGTATTTATAATTGAAGGGCATTAGTCTAGAGTCTATATACATCATACATATACTATAATTACTACAAATTAATGTAATTGAAGTGTCCGTTTGTTATGTCGAAATAACAGCTTTTTACTAAATGCATAATTGAAAGTTTAAACCGTTGAAACTTTCAGTTATGCATTTAGTACTTATAAAAAAAAAACAATTTTTAAATTTTTGTCTGTATGTTTGTTCCGTCTTATCTCCGAAATAGCTGCACCGATTTTGACGTGATTTTCACTGACAGATAACTGATGTTATAAAGAGTAACTCAGGCTACTTTTATTTTTGAAAAGTAATTAAGGTTCTGAGCAAAAAAATTAAAACATATGAAATGCGACATCCACGCAGAAAAAACCATGGAAATATCATGCTAGCCACACAATATTTCCTGCTGCAGTCCACACTCTAGTAAGGATATCACTGTTAATCCAAAAACAGCTGATCGTTTGGAATCATTTAAAACTAAACTTTTGAGTAAATTACCACTTTTGTCAACTAATGATGACCCTAATGAACAATATAATGATTTTTTTAATATGTATTGCACACAATTTGATAACACTTTCATTCCAAAGGCATTCTCGGTTAATAATAACACTTGCTTCAGTGACTGGGCCACCATTGGTATACATAAAAGTAGAAAACGACTTTATGAGTTGTATGATGAACGGACTTGTATTAACACTGCTGAATTTAATTTATATGTTAAGAATTATTCTAAATTATTTAAAAAAGTTTGTTGTATGGCCAAGTCACGTTACTTGAGTACAAAAATTAAAAATAGTAGTAATGTAATAAAAATGACATGGAATATCATTAATAGCGAAACAGGAAGGTCAAGCAACCGAAGTAGTGACTACAGCCTTGCTATTGATGACAACATAATTAAATCAGATTCCCAAGTCGCCGCGGCCTAAAAGTTCTTCGCTGAGATTCCCGTATCAACTACTAAATCTCTAAGGTCATCACCCACTGCTGCAGAGTCTTTACTTAAAGAAAACGTTTCAGTTTGTGATTCTGAGTTTAAATTCCAATATGTTACCTGTAGAGACATAATTAAAACCTTTCACACGTTAAATATTAAAAAGACTGCTGATCTATGGGTATTAACTACCGAAATGAATAATACGCTGGTTCGTGGTAGTACTAGATAAAAATCAATTTTTAATATGTCAAAAGTAATAAAAAAGACAATAGAAAAAAGTATAAAAACAAAGACAATTATAAAAGAGGTGCGTTCTGCACATTTCTCCCCCTTTCAACACTGAAGACGAATTAGCCTTTTAAGTGGTCGCCTAAGTACTCCGGTCGCCGTGGTCACATCAGCCACTCTTGTTATGCGATCTCTACCCGGGAACAAAGCAGTGATCCGACCTCTAGGCCACGATCCTCTTGGTAGGTTCCCGTCGGCCACAAGCACCAAGTCTCCAACGACGATGTCGGGTATCACTCCCTGGCCACGTCTCGGCGCGAGTGTTGGCAGGTATTCTCTAACCCAGCGCTGCCAGAAGTGGTCTGACAATCTGACGGCCCTCCGCCAACTGCTTCTGCTCACCAAGTCAGCTTCACTTAAGTTTGCTGGAATTGGACGACCTGAAGAAGCGCTGATCAAAAAGTGCATGGGGGTTAAAGCTTCTTCGCTGCCTGGTTCAAGCGATACATGGGTAAGTGGGCGAGCGTTCACCAGTGCCTCAGCTTCAGCCAGCAGTGTACGCAGCACTTCATCAGACGGAGTACGCTCCTTGAGTGTCGCTTTTAATGCGATCTTTACGCTCTTAACGAGTCGTTCCCAAGCCCCGCCCATAAAAGGAGCCGATGGGGGGATAAATCTCCAGTTCATCTTCTCGTTTGCTGCAAAATTGGAAATTGCAGCAGAATATAAGGTTCGTAGTTCTCTGCTAGCGCCCACAAATGACGTTCCATTATCTGACCACAGCTCTGTTGGCGTGCCCCTTCGTGCTATAAATCTACGGAGGCTCATTATAGCTGCATCAGTGGAAAGGTTATTCACGACCTCCAGATGTACGGCACGAACGACTAAGCACGTGTAGAGGGCGATCCATCTCTTCTCCTGCCTCCTACCAATGGACACTTGAATTGGCCCAAAATAATCCAGCCCAACAAAGGAAAACGGCCGTTGGTGGTGCGCCAAGCGAGCTTCAGGTAAATCTCCGATAGGTGGATTAAACACCACAGCTTTGCGAAGACGGCATACTTGACAATTGAATGCTACTGACCGCACAGTACTTCTGAGACTTAATATGAAAAACTGCTGTCGAAGCTCATTCACAATTATTTCTGTATTCGCATGGGCAGCTTTCTGATGATGTCGGTCCACGAGTAAGCGTACAGATGGATGTCTGCCGTCGAGTATGATGGGGTGCTTAGCTTCCTCACGAACTCCTAAAGCTGCGGAGATGCGACTGGACAGGCGAAGCATTCCATCGTTACCGATGATGGCGGATATTTTTAATAAGCGACTGGTGCGTGGCAAAGGTTGACCACCCGTAAGATGCGTTACTTCATCCGGGAACGAGTCCAGTTGGGATTGGTGCAATACATGCTCTTCTGCTAAGCGCATGTCATCAGCAGTGATTACTCTGGATCGTGACATTGATGGACACGGTATGGAGAACGTATTTGCAGGTTGAAACATATAAGTACAAAGACCCCCTTCAAGTCTAACTAGATTAGCAACATCTAAGCCCCGTTGATGGAGACTACGTATGCGCAACAAAGTGATATACTTATGGGCGATTGCTGTAGCACGCACCAACCTTAGCCAAGAGCTAAAACGCTTCGGATCTGCCGAAATTGGTGCCTGCTTCTCGACTTCACTAATGTGATTTACTGCGATATATGATGATGGCTTTAATTCCTCCTGTCCTAAGTTAATTTTGTCATACGGTTCACAAGGCCAATCAGAGGACAGTAAAAAATCAGGACCCAAGATCCAACGGGATTTTGGAGAGAGATCAGAGCGTTTGTTGCGAGTTGCATCTTCGGCTACGTTTAAATTACTTGGCACCCAGTGCCATTCATTCACGCTGGATAACTCCAATATCTCGCCTAATCTATGCGATACAAAAGGCTTGAAAGAGCGTGCGTCACTGCGAAGCCAACCGAGGAC
Organism: Cosmia trapezina; assembly: GCA_905163495.3. NCBI lineage: Eukaryota > Metazoa > Arthropoda > Insecta > Lepidoptera > Noctuidae > Cosmia > Cosmia trapezina. Next base: position 1,288,608 of record LR991025.1, read on the forward strand.
AGTCATCGAATCACACCAAAAAACACGTCTGCTAACTTTAAATCGGTGGGCTTCACAGATTGACGAAGCAAGGCGAGCTGCAATAAGAGCGCCTTGGAGCTCTAGACGTGGTATGGAGACTGGTTTAAGGGGTGACACGCGAGCTTTGCTACAGATAAGGGAGAGTCTAACTTCACCGCTATCGTACAGAAACCGCCAATAAGCGACAGCGGCAAAGGCAGACTCACTGGCGTCCGAAAACACATGAAGTTCGCAGCCTGTCAGCTCTAAATCACTTAAATTATAGCGACGTGGAATTCGTAAAGTAGAAGCCAAGGATAAATCCTGAAACCACGACTTCCACGCAGCACTGTCACCTTGAGAGAGCTCCTCATCCCATTCCAAACCCTTACGCCAGGCGTCTTGAAACATGATGCGGCCACGAACTACGATCGGTGCAAGGATTCCAAGGGGATCGTAGACTCGCATCACGTGGGCTAACACCTCTCGCTTGGTGAGCTTCTGTGGCAACACACCCTTATGGACTCCCGTGTTAAAACCAATCACGTCACAGGGGGGTTGCCAGATAAGGCCAAGCGTGCGGACATCTGTAGCCAGGTGACCTAAATCTACTTCTTTAACAACTTCTAGCAAGGATTCTTTGGGTAGCAACGAGAGTGCCATGACATCGTTTGACATCCAGCCTCGCATCTCAAAGCCAGCATGAGAGTGTACGTTGTAAATGTCCACAGCCAGTTTGGCCGCTTCATGAACGTTGTCTAAACTAGTGATGCAATCATCCATGTAGTGATCGTGTATAATTACTCGAGCTGCATCGGGGTATGTATCCTGCCACTCTAGTGCATTTTTGTTTTTGATATGGATAGCAGTAAAGGGGCTGGACGCAGCGCCAAAAATCATGGATGACATGCGGTATGTACGTATAGGCTCTTTCGGATTATCGCGCCACAGAAATCTTTGGGCATCCCTATCATTTTCAATTACTTTAATTTGAGGGAACATTTCACGAATGTCAGCTGTCAGAGCAACCTTACCCTCACGGAAGCGCATCAGAATACCTAGCAGGGGTTGCAAAAGGTCTGGACCAGTTAATAACATCGAATTTAATGACACGCCGTGGGACTTGGCGGCTGCGTCGTGTACCGTTCTCAATTTGTTAGGCTTATTTGCGTTAATTACGCCAAAGTGAGGAAGGTACCACAACGGGGACCCCAAGTTAGGAGGAGCTGAACACGGTTCAGCATATCCCTTTGACAGCATATCATGGATATTCCGACGGTAGCGTTCAGCATAGTCCGGATCTTTCACCATTTTTTTTTCTAAACTAAGGAACCTAGACACAGCTAACTTGTAACTATCTGGAATATCCAGTTTATCAGCCTTCCACAACAAGCCTACTTCAAACCGTCCACCGGGAAGACGGTGTGCTGTGCGCTCGAGAACTTGCAAAGCGCGTTCGTCGTCGGCACCACGAGCTTCCTGTTTAGAGATGCCGACCGAATCAATTCTGAACTGCTCCCTAATAAGACCTTCCAGAATCAACTGATCGTTCAATATATCAGGTTCGCTAACCGTGGCGTGGTTGATAACGTCTACAAGTTTAGTTTTACTGCAACCGAAACCATACAAAACCCAGCCTAAAGCAGTTAAAATAGCTACGGGTTGTGTCTTGGTTCCTTTGCGCGTAGCTTTAGCGAAAGATAAGTGCCAGTTGTCGATGCCTATAATCAGCATTGGCCTAACGTCTTCATAGCAAAATTCATTAGCAATGTCTGCCAGGTATGGATACTTACGCACGCTCTCAAGATGTGCAGACTGTCGCGCAGCACCCAAGCCGCTCATCGACCTGGCTCGCTTAACGGAGTGAATTTTGTTTGAATGACGACCTTTTATATTGAAATCAACGTACTGAATATTTACGTCCATTCCTAGACCACCTACACAGTCTAAATGGATACGTTTCTCTTGGCCCTTGCAACCAATTTGAGCCGCCAGCCTAGAATCTATAAAGGTACCTGTGGAACCGTCGTCCAGCAAAGCGTACGTATCAACGCTACTAGAAGGCCCCGAAACGGTCACGCCAACTATTTTCAATAACGGCCGAACAGAAGGTTCCGCGGCTGACAAGGAGGATGCATGAGCCAAGACATCGTGGTCCGAGTCGTCAGACGATGGCGCGCCGGCCTCGCAGCCCACGGGTGCGTCACAAGGCAGCTGAGCACTGCACGTCGGGGGCGCGGCCGCGCTGGATGTCGATGGCTCGGGTTCAGCATCGTCTTCCACACCGACGTGCGCGGTGACTGCACGCTCAAATTTCGACCCGTGCAACAAAGCATGGTGACGCATGTCACAACCTTCTACTGTACACACTCTTTTAATACAAGAAGTTTTATTCTTGTGCCAACCTTTCTTTAAACATCTATGACATATTTTATTTTTCTTAATAAATTGCCAACGATCATTTATTGTCATTTTGACAAACCTATCACAAAACTTCAATTCATGTTTTTGTTGACACAAGGGACAAATATTATTTTCTGAAATGCTACAATTTTCATTATTTTCAGCCACAACGTTCACCCTATCCTTGAAGCCTCTGCCATCCGTGTTAGGACGTGCTACAGTAGGTAACGAGCATTCAATAGCGCCGCCGAACCTACACTGCAAGTTAGCTTCACGGGAGAGGAAATCGGCAAACATTTCAATTTTACACAAGCTGCCATCGCACAAATGAGCGTAATCCAACCACCGTGGTCGCAATAGCGGTGGCAGCTTGTTCCACAGTGCCTGAAACAACTCGGGCGAGCGTAAGTAATCCGGCTGATTTAACAGGCGGATTACTTCCACACAATTCTGTACTCGGCTGGCAAAAATTACGAGGTCTTTACCATCGTAGCTTACCTTAGGCAGCGCACGTATCACAGACACTTCATGCATCACGACGAGCTTGGGGCGGCCGTAGCGCGCGTCAAGCGCAGCCAGCACCACCCCGGGGGCGCGCGCCGCCGCCAGCAGCCCCGCCACTGCGTCGCGTGCCGCTCCGCGCAGGGCGCACGACAGCCTCGCTAGATTATCAGTTGCCGAAACACCTTGAGCTGTATTTTCGTACGCACGTTTTAAAGCTAGCCAATCTAAATAGGACTTGCCATCGAACGTAGGCAAGTCTGTCTTCGTAGCAGTTTGCTTGTTAACTGTCTTAATTAATATTCCGAGCGAATTGATTAAGCGCGTCACTCCTCCATCTTCAATACGATCTTGGTTGAGAGCGTGTGTCTCCACAGCGTCTTCGCCGTGTGACGCTCTCATGCCCAGTGTCCCACACTGAGCTGTATCGCCGTACCTGAAATGTGGGTTGGCACTTAAAAAATGACGCTCATCGGGATTAGGCAATACATTTTTTACCCAATCTTGGACACTAGCACAGCTACGCATGCAGTGGCTGCCGCGCTGGCTGGCGTCCGCCTCTATGGCGGCGAGCTCAGCTTGTAATTGGAGCTCCGCGACCTGTCGCTCTCGCTCTAGTTGGAGCTCAGCTGCCTGTCGCTCTCGCTCTAGAGCTTTTTGCTCCAAATCAGCCAGGTGGCGCGCGTGCTGCGCCTGTGCCGCCAGCTGACGCGCCACGATGGTGGCGGAAGAGCGCGAGGTGGCGGCGCTGGCCGGGCGGGAAGGCGCCGGAGCCGCGGCGTGAGGGGGCAGGTCCGCGCTCTGCTGCGCGGGTGGGGCAGTCTCCCTCGCCGCAACTTGGGTGCCGTCTCCTGCACACAGCGCGTCCTCTTTTGCACGCTTAGAACGTGCTGAACGTGTATGCATTTTTCCGTTGAAGGACCAAATATTAACTACCGAAATGAATAATACGCTGGTTCGTGGTAGTACTAGATAAAAATCAATTTTTAATATGTCAAAAGTAATAAAAAAGACAATAGAAAAAAGTATAAAAACAAAGACAATTATAAAAGAGGTGCGTTCTGCACAATGGGGTAATTCTGTGGACGTTGCTAAATCAATTATAAACATTGTAGCACCTACTTTAGCAGTTATTTTTAACAATTGTATTGACCGTGGTGAGTTTCCTGATGTTATGAAATATAGTAAAATAATACCGTTGTTTAAATCGGGTAGTACATCTGACCCTACTAATTATAGACCTATTTCAGTGCTACCTACTTTTAGTAAAATTTTCGAAAAAGTTATTTTAGATCAACTGCAAAGATTTTTTAATAAACATAAATTATTACATAACAAACAGTTTGGTTTTACAAGGGGTCGTTCGACTACTGATGCCGGTGTTGAACTTTTAGGTCATGTTTATAATGCATGGGAGGATAAATGCGATGTTTTGGGCATTTTTTGTGATTTGTCCAAGGCATTCGACTGCGTTCTTCATGAAACATTAATCAGGAAACTGCATCACTACGGAATCCGGAACGCCTCTCTGGATCTTCTCACTTCTTACTTAAGTGATAGGATTCAAAGAGTTGATGTTAACGGGAAAAGATCACCCGGATCCGTAGTAACAATGGGGGTCCCCCAAGGCTCAATTCTTGGCCCGTTTTTGTTTCTTATTTATATTAATGACTTGCCTTACCTCATAAAGGATAATCATGATATAGTGTTGTTTGCAGATGACACTTCACTTTTATTTAAACTCAAACGTCAGCAGCTGGTTACTGACAATGTAAATAGCGCCCTCGCAAAAGTAGTTAACTGGTTTAATGTTAATAACCTACTTCTTAACGAGAAAAAAACTAAGTGTATTAAGTTCACTATACCTCATGTTAGACAAGTAAAAACTAGTGTTCTCATAAAGGGTGAAGAGTTGATTCCCGAAGATACCACAGTGTTCTTGGGCATAACTTTGGATGCCAAACTTCAATGGGGCCCCCATATAGATAAATTGTCGAAAAAGCTTAGCGCTGCAGCATACGCCGTTAGGAAAATTCGTGATTTAACTTGTTTAGAGACAGCCCGTTTAGTTTACTTTAGTTATTTTCATAGTGTGATGTCGTACGGTATTCTGTTGTGGGGAAATGCCGCCGATATTCAGACAATTTTTGTTTTACAAAAAGGGCTATTCGTTCAATTTACAAATTAAGTCCCAGACACTCCCTCAGAGATAAATTTAAAGAAATTAATATAATGACTGTGCCTTCTCAGTATATCTATGAAAATCTTTTGTATGCTCATAAAAATATCAATTTGTTTAAAAAATACAGTGACGTCCATAATGTGAATACTAGAAACAAACACAAATTTGTTGTTCCTACAACCAGGCTGAAGAAAATAAGTGGTTCGTTTAGTTGCCAATGTATACGTTTTTATAATAAACTACCTAGCCACATTCAAGAACTAAGCCTTAATAAATTCAAAAATTGTATAAAGCGGAAACTTTGTCAGAAAGCCTTTTATATTGTCAAAGACTATATTGAGGACAAAAAGGCTTGGGTTTGAGCTGCTCCAATAAATTTACACTATTAATGTTGATTTAAATACCTTTTTACATATTCTATACAATGACATGAATATTTTGTTTGTTATACTATTTTTAATTATTGTGAATGTGAAGACTACGTGGATCATTGTTTTTTATTTATTTTATCCTTTTCTCAGTTTTAGTTATAGTCTGACAGTTTGAGTAATTTATGCGGCCTACCCAAATGTCTTTTCTTTGGTATTGTTCGTCGAATCGTTAAGCTCCTTAAGTTTTGAGTTGAGCTGCACGATTACTGACAAATGTGTGCACTGACTGGACAGGTCCACTCAATCTGTGTGGTTCTTTCATCAAAAGACCATTTCTGACTGCAATCTGCATGGTCTTCACATGATCTGACCAAGATAATGTCTGGACTTTAAAAGAGACTGTGACCTCTGAGTTTGTTTCGGCGTTTCTTCTCAGAGTAGTCAGATAGGAAACGTCGAACTCATCTAGTTTAAAAAAAAATATGTTTGACGTGTAAAAGTGTTTGTACAAACCTACTTACAGAAAATAAATCATTTATCATTTATCATTTAGTATCCATTTACCGACAAGAGATTAAAACTATTCTACCAACTCTAAAACAAAACAGAATCAAACGAATCTCGTACATTTCACGACGATTAGATAAACAAACAAATACATATGTCTGTGTGAGGTTTGTGCAATCTCGTAAATACGTTTAAAGCGAGCCAACGCTATCTGGCGGCCACAAAGTGAATTATTTAAGTGCTTGGAACGGAGAGATGTTTTGAGTTATTTAATTTATTAGTCGCCGCATCGATTCCCAGTCGGGGCGGACGTAAAGTGCACTGGACGCTGCAAGGGATAGACCTACGAAGTTGTGGATGTGGTATGCAATACTATAATGGATATATAAAAAGATGTGTCAGAGCTATGTGTGGCCTTAAAATCACAGACAGTTGTCAACCGTTCTTTATACGTCTAAAAATTCTTACCTTGCCATCGTTGTACATATACGAAACAAATATGTTCGTCAAATCTAACATTTCATTAAACAAAATAGCTAATAAAAGTTACTACAGAAAATTACGCGATAAAAATAAGTCAGAACTCGAAGTAACTTATGGAAAAACTGCACTAACGAATAAAAGTACCTTTTTTATGTCTAAAAAAATATATAACAAACTACCTGAAAAAATAAAAACGTTAAATCTGGACGATTTCAAAAAGGAACTGTTAAGAATATTGATAAATAAATGTTATTACTCACTTCAGGAATATTTGGCCGATAATTCTATAATTACCTGCTTCAGAAAATTGTACATCATCTCACCTATTTTGACGATTTAGAATTATATTTGACATTAGAAGTATTATTATGACTATATCATTATTAATCTATTTGACATTTGAAATTGATTTATAATTTTTTAATTGATATGCATGTACCTATTGATTTTATTAATAATGTGAAATTCGACAATGTTAATTAATTATATTATAGTTTTTTCTCCCTGTGGCAACACTACAGCTAACAGCTGATTTGAATTTGTTCTTGATAATTTTAGCTTAAATATTTAAATTTTATATTTGTGAGGCCTATTTCCAATTACTCATCAAGTAAATAGGATAATACTGTGTATTTTGTATTAGATTCACATACTAAGTGCAAAATAAGTGATATTATATCAATGTGAATCGGTGACAGTTGCCGGCACAAGTGAATTTTTGCATTGTCATCTAGTTATCAGGTACAATATTCAGTAATTTACTTTCTTTTATTTTGTTTACGTGTTATAACATTACACCAGCAACTTATTTCACTTTTAATACAGTTGCTTGTTGATGCCAATGACCTTTGTACGTAAACATAACCCTAATTTGGTTTGGTGACAGAACTCCTTGCTTGTCATCTAATCTAAATTTCGAAATTTCGTTTTCTTTTTAAACTAATCATCTTTTAAACTGCTGCCACAACTACCTACTCTCTTCTAATTTGTTTGTCTTTTCCTTATTAATCATGATGACTCGCAGCACCCGTGCTCGCCATGAAGAGTCCAAACTCAGCCAGGCTTTGAGCGAACTTAAGGCGTCAAAGGAGTACTGTGACCAACTAAATAAGGAAATAAATGACAATGAAAGAGTGCTCTTTGATGCCCATGAATTGAATAGGAAGTTAAAAAATGAAATGGCTCAGATACATATTCAATACAATGATGCCATAGAAGCCCGGGATAGACTCCAAATTGTTGTGGACGGGTTCAGCCAATGTAGCATAGAGTATGAACAAGCTCTTAGTCACAAGCATTTACTTCAACAGCAGCTGCATGAGGCTCAAAGTCAGATTACAGAACTTGAGACCACAAATCTTAACATCACTGCCTCGCTGAATCAAAGTCTGTTCAGCGAATTGGTGTCTATTGCCCCGTCAATGGTTTCTGCCATAAACTCCACATGCAATATTGATTTGACAGGTGATGATGAATCAGAATCATGTAATTCAGTAAGGGTAGTCACCAGTAAAAACAAGCTAAAAAAATACATTAAAATTAATAAATACATTGTAAAAACTCAAAAAATGGTAAAAAAACAAAAATTCTTCACCAAAAATGTTAAACTTCATAGAGATAGATTAAATTTAGTTAAACAATTAGATAACTATTCTTTTAATTTGGAGCAAAGCAATAGGAAATACAACATTGACACACAGGCCTTGCAATCTCAACTTGACCATCTAAAGGAGAAACTTAGTTTAATGACCGACAAGTATAATACCTCCGAGGATCTGATAAGGGAATCTGTGTTGGCTATGAATGAGCTGGTTAACTCACAAACCAACAACTGTGAGTGTTGTCAAACAGCGTCCAATGTACCTACACCAGACCATTCATCGTCAACATGCAATACCACCTTTCCGCAGCCTTGTGTTGATTTGACAATTCCTGTTATTAATAGTTCCAATAAAAAACATTGTAAACCAATTGTAAATAATGAGATTGTATTATTTTGTGATGAGATTGGAAAGGATTTAGGTCACTTGTTGACACATAATTATCCGGGACACTCAATAATTAATTACTGTATGCCTGGTTGTTCCTTACTTGATATTATGAAAGAAATTATTAAATGTAACTTTAGTCAGGAAACAACATTATTAATTTTTATGGGAAATAGGGGAAATGTAAACAAAGGGGAATTGCTCAAATATCATAAAACATTGTGCAACCTTAGATTGAAAAAAATTGTGTTGTTTACATTCCCTTATAGTAACAGTTTGCCACAGGAAGAAAATAACATAAGATTTGACATTAACATGACTTTGCACAATTTGACATATAATGATAGTCTATTCCATTTAATTGATACTAACAATTATGTTGGTAGTAATTTGTATTTGACAAAAGATAGACATAATATTGTTATGTACTATCTTTCTAATTATCACAAAAGACAGATAGCTGTGTCGCTATCATATTTTTTTTCTATTTAAGCCAAAAATTTGGCTAAACAACTTGCTTCTTTTGAGCAATGCAATGACATTTTAAACAATTCTGCCAATAATTTGGCCACAATTATTAATGACATTGATTTTCATTTAAATTAGAAATTAGGACAAAAGAGGCAACCTCTTGCAAAAATGTAAGGGAGGTAAAATCAAATAAAAGTGTAAAAAATTTAAATAGTATCAACCTGGTGCATCAAAATATTCAAGGTTTTTTGAACAAAGATTTAGAAGTAGAATTATTCCTGAATTGTAACGATATAGACATTCTTTGTTTGACAGAACATTGGCTTAAAAGCCACCAGTTCATGTTCAATTTTAGTAATCACCAGGTTGGTAGTTCGTTCAGCAGAGTAAATGCTATACACGGTGGCTCATTAATTTTAGTAAATAAACAGCTTAAATTTAAAGATCGTAAGGATATTGTGAGCCTATCTGTTGAGCGGACAATTGAATTAGCCTGTATAGAATTGGAGCAGTTCATTATATTAAGTGTGTACAGGCCTCCATCAGGATTGTATGATTGTTTTGAAAAGGTTATGGATGAAGTATTGCACAAAATCTATAATTCTAACAAGTCTATCATCACTTGTGGTGATTTTAATGTTAATTTGTTAGAAAATTCTGGGTCAAGTACTAAAATTGTAAGTTTGTTTCAGTCATACAATCTTGCTAAACAATTTTTAGAGCCCACTAGAATAACTCCCACTAGTGCCACATGCCTAGATAACATTTATACAAATATTACACCAACCCACAAAGAAATTATTAATTTATTAGACTCAGATCATTGCGGACAATTGATTACCATTCCAAATCTAATAAAAAAAAATACTAAAAAGGATATCACTGTTAATCCAAAAACAGCTGATCGTTTGGAATCATTTAAAACTAAACTTTTGAGTAAATTACCACTTTTGTCAACTAATGATGACCCTAATGAACAATATAATGATTTTTTTAATATGTATTGCAGACAATTTGATAACACTTTCATTCCAAAGGCATTCTCGGTTAATAATAACACTTGCTTCAGTGACTGGGCCACCATTGGTATACATAAAAGTAGAAAACGACTTTATGAGTTGTATGATGAACGGACTTGTATTAACACTGCTGAATTTAATTTATATGTTAAGAACTATTCTAAATTATTTAAAAAAGTTTGTTGTATGGCCAAGTCACGTTACTTGAGTACAAAAATAAAAAATAGTAGTAATGTAATAAAAATGACATGGAATATCATTAATAGCGAAACAGGAAGGTCAAGCAACCGAAGTAGTGACTACAGCCTTGCTATTGATGACAACATAATTAAATCAGATTCCCAAGTCGCCGCGGCCTTTGAAAAGTTCTTCGCTGAGATTCCCGTATCAACTACTAAATCTCTAAGGTCATCACCCACTGCTGCAGAGTCTTTACTTAAAGAAAACGTTTCAGTTTGTGATTCTGAGTTTAATTTCCAATATGTTACCTGTAGTGACATAATTAAAACCTTTCACACGTTAAATATTAAAAAGACTGCTGATCTGTGGGGTAATTCTGTGGACGTTACTAAATCAATTATAAACATTGTAGCACCTACTTTAGCAGTTATTTTTAACAATTGTATTGACCGTGGTGAGTTTCCTGATCTTATGAAATATAGTAAAATAATACCGTTGTTTAAATCGGGTAGTACATCTGACCCTACTAATTATAGACCTATTTCAGTGCTACCTACCTTTAGTAAAATTTTTGAAAAAGTTATTTTAGATCAACTGCAAAGATTTTTTAATAAACATAAATTATTACATAACAAACAGTTTGGTTTTACAAGGGGTCGTTCGACTACTGATGCCGGTGTTGAACTTTTAGGTCATGTTTATAATGCATGGGAGGATAAATGCGATGTTTTGGGCATTTTTTGTGATTTGTCCAAGGCATTCGACTGCGTTCTTCATGAAACATTAATCAGGAAACTGCATCACTACGGAATCCGGAACGCCTCTCTGGATCTTCTCACTTCTTACTTAAGTGATAGGATTCAAAGAGTTGATGTTAACGGGAAAAGATCACCCGGATCCGTAGTAACAATGGGGGTCCCCCAGGGCTCAATTCTTGGCCCGTTTTTGTTTCTTATTTATATTAATGACTTGCCTTACCTCATAAAGGATAATCATGATATAGTGTTGTTTGCAGATGACACTTCACTTTTATTTAAACTCAAACGTCAGCAGCTGGTTACTGACAATGTAAATAGCGCCCTCGCAAAAGTAGTTAACTGGTTTAATGTTAATAACCTACTTCTTAACGAGAAAAAAACTAAGTGTATTAAGTTCACTATACCTCATGTTAGACAAGTAAAAACTAGTGTTCTCATAAAGGGTGAAGAGTTGATTCCCGAAGATACCACAGTGTTCTTGGGCATAACTTTGGATGCCAAACTTCAATGGGGCCCCCATATAGATAAATTATTGTCGAAAAAACTTAGCGCTGCAGCATACGCCGTTAGGAAAATTCGTGATTTAACTTGTTTAGAGACAGCCCGTTTAGTTTACTTTAGTTATTTTCATAGTGTGATGTCGTACGGTATTCTGTTGTGGGGAAATGCCGCCGATATTCAGACAATTTTTGTTTTACAAAAAAGGGCTATTCGTTCAATTTACAAATTAAGTCCCAGACACTCCCTCAGAGATAAATTTAAAGAAATTAATATAATGACTGTGCCTTCTCAGTATATCTATGAAAATCTTTTGTATGCTCATAAAAATATCAATTTGTTTAAAAAGTACAGTGACGTCCATAATGTGAATACTAGAAACAAACACAAATTTGTTGTTCCTACAACCAGGCTTAAGAAAATAAGTGGTTCGTTTAGTTGCCAATGTATACGTTTTTATAATAAACTACCTAGCCACATTCAAGAACTAAGCCTTAATAAATTCAAAAATTGTATAAAGCGGAAACTTTGTCAGAAAGCTTTTTATACTGTCAAAGACTATATTGAGGACAAAAAGGCTTGGGATTGAGCTGCTCCAATAAATTTACACTATTAATGTTGATTTAAATACCTTTTTACATATTCTATACAATGACATGAATATTTACTTTGTAAAGTATTACTTATACTATTTTTAATTATTGTGAATGTGAAGACTACGTGGATCATTGTTTTTTATTTATTTTATACTTTTCTCAGTTTTAGTTATAGTCTGACAGTTTGAGTAATTTATGCGGCCTACCCAAATGTCTTTTCTTTGGTATTGTTCGTCGAATCGTTAAGCTCCTTAAGTTTTGAGTTGAGCTGCATGATTACTGACAAATGCGTGCACTGACTGGACAGGTCCACTCAATGTGGTTCTTTCATCAAAAGACCATTTCAGACTGCAATCTACATGGTCTTCACATGATCTGACCAAGATTATGTCTGGACTTTAAAAGAGACTGTGACCTCTGAGTTTGTTTCGGCGTTTCTTCTCAGAGTAGTCAGATAGGAAACGTCGAACTCATCTAGTTTAAAAAAAAATATGTTTGACGTGTAAAAGTGTTTGTACAAACCTACTTACAGAAAATAAATCATTTATCATTTATCATTTATCATTTATATTTGTACGCCTCTGGGCAAAACATAGAGGATCTACTTATCCGTAACATCTCGCACAATATTGTACATTGACCTATGTTTACAAATAAAGCATTCATTCATTCATTCATTCATAAAAATGGCTTGTTTTCTTGACTTCTTTCTGCTTATTATCATGACCAGCCCCCCTAGACAAAATCCCTTTTCTGTAAACGTTAACACCAACGGAAAGATGAAATTGTATGGAGTTGACATTAGCTGCAGAGATGTCACGTGACTGCTGCTGTCAACTACATACAATTTGATCTTTTCGTTGGCTTTAACGCTTATAGATAAGGGATTTAGTCTAGGCCCCCAGCACAGCTAACATTAGATGTTGTATTATTATTGAAACTGTAAGTATGAATTACTATACATCTGTCAGTAATAAATGTGAGTGGTATATTGTCAGTGTTGCATTATAAAAATACTAAGGGCCTATTTCACGATGTCCGAATAGCCACTACTTACCAAATAAATTCAAAAAAACTTTTTTACAAAAAAAAAAATAACCGACTTCCAAAAAAAAAACTGCAAAGTGAAAAATAACTTTAATTTCAGAAGTCGGTGTCTTTGGATCTGTATTTTAGTTTTTTGCCACCGACTTCCGAAATTAAAGTTATTTTTCACTTTGCAGTTTTTTTTTTTGGAAGTTGGTTATTTTTTTTTTTTGTAAAAAAGTTTATTTTTCACTTTTAAGTGGGTCAGTTCGTAATTTATCTGAGTTACAATAGCCTAATGTCAACTGCTCATCATCTTTTACAAAATATTGTTTTTCCGATGCTGGGACGTTAATTGTTGAGGAGTTCTCCTAGTAAGAACCAGGAGAACTGGAGCTGACGAAGTGGAGCTGATCCTCCACTTCGCCATATGCATTGTGACGGACGAGCATAAATTGGTAATCGAATCGCAACCCGTGAAATAATTGTTATTAAGTAGTTCCGATGGCCATATGTGATCTTCCTCATCAGTTCCACTTCACCAAATGGTGCTTATCAAGAGTACATGCACAAGTTTCTATAAATAATACCCAAATCTCTATAGGTGTGCCTATAAAATTTGAGGGTTTCCCTCTATTTCCATGGGATCCCCTCATCAGATTCTGCCTTGGTGACAACGGGACTACCTCGAGAGCATACCCTATCAAATTAAAAAAGAAATTTCAAAATCGGTCCACAATTGACGGAGAAATCGGTGTACAAACATAAAATATATATATTTATATACGCGACGAATTGATAACCTCCTCTTTTTTTTGAAAAGTCTGTAAAAAAAAAGGATCAGAATTTGTATGACTATCTGCTAAGCAAGTTAATAGGGACTTAATCTTAGATGGTGAAACGCCTGTTTCACCATCTAAGATTAAGTCCCTATTAGCTTACCATTTTATTAAATTTTATTTTCAATCAACAAACGTAATGCTATATTGATAAATGATTTTATTTCTGTTAGTAGGTTTGTACAAACACTTACATCAATCATATTTTTGCTGTGTATTTGTTCGACTCATATGAAAATATCACAATAAATATTTTATTGAATATCAAATTGGACATATTTTGCATGCTCAAAGGTAACAGTTAATTCTATAAAGTATATATTTAATTCTCATGTAGCTAGTATTTCACATCCATTTGTTTGCTTGTTAAATACGAATTTGGGAAAAAAATTGTATATATATTTTATTAAGGACGTAAAAAGCTAACGCATGAATTTTCCGAAGTGCCTCCGGGCTATGTATCGACTAGGGTATCGTACTACGGTTTTCAGTGGATTTTTATCTGAAATATATGTACATTTTTTTGTTTCAAAAGAAAACCGTGTTGGTAAAAAATGAACGAAGCAAAAACGTATGTAAAGTGTTAGGTTTCTGTGATATTTAGTTTCCGTTGTGTACTTTTCCACGTAAAAGTTTTATGTGATGAACTAGCTGGAACTTGCCACGGTTTGCACTAGTTATTTTTGACATTCTAAACCTATCCGATAATGTAATAATGAACATATTTGAGGAAACCTGTAGGTTAAATAAAACTTAAACTTAGCACATGTGTGAGTACTATGTACCTACTCTAAAGCTACCATTTACTGGGTACGTCTTTATTTGACTTGGATGTGCCCTGGCGGCTGAGAGTGTGTCATGCTCACTCTAATGCCTCGCTGATGGTGGCGCGTGTGTTGGATCATTTAACGAATCCATGCGTCAGGTTCGTGAACGGGCGCTGTTGGTGGAGGCTGGTCATACCTTAGCTGCCACGGCTTATTTTAATTTTAATTTTGAATTGTTTTTTTATTTTTTTATTACGGACGCTTTTAACGTTCATCGTTCTCACATGTATAATTTCAACATGAATGATGTAACCAATATTTTGTAACCATATTTTGATTTAAAAGAGTGTCCGTGGAGTTTCTTGCCCGTTCTTCTCCATAGATCTACGTTTTGGAATGGGCAACTATCTTCAACTTTCTGACTTACCTACAGACCGACTCTTTGACAATTCAAAAGTGCCTGTAATTGGTTTAATTGAAATAAATGCTTTGAGTTTGAGTTTGAGTTAAACACTTGGTCCTAATTAGCAAGCACGTCATTAGTATTGCGTATCATAATGTTAAAAAAAAAACTGTGGCCAGACTGGGATCAATTATTTCTGCCCAGATTTTGATTAAACCTTAAGGTAGATCCACATTCCTTCTTACATCATCTCACAAACACAATCTGGTAGAAACATCGCTACCTTTGGGAGGTTCAGCGATTTACACAGCTTTGCTCCCTGACTCCGCCCACTTTGTGTAAAGTGGTATTTACATTGCCAACATTAATTGCATGTATGGTAAGTTGGGTAAAATTAATTCACAAAACGCTTGGCACGAAAGTATTTAGATTTCATGAAATTAATGCATGCATCATGAAATAAAAAGTTTACACGTGAAATTGTTAGTGAAATTAATGTCAAGAAAATCATTTTATCTTTACCCATGCTATAAATTCTCTATAAAAGTTTCTGAGCCAGTTCGCTTATTGCCAACATTAAAACAGTGTCATAGTAACCATGGTAACCATAATAGCATCCAAACGGGTGTTTTAATGTTGTACTGAATTTCATAATGCAACTCGTTTTCAAAAAAAGAACATTGTAATGCACGCGCGTTTCACTACAACAGCGCCGTAATTTTAAAAAATAACTTATTAGAATTCACGTCGTATACTATGACGCCGGCCGCCATGTTCGATACGAGTATTAGTATTGCAAAAAACTGTTTCAGAACCTTTTATAGAGAATTGATAACATGGGTCTAGATAAAGTCTTGTATGCAACTGTACATAATTAGGTATTAAAACACTCATGTGATACTATTATCACACCCCACATTCGTGTTTTAAGACCCCTTATTATACGTCAGTTGCATAAATAACTATTATGTCACTAATTTCGTAATGTAAATCGGCAATAGTGTTGTTCACCGATTTACATTATCGGCAGACGTTTTGCCGGCATGCCTAGATTCGGGAGAAATACTGATGTAAAAGACTTGTCTATGTATTCTCAGCAAACTCACAACATTGTTTAAAAGTAGTTGCAAGCAAGCTGTCTGTCTCTTTGTTTGACTGTACATCAATTAACTAGACGCTATCAATGCTTCATTCATGTTACTATGTTATTGAGCTAGGTAATTAAACTGGGAGTTAATTTGGACTGTCAGTTTATTTTACTGAGGACTGTCGGTTTCAGGCTAATTTTAGACTTGTTATTTGAATATTATTCGTAAGGTATTCTATTATGTAAGTACTATAATGTCTAATTGTGAATTATATTCACACATTTATTGTGTGAGGGAACTGCAACATTTATTTGATGTAATAAAAACTTTTTAACAAAAAAAAAACCGACTTCCAAAAATCACTACAAAATGAAAAATAACTTTGAATTCGGAAGTAGGTGTCTTTCGTTTTTTATTTACATTCTTTTTTTTTGCCACCGACTTCCGAAATCAAAGTTATTTTTCGTCGGTTTTTTTTTTTGTTAAAATGTTTTTATTTCTCGCTTTTTAGTGGGTCTGTTTATAATTTGTATAAGTTACAATAGTCTAATGTCAAGTAATCGAATCGCAACCCGTGAAATATTTATAATTGAGTAGTTCCGGTAGCCATCTCTGGTCTTCATCATCACTTCCACTTCACCAAGTGGTGCTTTCCGAGAGCAAATGCACGAGCTACTATAAAAAAATACCCAAATCGCTATACGTGTGCCTATAATATTTGAAGAGTTCCTTCGATTTCTCCAGGATCCCATGATCAGAACTGAATTTTGACAAAAATGGGACCAGTTGGGAAGTATACCCTTTCCAACAAAAAAATAATTTTTCAAATCGGTTGGCAAGCGACGGAGTTAAGCGCGAACAAACATAAAAAAAATACAAACGTCCGAATTGAGAACCTCCTCCTTTTTTAGAAGTCGGTTAAAAAGTTAGAAATAAATGGATATTTTACTAGTTATATATTACCTACTAATTGGTAATTCATTTACATACTAAATGAAACAGTTCTGTTATTTCAGGGAAAAGCTTTACCATTATTTAGATTAAAATGATTTTCAATCTGTTTTTTTTTTCGAGATGGATAACATGAACTGAGAAGTAATTAATTCAAAATACCTATAAATATCTAACGTTGCGGGACAGTTGAATTTTGCCAGACGAAAAACAAGTCCTACCACAGTAAAAGAGTCAGTTGTCACCAAAACGCCTCGTATATCCGTCAGAGGAGACAAATGCGGCCGAGCGGCCCGAGCGTGGTGCGCGGTGCGGCGATCACACCACCGACAAACTGGATGTTAGTTTGAGGACAACGTTGCGTTGATAGTGAACAAGTCATAAGAACATAGCGGACAGGGTTACGACGGTGGGACCAACTTGAAAGAAAGCCACGGCTGTCAAGCCATGTCCAATCACATGGCTTGACAGCCAATAGGGAATGATGAATGACGAACTTAATTTGAAAACATTGCCACATTGCAGAACCCAAGGTGGAAGAGAGGTGTGGAGGTCTGCCCGGCTTGGGCAGAGCACCGCCGTGTTCTCACGGAGGCGATCGGCGGCGGCGATCTCTCGCGTCCGAGCCTGGTCCAGGCCATGGTGCGGAGCGAGAGTGCATGGGAGGCCGTCACCTCCTTCTGCGAAGCAGTGATGCTCGCGAAGGAGGAGGCGGAACGCGTGAGGGAGAGGCAGCCTCACGTCCTCAGTCGCCGCAGGAGACGCCCTGGGCGGTGGGAATTGCGAGGCGATTTCCGGCCACCGTAGGCGCGGGCCTGCGGACGGTGAGTAGCGGGTAGCTCGCCGTCCGGTAAGGACCAGGCCCGAGTCGACGGCGCGTTGTGTTCCACGCGCGCCTCAAAGAGATGTCAGCAAGTGATGGGGTCCAATAGGGCCGACGCGCTGGGGTCGCGGGTTGTTTTAAGAAGATACCGCAGCCCTGGCATAGGCAACTGAAGGAACACGGGTGGGTTTTAGTCAGTAAAAGTCTGACACACCCTTCCGCTCCACCCAGAGCGGGAGAAGTTATTTGATGATTTCCCACCCTCAAAAAAAAAAAAAAAAGGTGGAAGAGAGGTGCCATAACTAATGGCTGTTAGCCGACGTTCGCACGGACGTAAAAAAATCGCGGCGGTATTTTATCGCGCACTGGATTGTCAACTCTCGGTGTTGAGCAGAGCTTCGAGAATCCAACCTAACAACAACAGAGTGCATCCCAGCGCGACGAAAAACACACTGTTGGATTTTCAACTCCCGGCCCTAAGCAGAGCGTTGAAAATGCAGTGCGCGAAAAAACATCGCTGTGATTTTCTTACACTCGTGCGAACGTCGGCTTACTGTTGACTGTCACTGAAGCAAAATGTAAACGAATAACTGTATAACCAGTTATTCGTTTATATTAGTTACTGCATCAGACTAACTTGTAACACGCGTATTCATATCAAAAGCATAAGTTTGTTAGTCTTATGAGTGGTAGTGGTGGTGGTAGTGGTGGTGTATTGTTGTTAAAATGAGCGCAGATTGGCGCACATTATCATGCTTTTGATAGCTTCTGTTCTAATGTTTCCGAGTCGTGATTGTGAGGAAGTACACCATTAAAATACTCCTAAACTTAAGTGAAAAAATTGATTGGTCGTCCAACAATTTTCCGTTTATTTATTTTCTCACATTCTGTACTTTTTGGCTGACTATTTTCTGCTTCTACATAGAAAGCTATTGTCTAACTGAATCGATTGGAAGGAATACATTCAAAGTAACCACTGCTGCTCACTTCTCAGGTAATTCCTACTGGCATGCAGAATGGCTGTCTAGTCTCCATTCACTGTTATCGTCCACGACGCAGGAGGAATTTCACAATCAGTTCAGAGGGGCTGGACCGCAGTGACGCGGCTGGAGCCGGCTCGGTACTGACACGTCACGTTGCGTGCACGCGAACATCGCTACATGGCAGGGAGAATAGACGGGGTACAAGCTGCAAGCGGTTAGCGGTTGAATGTTGTCGATGAATGGAAATTTAAAAAAAATATTCGACATGTTATAATTTTCTATGTGTCTTCTATCTATCTCTCTTCTATCAGTCATCAATATAAATAAAAAGAGAAGTCCTGACTGACTGACTGATTGGAGGTTCCCTTTATAATGTAGACAAGGAATAAGGAAGGAATTCCCGGTAGTACGTTCCCGTGGGATATTATCCGAAAGCCACGCGGGCGAAGCCGCGCGGTAAGTGCTAGTATTTTATATTCATAAGTTTACATAATACGGGGTGTAAGTGTAAATAGTGGCAATCTTTTAAGGGGTCATTGTACTCATCATTATGAAAAAAAATCAGCTGTTCAGTACATTCATTTTTACATAATTCGTCAACGTGTAGGAAGCAGCTGATTTTTTTTTCGCGATTTCAGGTTTTGTCCCATAATAAAAGTTGTTCATAATGATGAGTACAATGACCCTTAATAAGATTGCCAATATTTACACTTACATCCTGTATAATTATTAACAATTAAATAAATATACGATAGTTATCAGTAAGGGTGTAAACAAAAGTATACAGACTAATTTATCGTTTACTAAATTAGAATAGTTACCGAAGGCAGGACTTGTCGAGCAAGTTTTCTTACTTAAGAATAAAAATAAGAATTATTTATTGCGTAACTGTGTACAATCAGATCTTATAATATAACATAACAGTTTTAGGATCAACAGTCTACCCATGTCGGATATGCAATACTTAACAAAGAAAAGCAAATTATTTAATTAGTTCTAAGTGTTAGTTACATAAATAGTTTAAGTACCTACCTATTTATTGCCAAAAAACTCATGCAAATTATAATAAACAAGTAAGTAGTATAAGTTTGGCAAAAAAAAAACTTTTGAAAGAGCACAATTACAAATACAAAAAAATACCCTCGTGTGTAAAAAGTACACCAATTTAATGAAATCAACACTCAATTAGCTATTTAGCTGAATCAATCAACCAGCCTATCGCAGTCCACTGTTGGACATAGGCCTCTCCCAGGCTGCGCCACCACACCCTGTGCTCCGCCTTCCGCATCCAGTCTGTCCCAGCCACTTTCTTCAGGTCGTCGGTCCATCTAGCTGGGGGGCGTCCCACACTACGCTTACCGATACTTACTCGTCTGCTCCTCCGGCCATCGGTCCTGCGACAAACATGGCCAGCCCACTGTCACTTCAGTTTGCTAATTCTACAAGCTATGTCGGTTACTCCGGTTCTTTCCCGGATAACTTTATGCCTGATTTTATCCTTCAAAGAAACTCCGAGCATAGCCCGCTCGTAGACATACTCCTAAGGCTTCGATGCTTTAGCTGAATATTTAATTGCAAATAACACCCTTCCTAAAAACTAAATGCATTGGATGGGTGTATCATAAATTGTTGCAGTGATGATTGTGATGAACTTCATAATTATAATTTGGCTTTGAAATATTGCTCTCATTTATGTGACTTTGTGTCTTTATTCAGAATGGATTTCTTTAAACCTAACCTAAATAAGTTTTCAGGAAAATTTGTTACAAGAAATTTGTTTAGAACTGAGGTTATTATTCTATAATTGTTTTGTTAAGTTTCTTTAGAATTGTTTCCACTTTGTTTGTTATTTATCATATAAAATTTTTAATATAACGCGAAATTATTTCCAACCACTCCCGCGATAATCCGCGCTTTTCTGGCGGAAACGACAGACCAATAATGGAATTAAAGATTTTTCATGACCAACGTGGTACACTCGGCTCGGAGGAACTTGTAGCTAAGTAATTACAGCCACATGGGTTGATCCATCAGGTTAAGCTACGCTTGCCGGGGTTGGTCCGTGGATTAGTGACCATCTTTACATACCAAGACTCCTCCATGCCTCAGAAAGAACGTTAAGCCGTTGGTCCCGGCTGTCATTCCTGGATCTTTGACAGTCGTTTCGGGTCGTCAGAAGCCCGAAATTCTGACAACCAGTGTTACCAAGGGGTATCGTGTTACCCAGTTACTGGGTTGTGGAGGTCAGATAGGCAGTCGCTTCATGTAAAATACTAGTATTCAGCTGCATCCAGTTAGACTGGAAGACGACCCCAACATAGTTGGGAGGCTAGGCACAAGAACGTGGTACACTCAGCTATACGGCAGCAGCTGGGACTTTAGAGCGACTACAAACAAATTATAAGGCATGACAGAAAACATAAAACAAAGACGTAACCGCTCATAACTTGACGTGGCACGTTAATCAGACGGCCGCAGTACCATCCACCGATCCCCTGATTAATATCAGTCGTCTGCGCTCAGGGACGCGAGTTTGGAAACTGCAATTGGGTAATACTCTCTCTAAGCGCTGCATAAAGCGGCTCCCTTCCCCGAACGAAATGGTGCAGCGGTGATACATGTCGCTGGAATTGCGACATGTAACCAATAAGCAGATGGAAGGTTAAGAAAACTATTGGATTTTATTTATTTAAACTTTTCGCACTAAGAGCTGTATTTATTTAAACTTTTCGCACTAAGAGCTGTATTTATTTAAACTTTTCGCACTAAGAGCTGTATTTATTTAAACTTTTCGCACTAAGAGCTGTATTTATTTAAACTTTTCGCACTAACAGCTGTATTTATTTAAACTTTTCGCACTAAGAGCTGTATTTATTTAAACTTTTCGCACTAAGAGCTGTATTTATTTAAACTTTTCGCACTAAGAGCTGTATTTATTTAAACTTTTCGCACTAACAGCTGTATTTATTTAAACTTTTCGCACTAAGAGCTGTATTTATTTAAACTTTTCGCACTAAGAGCTGTATTTATTTAAACTTTTCGCACTAAGAGCTGTATTTATTTAAACTTTTCGCACTAAGAGCTGTATTTATTTAAACTTTTCGCACTAACAGCTGTATTTATTTAAACTTTTCGCACTAACAGCTGTATTTATTTAAACTTTTCGCACTAAGAGCTGTATTAAGGCAAACTTTATGCCTCAGGCATTCTCTACCAGTCAAGAGATTGATGGCAGGTGCTCAGTATGAGAAGCATAAATAGAAAGAATACTAAAAATATATCTTAATTAATTGGCTCCTGTAACACAGGTGTTGCTACTTAGCACAGGAGTCAGGGCTTTAATTTACTTGTGCACCTTTTTTTATGGCAATAAAGAATGTTATTTATTTATTATTATTTATTTAATTATAAATAGATTTCCGATGGGTTCTGTTGAAAGTTTGATGGATGTTTTATTTACGTACGCAGGTACTCGTGAAACAGAATAAAAAAAGTTCTTTTGTGTATTTTATGGGCAAGGATGGTTCGTATTATCCTTATTGCTTGGAGCTTCACACGTTTAGTTTACCCGATAATTCCATTTTCAGTCACAAAGATTACCACTGTATAGCTTGCGTATACCACGCATGTGCAAACTTATAAACGAACGCAGCGACCTGGTTGACGTCCACGCAGGCTCAATGTCGATGTTTGTAATACGTAATTAGTATTGACATTTTAATTAAGTAACTATCTAGAATTTAAGAAACTATCTAGAATTTAAGTAACTATCTATCTAGAATGTAAGTAACTATCTAGAATTTAAGTAACTATCTAGAATATAAGTAACTATCTAGAATATAAGTAACTATCTAGAATTTAAGTATCTATCTCGAATTTAAACTAAACTTTCTGACTTAATTCTGTCTATAGAACTAAATTTATAATTACAAAGCATTTTGCATGTGGTGTTTGCCTGCTATTGGTTGTGCAGTTAGACATAGGACACAATTACTTATATGTTCCTATCAGTATAATATCTGTAACAACTGTTGGTGAACCTTAATTAAATAAATAAATAAATAGCTAGGTAGGTGCGACTAGAGGCAAAATGGGAAAACTAGTCTATTTTCACATCAAAACTGCAGTGCGATTCTGTAACCATCTCACCGTGAAAACTTAGGTGAAATGAGCGTGGAGTGAGCTGTCAATAGTGTCAATTCCTAGCAAAACAAACGCACTTCACCTAAGTTTTCACGGTGAGATTTTTACAGAATCGACCGGCTGTTCTAGCTCCTACCGTGACCCCACTCACGACAGTATACATAGTTCATACAACCTTGCAATTTCCCGTCGCTTTTTGTGCGCCAAGCCTATCAACGCCATGACATCAGATAACTGTGCGCAAAGCTTTATACGGAGCACAAACACTGTTCGTCAAAGAAACGCGCCATCATTCAATTTAAGCCCGGACTACACTGATGGCTTTGTCACCGACGCGCTCAGCTTTCAAGTTATTAAAAACTGTGTTGTGTTTGGCTGGTATGAACTGGGTTTTATTTTTGTGTTCGTTTGGAAATGATATTATTTACGTTTCTTTTGTACGTTTGTTATTTACAAAAATATGGGAATCCTGCAGGCCAATTCTCGTACTTAAAAAACGTTAAAATTCAAGTTGCAGTGTCATCTCAGCGACAATCAATGTCAAAAATGTAGGGAAATTAGAGGCTTTTTTGACAGATTGCGACTGGAGATTAGAATGCGAACGTTCTTAAAATTACGAGAATTGCCCCTCAGGTCATTTTAGATGAGTGAGTCTGTTAGTTTGGCGGTCTTTTACTCATCAATGAAAATATTTTCAAGACTTTTAATAGAAACCCGGGAAATACTTTTAATAGAGTGATCAATTAATTTTATTTTACAGAGCCTACTTTACTCTTACCTACGAACAAGGTAGCGCTACCTACAGGGTCCATCCGTCATTTAATTATTTTGTGCTCGTTAAAAATTAGTATTTAGTTGCCCATCAAAAAAATACCTACAGAAAATTATACAGTTAGAAAACAGACTTTGGCTTTTGTTTTTAACATTATTATGTTGCCCGTTACAAAACGTGTACAACTGTTAATCCTTTGAAATTCCTGGGTCCGACAAACCAAATGTAATTGAGTATAATACTGTACAAAAACCCACATATAAGATAAGATAAGATAAATGTTTATTTCTCACCACAATATTATTGAAAATACACAATACACCATGAATGCATTATTTGAATATTGTGGGAGACTGGTGCCTGAGCTAAGCTCTAGGCCTGTATTTCAGGACACCAGGTCTCCGCCCTTTTACAAAATAAAACTTTTTATGTATGTACTTGTACACTGACAAAAAATTAAAAGATAAAAAAGAAAAATCAAGATTTTGTAAATATTGGTGGCTCGAATGAAAATTTCAAACTTTACATATACTTAAGCTAAACTTTTTTAACTAGTGTTACTTGTGTGTGGAAGAGTGTGAGGGTGTGTGAAAGGGGGCGTGTGTGTGTGTGTGTGTGTGAAGTGGTGTTGGTCTGAGCGAGTGACATACTTTAGTACTAGGGTATTATAGACGTAAAGGTACACGGTATATCAAATTACTTTTGGATTCACTGACTCGGAATATCAAAGGTATGTTATACAAAACAATTCGTAGGTAACTACGTTCTTTGTCACAAAGTAGTTCGCAAACTCTTTTCTGAATATAATATAAATAATATTACGAGTGCTATAACCATGAGTTAAGTCCCCCGCAGACAGGTGCGACGAGCTGGCGTGATGCGACCCTGGTGGAACAATTTCTATGAAAACTTCATTAAAATTGTTCTACCGCAGTCACGTCACGCCAGTCTGCGGAGCCTTTATGTTGTTTTCTAGGTATTCATATGCAAACTAAAAACATACTTATAATATTCACATAATAAGTCTTTCCCTTATTCATGATGATGTTAGCTTTTGCCAGCGGCTTCGCCCGCGTGGATGTCGGAAATTATCCAACTAGAACCGTAACCGTAAACTCATTATAACAAATAAAATGACAAACCTTTGTTAAAAAATTAATGTAAATTGTTAAAAAATTAAAATTATTGTAAATGTGAGCACTATGTGGATCTTTTTTTTTTCTTTTTTAGTTTTATTGATGGTCTGATATTTTTGAGTACTTTATGCGACCTACCCAAACATCCTTTCTTTGGTATTGTTCGTCGAGTTATTGAGCTCCTGAAATCCTGAGTTGAGCTACACGATTGTTGACAAATGCTTGCACTGACTGGACAGGTCCACTCAAATTTTTATGGTTCTTTCCTCAAAAGACCATTTCAGACTGGATCTACATGGTCCTCACATGATCTGACCAAGATTATGTCTGGACTTTAAAAGAGACTTTGACCCCTGAGTTTGTTTCGCCATTTCTTCTCAGGGTAGTCAGATAGGAAATGTCGACTTCATCTAGCTTATTTAAAAAAAAAAAATTATGACGTGTAAAAGTTGCGTTAACATCTTAATACAACTGGGGTATCCAATTGATGTGAGCAAAGTAATGTTTATGTAGGAGCGTACATATGATCAGGTAATTGCTAGCAATAAGTCAACACAAGCAAGTAAGCAGGAATTATCTAATTCAGTATTATATAGTGCCGACGTGCGCAAACAAGTAATACTAATCCTAACAATTACATAATGTTATGTTTATTCAGAATATACTCTTATGATATTATAATTACTGTAATTACGGTAATAAATATTGTGTTACTGTACTAATAAATAAGCTTATGCTTAATATTAATCTCGTGGCGAAGTAATTGAATATAACATTAATATCTGGTTACCAATTTCAAATTAAATACAATAAGATAATTTAGCTCAAGAATCAAGCTTGAACAATATGCAGTATTGATATTTTCCTTTTACTATACACAACATAACATCCCGCATATTTTCCTCAAATGGTTAAAAAATAGGCAGGCACTGATGTCGAGAACAGGCTCAAAGCTGCCATAAACCTACCCACAATGCGACTCAAGAACTGCCTTCAGAAGTTGGTCAAGGCTTTCGGCCATCAGACCATTTGGCCGTTACGACAATTGGCACAATGACAGACCTCGTGTGTCAGATGATTTGTTTTACAAATGCATTTATTTATTATTCAATCAATCAATCTGCCTAGCCTTTTCCCAACTATGTTGGGGTCGGCTTCCAGTCTAACTGGATGCAGCTGAATACCAATATTTTACATGGAGCAACTGCATATCTGACCTCCACAACCCAGTAACTGGGTAATACAATACCCCTTGGTAAGACTGGTTGTCAGACTTTCGGGCTTCTGACGACCCGTAACGACTGTCAACGATCCACGAATGACAGCCGGGACCAACGGCTTAGCGTGCTTTCCGAGGCACGGAGGCGTCTCGGTATGTAAAGATGGTCACCCATCCACGGACCAACCTCGGCAACCGTAGCTTAACCTGATGGATTGACCCGTGCGGCTGTTATTACATAGCCACGAGCTCCTCCTCCTTATTATTATCAATCTCAAAACTCAAAGGTTTATGTCACCATCACAAACACCACCGGGTCACACAGGAGACATTTCAAGCTACATCTTTAAACTGGTGCACAGATTGAAACATTTACTAAACTTAGTTAGTCTAGTATGTTTGTGTACACTTGCGAACAAACGCGTTCACTGTGCTCGCTGTGTTGGTGATGCATCTTTGTGAAGTGCCATGGAGTAATGAATTTCATAGATATGCCAAAGGAAACAAAACTGATTAATTAAGTGTCAAACATGTGAAAGCCAATTTAATCATAATGGATAGTTAATTTTTATTAGAGTTCCTTACACACGAAAAAACCGATTATAAGATCACTTCATTTTCCGTCTGTCAGTGTGTTAAGTTCCTTTTTCTCAGGAATGCGTGGCGTGGAGGTATATCAAGTTGAATTTAATATCAAATAAGTAGGTTTGCGGTCCATTGGAGCGCTAACAAAATCAAGCTGCGGTTGGAGAATTGACCGTGACATAATATTCATGTATGGGAGAACATATTTTTCAACTACAATTTTCAAATTGTTTTTGGGATAATTTCATCCCAACAGCGGAACCCTTCATTGTGCGTGGTCCGACACGACATGCACTTCGACAGTTTTAATCACACTTGCCCCAGTTATCTAATTCTATTTAAATGTTATCTATCTATCTATCTATATAAATAAAAAGAGAAGTCCTGACTGACTGACTGATTGACTGACTCATCAACGCCCAGCCCAAACCCTTGGACCTAGAAAGCTGAAATTTTGCTCAGAGGTTCCCTTTATAATGTAGACAAGGAATAAGGAAGGAATTCCCGGTAGCAGGTTCCCTTGGGATATTTTCCGACATCCACGCGGGCGAAGCCGCGGGCAAAAGCTAGTTTACTATAATCATGCTATTATTAGTTTATTTATAATCTTGTAGACAACCTGCGACCAGCCCATGCTTTCGCGCGGTTTTACGACTTTACAAAACATTGAGATTTTTTATTATAAATGTAAGTTTAATAAAGCATCAAAACAAACAAACCTTTTCATTATTCATGTCTCAGATGTGTTGCTGACAATTTGATAATAATAACCATTTATATGGCTACAAGGTTCTATAGGCACTTGGCTGAAATCGTCGCCATCTTGTTTTTTTTTTCAATACAATATCTGTGTCAATTTCATTATGTTTACCAAAAATGCCGACCTTTTTTTTGTGGACGGGAAATCATCAGATGACTTCCCCCGCTCTGGGTGGAGCGGAATGGCGTGTCAGACTTTTACTGACTAAAACACACCCGTGTTCCTTCAGTTGCCTATGGCAGGGCCACGGTATCTCTTTCGAACAACCCGCGACACCAGTGGCATCGGCCCTCTATCTCTTTGAGGCGCCTCCTGGGCCCCTTCCCCTTCCCTACCCCCTATCAATGTCATTCGGTCGCCAAAAGATCCTTGCAGTACTCGTATCATATCTTCTCTTATTTAATCACTCCGTGCCAGTACAGTCGCGAGCAATTTGGTGCAACACGCGGCCGCTCGGCTGTTCGTGCACAAAGGAGCTAACGCACACTTTACATGTTAATGCGCGCATTTTTACAACTACCCGCCATTCAAATGCATATGCGCCTCGTTGCTCCAACTGTGTGATAATTGATTTATTTTACACATACATGCATTTTTGTGTTCCATGTTTGGTTTTTAGGAATTTCGGTGAGGTTGGCCAAAATGTTTTGCTTTGTAACCCAAGAGAACGTAGATTATTACAGTAAAGCTTCTTTCATGTGAAAAGTTTAACCTTAAGTTTAATTTTATAATTTTAAAATAAATTAGTTACGTACAAGGAGGTACAGGAGCTCGTGGCTAAGTAATAACAGCCGCACGGGTCGATCCGTCAGGTTAAGCTACGCTTGCCGGGGTTGGTCAGTGGATGGGTGACCATCTTTACATATCGAGATTCCTCCGTGCCTCGGAAAGCACGTCAAGCCGTTGGTCCCGGCTGTTATTCGTGGATCTTTGACAGTCGTTACGGGTCGTCAGAAGCCCGAAAGTCTGACAACCAGTCTTACCAAGGGGTATCGTATTACCCAGTAACTGGGTTGTGGAGGTCAGATAGGCAGTCGCTCCATGTAAAATACTGGTATTCAGCTGCATCCGGTTAGACTGGAAGCCGACCCCAACATAATTGGGAAAAGGCTAGGCAGATGATGACGTACAAACTTACATTTGCAGTTGGAATGTATGGGAGAACATGACAATATGATTTTCAACTACAATATTAAGTTGGTTCTTGGGATGACATCCCAACTACGGAACCTTCATTGTGCGTGGTCTGACACGCACAATGAAGGGTGGCCAGTTTTTTTTTTTTGATTCCGTATTAGTTTATTAGACAATTTTATCGCATTACTCACTTTACGTAGCGGCGTAGCATTTTCGTAGCTATTTCGTAGCACGCGCGTAGCATTTTCGTAGCAGTCTGTAAAATATTGAATTTTAATTTATCTATCACGTAATTTACACAATTACAATTAACGAACCAGGCTTCTAAGGACGTTTCCTCATATTGTTATGATAATTTATTAAACCTCACGTGTCTGAGTTTGGGCTATTATTAGACCCAAAACCCCAGCGGTGTGGGGGGGAGGGGTTGGGGGTTAGTTTCGAAGCTGAGGATATGTTTTCCATCGAATGGTGTTTTTTATGTCCGTTTGCCCCGCACGGCCCCCCAGAATTTGCGTTTTGATTGTGCACCAATTCAATGTACTCGCCTCTAGGAGTATATGTACCGGTTTCTTTTTCAATGTACCTCTGTACTTTTGAAGAAATATGCAAAAAAAGGGGGTCGTGCCAGCCAAACGTTATCAGCTCGGCCCCCATGTAACTTGAAAAATATATAGCGTTTTAAAAAGTTTCTTAAACTCAAGGAATGTACTCTATTAACACGTTATATGTGCCGCAACAGATATTGTGAATTCGTAATAATAAATAATTTATAGATGTGGATAGGGGGCCGTGCTGGAAAAAACAATTATAAGAAAATATCTAAAAAAGACAAAACACCCTTATCCAAAAACTATTAGAAAATAATTGATGTGCGGCAAGTAACATATGTACCGCTTTGGTTTCTCATACAACTTGCTAAATTTGAAAAATAAACCAATTTTAGTTTATTCAGCACGGCCCTCTATAGTTGCCTATATCTTTTTAAATATGACATATTTGTTTATAAAATTTGACTTCCTGAATTACGTATAGGAGTACATTTATTCCAAATAAATTGCGATTCTGCTGTATTAGTACTTTAAACGATAAATTGAATTTAAAATATCATTACAACTTATGGGGTGACCATGATTCCATATATTAGGTAGAGTGGGCTGCATCAATTGGGTACCCCTCAAAAGACATGTGGGTTCAAATCCGTGATAGGCCGAAGTTGGTTTTTGTATTTTCAAAAACATTTTATTATAAATTAATGAATTGTTTTTGTGAATAAATAAGTTTATGCTAGTATTTATTTTTAACTAAATCTGTTTTTATTATTGTCTTATTCAATAAAACGTTAATACTTCTAATATTTGACATTTACGACAGGGTTGACATTTACGAAGAGTTATTCAACGTCTAAATAGATCAGAGGTTTCAAGGCCGCTCGCCGTGCATAAGATTGGAGGTTCAAATCTTAGGCACGAATTGTGTTTTTTATCATACATTATGTATTTTTTTTTACTATAAAGTCTTTTGTATTTTAAGTACCCATTTGTTTTTTTTTTAATTTAATTTTAAAACAAGAAAAATAAAACCCTGTAACTCTTTAAACGTCGATTGACACCCAGGTGTGCAGATAACAATAAAAAATCTATTGCGTCTGCTAATTGGCGTGCGACGGGTTAACAATAATTTAATAATATTTAATATTGATATTATGTTACAAAACTACAAAGATTTATATTTTACAATCATTTGATTTGACAGTTACCTTAGACATATTTTGCCGACTGAGACAAACGGGTTCCTGGACAAATGCGAAAGGTGAATCAAAACTAGACTCGTCAGACGGTAACTTCATTATAGGTTAGTAAAATATAATGCATAACTACCCTCTAATAACAAACTATTCATTCACTACGATTTCATAGACAGAGACAGAGTTACAACGCCAAGTAGATTGATAATTCATTGAGTTATTAACTACCTAACTGGCTTAGTTGGTAAGAGCTCGCGGTTATCGTTGTATATATAACCAATGATTCGATGATTCGATGGTTCGAATCTCGTCCGGTCATAAGAAACACTTTTTGTATTATTCTTAAGATAAAGATAAAGATAAAGATAAATTTATTTGTTAAAACATGTGTAACATGATACACGAATGCACATATTGATGGAAAATATTGTTATTGAACCAACATGTTTTGCCTCACTCGGCGTACAAAATGTTTTTATTATTATGTAGTAATTAAATTGGCAATTATATTCATATTCATTCTAAATTCATTACAAAATACAAAACAAATAAATAATAACTGATGTCAAAATATTATAGTTTAGGTACTTATATTATTGTCTAAATAAATTAAATTATGTCCAGAATATTCATTATTATGCAGTCAAATAGAATCATTCAAAAGTCAATTGATTTAAAATTCACATTATTCAATTGTTATTATTAATTATGTATATTAGAAGTCTGAATAGAAAAGTCCTTTTCATTTAAAAAATCGATAACATTGTAATACACTTTACTAACTAAAAAATTTCTCAGCTTATTTTTGAAAAGTGCTAAGGGCAGTTCTCTCCAACTTTTAGGAAATTTGTTAAATATGATAGGAGCCATACAGAAAACACTCTTGCGCATGAGGGATGTTCTCGCAGCATGAGAGCATACCCTGCTGTTGTCGCGCCTATTACGTGGGACTACTTCATCTAATCGTTTAAATCGGTGTGGATTTGTTTTGACAAAAACAGCTACCTCTAAAATGTACAGACATGGCAAAGTAAGTATTTTATATTTTTTAAAGTACGGCACGCAACTATCAGTAGGTTTCATTTTAAATATTGAACGAACGCATCTCTTTTGAGCCTTGAACACCGTGTCTTTATTTGTTGAGTTGCCCCAAAAAATGACACCATAGCGTAGATGAGATTCCGTTAAACCATAGTAGGCTGTAAGTAATGCCTCGACACTTATTATAGACGACAATGTGTGCAGGGCATAGGCAGATTTACTGATTTTCTTGCACAAGATTTCGATATGGGTTTTCCAATTCAGTTTTTTGTCAATGTGGAGCCCTAAAAATTTTGTTGTTTCTACCTCTTCTATAGGCTGGTCATCGTAGTGTACATTTAAATTACTCTTACTATTGATTCGTTGACTAAAATGTATTAATTTAGTTTTAGTCAGATTAATTTTTAAGTTATTGTCATCTAGCCACTTTACCATTAGATTTATAGAATCATTTATGTCACTTTCATAAGTATCAACACTTCTACAAGGTATCGTTATGGTGCTATCATCGGCAAATAGTGTCAGAGGTTGAGGGATACATTTCGGTAGATCATTAATGTATAATATAAATAAAGGAGGCCCTAGAACACTCCCCTGTGGCACACCAAACGAAACTATACGTTCTGAGGATTGATATACAATGTCATGTTTACTTTTCATATTAATTTGGTTTATATTTGTTATTTGAATTCGGTTATGTAAGTAAGATTTAATTAGATTGTTGACATTTCCTTGAATTCCATATGCTTCAAGTTTATTTAAGAGTGTACCATAATGCACATAATCAAAGGCTTGCGTCATATCACAAAATACGCCACAGACCGGTTTCCTTTTATCCACGTTAAATGTAACATTAAATAAGAAATCATAAATGGCTACATTAATCGTTTTACCTATTCTAAATCCTTTTTGTTCCTCGCATATAATATTGTGTCTTTCTATAAATGAATTAAGTTCCTTGTAAATGTATTTCTCAAAAATTTTAGAAATTATAGGAATTAGTGATATGGGCCGATAATTATCCATTAACTCCCTATCTTCTTTCTTAAACAGTGGCTTGACGATAGAAACTTTTAAAGCATCAGGGTAAACGCCTGCGCTAATGCTGAGATTGATGACATGACTCAAGTGACCGCAGATTTCATCCGCAACATGTTTTAGGATATAAGTAGCAATACCGTCGTATCCCACACTGCTTGTGTTATTTAAGGACATTATTATCTTTTTAATATCGTCGGGTATACTTGGGGCCATAAACATAGTTTTGTTATTAAAATCTAACGTACACGACCTAGGTCTGCCGTCGACATCCAGTTTTGGCTGTATTTTATCAATAAAAAAATCGTTAAATGCTTCTGCAATAGTCTTGTGATCAGATATGACGAAGCCACCCATTTTAATTTCATCTATGTTAGATTTAGGTACGTTATACTTTGCACGATTGATAATTTGCCACGCAATTTTCGATTTGTTTTTAGAAGTTCTTATATTGTAATTATTTTGTGCTTTTTGTGTATAGCGGATAATTTTTTTGTACATTTTGGAATAATTATATAATATGGTTTTATTAATATTGCTACGACTATGTCTAAACTGCCATAGTAGTCTCCTTTTCTTTTTACTGCATAGTTTAATCCCTTTTGACAACCACTTAGTTCTTCTTGTTGTATTTATTTTAACCACTTTTAATGGAAAACACAGATCGTATAATAACTTGAAAATCTCAATGAAATGATTATAAGCTACATTTGGGTCATCCGTGTCATATAGTTCTGAAAAGGTAAGATTCATTAGATGGTTTTTAAATTTTAGTAGATTTTCCATACTATAGTCTCTTCTAGTAGCGTACCAATACTTAATACAACATATTTTTTGTACTGGACACTGAAGCAGCTGTGCTGTATGATCCGATAATGCCCATTCTAGTACTTCAGTCTTACATGCGTTAAAGTTATGCGCAAAGTTGTCAATGCACGATAAACTAGCCATGCGAGTTGGTTGTTTCAAAGCAAGTTTCAGATTGTAACTCAATAAAAGATATTCAAAGTCATTAGTTGCACTATTTTGCTTGAGTACATCAATATTAAAATCTCCGCAGATTATAATTTGCTTACAGCATTTACGTAAAATTTCCTGCAAGAGCAATTCAAGTTTGTCGAAGCAATAATTTAAATTATTTGAGTCCGGAATTCTGTAAATACACACAATTATTATCTTATAACTAGTCAGTTCCACGCCACAGCACTCAAATATACCTGGCGTTGATAACTTTGCTATTTTTGGCAATTCTTTCCATTGTAGCCCATTTTTAACAAGGATACATGCACCACCCCTTTTTTGTTCCATTCTACAATAATGTGCAGCTAAATTATAGTTAGGTAAAAATAATGAATTTTGATACCCTTCCATGATAAAGTGCTCCGTAATACACAATATGTCAACATTTTTCTTTTTATTAGATAGCTCCTCTAGACATACCAACAGATCATCTGCTTTATTTATCAAACCTGCTATATTTTGATGCAATATGTTGATATATCTATTAGAGAAAAAACTGTTCATTTTCATCAGTCTCATTGCTTGGTACAGTGTGAGGCAAATCTGTCACTTTATCAGAAAAATTATACGAATTTAAGTCATTATACAGTGTAAATTCATTAATCATTAAACTTATATTATGCAATATACTGGCCATACCACGATTATTTACAGAGCTACTACTCTTAGTAAACATACTAAAATCATAATCAAGATAATAATTAGAATCAAACAAGTAAGCATAATTATATGAAAAAGCATCCAAATAGATTAAACTGTTAAAGGTTTCAATTCTCGAATTAAACATTGTAGAGTAATCATTTAGTTTGAACGTAGGAGCACATAATATGATATTTGTGTGCTGTAATTTTGACAGAGTTTCACGAATACTGATAGTTAGTTCGACATAGTTCTTTGTCCGACGAAAGTCTTCTTCCCCGACAAATATCAAGCAGTAGTCATTCATATTGTAGTCCTTTAATTTGAGATCCAAGTCAGAGTACTTAACACCACAGTTGGGTGTCAGGTAGTGGCAGATTCCATAGTTAGGGAATATATCTTCTACCATTTCTAACATTTTATTATTCTTATTGCTACTTAAAATACATAATTTACTCATTCTGGTTTCGTTCGGTTTACTGTTACAGTTTAATTGTGTAAGTTGTGCTTCAGTGTTTTTTTCCTTATTACCAGTACTGTGGATAACGCCATCTGTGATCGATTTATACAACTGTTGATGATTTTGAACACTGGTTGGCGATGTGGATTTCTTAGCTCTAGTGGTAAATCCTTCACATTCACTAGACTTTTCTGTGTTTTTTCTCACACACTGGTTGATTTTTGCAGATTTTTTCCTAATTTTTGATGTTTGTACCTTTAACTTAGCCGGGAAGCATGTCACTGTTTTATACAATGCATTCTGTTTCTGTAGCTCCTGGTTAAGGTGGTTGAGCTTCGTATTTTCTAGACTTAAGTTTTCTATTTCATTGTGAGCACTATTGAGTTCCAGAGTTAATTGTTCTAATTGATGTTTTAATTTGGTAATTTGGTCATCTTCGTCATCAGAAATGTCAGGTAAGCTGGTTGTGGTGCCATCTATCGGTGAGTTAGTTAATAAAGTGTCCTCATCCGTAGCAGTAGTATTTGTTTCAGACTTTGAACGGTTACGTCTAAACGTGATGTTATCTAAAAAAATCATTTTAGAGTGTTGTTAGAGTGCGAAACAAAAGGACCCAAAGAGATGGACCATCAATCGATCAATGTTCACCACCGTCACTTTTGTTACGCTACTCGCCACTAGATGGCGTTGTTTACAGTTTCATGCGAATCTGTTTATTTTTCCACATTTGCAACCCCAGAATTAATGTCATTTAATTGATCTTTTCACCACTAGATGGCGTGTCTTACAGTTTTAGTTAGATTCTGTTTATTTTTCACATCTGCAACCCCAAAATTAATGTCACTAAATTTATTTTAATTGATCTTTTCGCCACTGGAGGCGTTAGTAAGGGTACAGAGGTCACTTTTCAAATAACAGATTTTCTAGCAACGGCTTATACAATCATTTATCATCGATTAATTTCACTGTTTGGTCCAATTTTGTCACACTAAGTTATTGATTTTAGTTTTAAATATATTTTCTATATACTTCATTGGTCAGAAAACACCTATTGTTCAAATTCACTATTTTGAGGAGAAAGGCACTGTTTTTACTTAACACTAATTCATATGGGATATTACTTAGTTTTAAAAGGCACTAACACTGTCACTTATGTAGTTCTAGATTTGCAATTTAATTTAGCATAGTATTCACTATTAAAACTTTTGTTTGTTTATTTATTTATTTTAATTACGCGGGCGATGTTTACTGCGCTAGTGTTGCCACATGGAGTGCTGAAGGATGTATTGTTTGAATTGCAAAGTTGTAGCAAAGTTAATTTTAATACAACTGGGTTACCCAATTGATGCAGCCTACTGTACATAATATTCTATACTTACCTATATTAATTCTTAAATTATGTGACTACATTGAAATAAACATTACTTTTTATAATTTGTTTTTTTCTTCTTCGTTTAATATTAGCGATGACATCTTATAAAGGAACTATAACCGTTAAGACTCGTGTGCGGTCCCTATTAGTTCACTGACTCCAATAATTTCAGTATTCAAGCATTTTCTACGTGTGGTTGTGCAGTGAATTCTATTTCAAGCACGGAAATGGATTGTTAAAATAAACAGGTAAGTTTTAAGTTATAAGTTATGTGGCGCCATCTACATCGCAACATGCAAACTACGTATCACACTGACGTCAAAATCCTGTATCATGGTCACCCCATAAGTTGTAATGATATTTTAAATTCAATTTATCGAGTACTAATACAGCAGAATCGCAATTTATTTGGAACTAGCTTTTGCCCGCGGCTTCGCCCGCGTGGAAGTCGGAAAATATCCCATGGGAACGCGCGTACATGTGGAAAACATAGGGCCGTCCGATATAACTGTGCAAACTCAAATCGCTACGATATATCGTTACCGTGTATAGTAGGCATAAAGCTACCAGTCGGCATGATTTTTTCCGACATCTTCAACAGTCGTCGTCATATTTCAGCCAATTTACACAAAACCATAATGAATTACACCGAATCACTCCGTTCATTGGAGAAAACCGTATGAAAATCCGTTCGGTACTTTTTGACATTATCGCATTCAAACAGACACACTTACGCGGCGGGGGGACTTTGTTAATTACTTAAAATTTATTATGCCAGTCACGCTCTAATAACAAATAACTTTTGTCCGAGTGTCCACTCGTTCAAATAATTTGCTCGTAAAAACTTCGAATGAAATAAAGACCAAATGTTACCTCAAGATTCGAACTATGACTACATTTCCAATCCCTTAAATCTCTTAAAAAGAGGTAGTTACACAAACATTTGTCAACCCCTATTGTACCCCCTCAAAAACGCTGTACCACATATTTCTTTATTTCCTACCAAAAGCATAAATTTGAATTTTCATATCCCTACCTTAAGAAATGCTGGATTTCCCATCTTTCATCCCTTATATCATCCCTTGTAGTATTGTTTTTGAAAGTTTCCTGTGTCCTTTCCCAAGATGCTATATAAAGCCTTGCCAAATTTTGTCGAAATCCGTGCAGTATTGTAAATTTTAAAATCAACCCCTATTTTACCCCCTTAGGGGATGATTTTTCAAAAACGCTGAACCGCATATTTCTTTGTTTCCTATCCATACTAATATTATAAATTCGAAAGTAACTCTGTCTGTCTGTCTGTCTGTCTGTCTGTCTGTTACCTTTTCACGCCTAAACCACTGAACGGATTTCGATAAAATTTGGCAAGGCTATAGATGGTATCCTGGGGACGGACATAGGCTACTTTTTTTTGCCTATCCTATCAAAAGCATATATTTTAATTTTTACATCCCTAACTTAAGAAATACTGAGTTTCCATACAAACTTTCATCCCCTATATCACCCCCTGTAGGATTATTTTTAAGACAAAAAGTAGTTCATGTCCTTCCCCAGGATGCTATATAAAGCCTTGCCAAATTTTATCGACGTCCGTGCAGTTTTGTAAATTTTAAAATCAACCCCTATTTTACCCCCTTAGGGTATAATATTTCAAAAACGCTGAACCGCATATTTCTTAATTTCCTACCAATAGCATGAATTTGTTATCCATTACTTTAGAAATACTGGGTTTCCCTTACAAACTTTCATCCCCTATATCACACCCTGTAGTATTGTTTTTGAAAGTATCCTATTTCCTTTCCCAGGATGCTATATAAAGCCTTGCCAAATTTTGTTGAAATCCGTGCAGTTTTGTAAATTTTAAAATCAACCCCTATTTTACACCCTTAGTGGATGATTTTTCAAAAACGCTGAACCGCATATTTCTTTATTTCCTATCAAAAGCATACATTTTAATTTTCACATCCCTAACTTAAGACATACTGATTTTCTCATACAAACTTTCATCCCCTATATCACCCCCTGTAGGATTATTTTTTAAGACAAAAAGTAGGCCATGTCCTTCCCCAAGATGCTATATAAAGCCTTGCCAAATTTTATCGAAATCCGTGCAGTTTTGTAAATTTTAAAATCAACCCCTATTTTACCCCCTTAGTGGATGATTTTTCAAAAACGCTGAACCGCATATTTCTTTATTTCCTATCAAAAGCATACATTTTAATTTTCACATCCCTAACTGAAGAAATACTGAGTTTCCCATACAAACTTTCATCCCCTATATCACCCCCTGTAGTAATATTTTTGAAAAAAATAGTATGCTATGTCATTCCCCAGGATGCTATATACAGCCTTGCCAAATTTTGTCGAAATCCGTGCAGTTTTGTAAATTTTAAAATCAACCCCTATTTTACTATATTTTACCCTCTTAGGGGATGATTTTTCAAAAACGCTGAACCGCATATTTCTTAATTTCCTATCAAAAGCTTACATTTTAATTTTCACATCCCTAATTTAAGACATACTGATTTTCCCATACAAACTTTCATCCCCTATATCACCCCCTGTAAGATTATTTTTGAAAAATAAAAAAAAGTAGCCTATGTCCGTCCCCAGGATACCATCTATAGCCTTGCCAAATTTTATCGAAATCCGTTCAGTGGTTTAGGCGTGAAAAGGTGACAGACAGACAGACAGACAGACAGACAGACAGAGTTACTTTCGAATTTATAATATTAGTATGGATTAATGTACTCCTATATGTAATTCAGGAAATCAAATTTTGTAAAAAAACATGTCATATTTAAAAAGATATAGGCAACTATAGAGGGCCGTGCTGAATAAACTAAAATTGGTTTATTTTTCAAATTTAGCAAGTTGTATGAGAAACCGAAGCGGTACATATGTTACTTGCCGCACATCAATTATTTTCTAATAGTTTTTGGATAAGGGTGTTTTGTCTTTTTTAGATATTTTCTTATAATTGTTTTTTCCAGCACGGCCCCCTATCCACATCTATAAATTATTTATTATTACGAATTCACAATATCTGTTGCGGCACATATAACGTGTTAATAGAGTACATTCCTTGAATTTAAGAAACTTTTTAAAACGCTATATATTTTTCAAGTTACACGGGGGCCGAGCTGAAAACGTTTGGCTGGCACGACCCCCTTTTTTTGCATATTTCTTCAAAAGTACAGAGGTACATTGAAAAAGAAACCGGTACATATACTCCTAGAGGCGAGTACATTGAATTGGTGCACACCCAAAACGCAAATTCTGGGGGGCCGTGCGGGGCAAACGGACATTGTTTTTTTACGTTTATATATATGTGATATAAGCTTATATACCTACTATGTAAAGTTTCGTCCTTATGCACACATGGAGTGCATTTGACACGCGGGGGGGAGGGGGGGTTAGTTGCGAACTCCATAGGTGCACAACTACTGATGATGATTGGTTTTCCATCGGATGATGTTTTTTTACGTTTATATATATGCGATATAAGCTTATTGATTGGGCTCAATCGGAGATAATAAAAGAAATGGACTGTAGAATTTAAAATAGGTGTAATACCATAATTTACAGTCATCAACGTATGAATATGTAGAACAATGAAATGCCCGTAGTGGCGTGCGTCTGTGAGCCGAGTGTTGAAGGGCGCG
This sequence comes from Cosmia trapezina, assembly GCA_905163495.3. Classification (NCBI taxonomy): domain Eukaryota; kingdom Metazoa; phylum Arthropoda; class Insecta; order Lepidoptera; family Noctuidae; genus Cosmia; species Cosmia trapezina. The sequence goes on from LR991025.1 coordinate 1,328,179, forward strand.
CAGCGGCCGTCGCATACCGGGTTCGGTGCCCCGACACCCCGCGCTGTCCCCGGAGTCAATCACGCGCCGATGTGGTGCGCCGACACTTATATACCACTATTTAAAGGCTTTTCCTTATGCACACATGGGGTGCATTCGACACTTGAGGAGTTAAGTATCTACCATGGTCTATCCTCGCCAAAACCTTTTTGTCTAAGAAAAATATATTACGAAAAACAAAATTATTATTGCCAAAGTTTTAGGCATTTTTCAAATTATAATTTTTAACAAAGATCTACTACGGCATCAGCTATGACAATAATTGAATTTAATTTTTTTTTATTAAAAAAAAATAATAATGTAATAAAAATAAATAAATACATAAATAATAATAACTCTAAAGTACTGAATTTCGGTAGAACATTTTTGGTAGCTAAATTTGTTGTATTTTAACATTACTCCTGTAAGGAATACGTCAAATTACAAAGTTACTCTGTATAACAGAATACCAGATAATACGTACGTACTTACCTAGTATCCGAGTGAAGTTCCTGTGAGGTGTAATGTGCCTCACATTACAGTTATTACGAACCCGCGTCAGGTTCTAATGGAACACTGACTTCTGGAATGTTCTGGAACGATCCCAAATATTCCAGACTCGGAACGAAACTTAGAAAGGATTTGTTTAGGAAGTAGAGCGTGTCGAGTGTGGCTCTATGTGTTTTAATTTTGGGTAAATTTGCGTCCTGTGTGGTAATTTTGTGGGCAAATATTTGATTTCTACTTTATTTGCTTCAAATAGTAATATGTCTAAGACACGCTTGCATTGCAAATCACAAAAACATTAAAACGTTGATTTTTCTGTCAATCGTTTGAAGATGAAAGAAACAGAATAATGTTTTAAATATGTTTAGCATATTTAATGATTTTTTGGCACAAACTGGCCTAAGTTTTTAATCTGATACACACATCGTTGTAAATACCACATTTCAGCCTCATTTTTCCCTCCAACCCTTCCATCCATCAGTGCAAAAACAAAAAATCGTTCAATAAGTAAAGATTACGGGTAATCTGTATAAAGCGGCGTACACACGCGCGCAGGTGGCGCCGCTCGTTAATCAGCGGTAAGCGGGCGCCGCCGGTAAGCGCGCGATTAACGCTAGCCTTGTAATTGCTGTTTTTAGATTGTTCTATTTGTTTCCTTTTTAATTGTTACGAGTTTTATGTTGCATTAGCTTTAATTTAATCCGAGATGAAAGCATCTTTAATGTGAAAATGAATGTGAATATGTCTTGAAATGTCACATTGTAGTGAAAACCATATAAACGGGTATGAGGACACCTAGGTGCCTATTTACTTCCTGTTCCACCTAGGAGCACCTTTGTACGGTTCACGTACAATGTATTAAATTGCATACGCAGCAACCTACTTACTTCATTCACTTTTAATAGCATGAAACATATTTTTAAGTTAGTTGACAAATAACTACTAACGCGAGCGCTGCGGATTAGCATCCAATCTTTACTTGTAAATTGAGGTACTTAATAAACGTTCAAGTGTTACTAAATCCGTGGTTTCCGTCAACTCACCTAAACTGACTTTAACTACTTCAAGTGAGCGAACTATAACTTATTGTACAAGTGTGAGGTGCCTACTACTTCCGGACCTAACACCCTTAGAACGTTAACTTCTAATGTCATCATAATATAACCAGATGTTTCTTCTTCCGATATACGAAACACCATTAATATCAGTGACCATTACCACCCACACTACCGGACCGTTCTCGCTAATTACCGGATTATGCAAATCTCTAAGCCCAGACTATGGATGCAGAGGGCAACCTCGTGGGAGAGGCTAACGATCGGTAATTAACATATCCTGACTAATATTAAATAGCTATTATCTAATTATTAATTAAAGAGCACATATGAATATTGGACAAAAGAAAAGAAAATTATTGCAAATATAAAATTACATAGTCATGTTCTGCATTTTTGCATTTTTTGCAAAGAAGTTGAGATCTTATTATGTTACCAACTTACTTAATAAAATAAAATAATAAAATAATAAAATTTATTCAAAAATAAAAATTGGTAAAATAAAATACAGTATAAATCTAAGAAATAATGTAGGTATTACAAAGTATGGTGCCTGTACTAGGATAAACCTGTATCACAGGCGGCAAGAGTTCTTAGAATTACTATTTGGACTACTAATTTTTTAACAATATTTAACAGTTACATATAATAGTGACATAGTTATTTAATTTATTATTTAAAATTTACTTATACACTAATAATTACTTAAACATAAAGATAATTGCTATATTATTTACGGAAAATAGTTCCTATCACTTAGTTACACGATTATGATTGCATCTGCAGTAGGTATTATTAATTAGGTTGAAACAAATATTGATGTAACATTAGATTTTTGAAGCGGTCGGTTAATGTGCTTAGACAGCGACAAATTGATAGTAAGTAGGACAGCGCAGTGGTCAGGTATATTGTTGAGTCAGCAACAAGCGATACGGAAGTCTGGCCTTGGGTATGACGCACTAGGTGCCCTCATAATCTATGGAGTTAATATATCTGTATTCTGCTATTTTCCTAGCAGGGCATTCAGAGTCTCCCGTCTTGTGATTACTGGGCTTTTTAAAGCGTGAGCAAGTTGCACATTTCGGAAGGTCGCCTTTCTTCGCGCATTCGGACATCGAATGGCCTGCTTCACCACACTGACCACACGTAGTGACGATCTCTCGGCAAGTTTTTGCTGCATGGCCATATTGTTGGCATTTGTAACACCTTGTCACCAATGTAAAGTCCCTGACGGGACAAGACGTCCAGTTTATAAAAAGCCTTGATTGAGGGATTAGGGCTTTACGAATGTCGGCTGAAACTTCAACAACATAGTTGCAGGTCGTAGCATCTCTCTTCCCGGATTTGTGGCTTAATTTTATTGCAAATACACTTCGTTTTTTTCAATCGTAATTATTGAAATGCAATAGGACAGGGCCCCAAGTCTGCTATTTTTTACATTCTAACACGATCCCATTATCACTGCATTGTCATTTTGCTAAAAGTTCGTAATCTGCTAAATTCATAATTTCATACAATGGAGTGTCAGTGGTTGACCATTGGAAAGTCATAATGACGCCATTATGACGCCATTATATTAGTAGATTACCAAACTTGACAAAATCAACAATTATGAAATCAATGATAGACCATTCTGACACTATTGTAATAGCAGACTTGAGGCCCTGGTCTTGTAAGCGGGGGGATAATAGGCCAGTTGGGACAATAGTACAGTTGTTGGGTGGGGTACAAAAGGACAGTTATTGTTATTGTTGGAAAATCCATACTAATATTATAAATGCGGAAGTAAGTGTGTCTGTCTGTCTATTACCTTTTGACGCCTAAGCCTGATCTTTCTGACTGATAGGTAGCCTCAGACATGGAGAAGGACATCATGACATTTGTAATTAAAAAAAAACGATCAAGAGCGAGTCAGACTCGCGCACCGAGGGTTCCGTACCATCATTTATATGTAATTTTTGTTGATGATTTCTGAAAACTGTGGTATTTGGAAACGTGTTTGGAAACATCGTTTTATTTTTCCTGTAATCTACATAAACTTCTGCAAACTTCGGAGATAAGTGGGGTAACGGTATTTCAAAACGAAAATATTTTTTTCTTTTTTAGGCCACATCCTAAAAAAAGAAAAAATATTTTTGAGAATGTGCAAACAGCGCTCTTTCATATGATACCCCACATGCCTCAGTAGAGCGCCACTTCCAATTTTTAAGACGCCTTTTCAGTCCTTGTTGCAAAAAAAAACATATATCTTTTGATTTCTTTCTTATGTGCAAAATACTCGTAGTTAGGCAAAAGCCATCTAAAACTGTTCCAAATTTTAAGTTGATAGCATTAGTAGTCTTGAGATGTCCAGCTGTGACAGACAGACAGACAGACTGAGTCACACCGTAAGGGTTCCTTTTTACCATTTTGGTACGGAACCCTAAATTGATCGTAATACAAAATATCCAGATGAAGACAAAGTTGCAGGCAACAGCTTTCTCGTATATTATGCAAGTGTAATAACTATCTACTATGTCCTAGTATATACTCTACGTGTTCAAGTATGTTCTACATTAAACAAGCAATAACAAAAGTCTTACGAATTATTTAGTCCATGGTTTTGCCAACACGGCAGTTATAAGAAACGAACAAACAACGAAATATTATGCTTTTATGATTACAACTTACTAACTACGAGTTTATGTATATCTTGGCAATAGTTAAAATTATCACCACTTTAATCTCGCTGTAATAAATGAAATTCTCCTTTTTCCTAATTTCACAGGTTTCAAAGTTCACATTAGAATGTGACAGATGCCACATCCCACGGCTTCCGAACATTACGCACGATTACATTTCATTGCTAACGCGAGGGTTTCCGAAATCCTTCCGATTTCATTCTCATCATCCCACGCATTTTGGATTGCGTGTTAAATGTGGAATTGTTCCATTTGATAATTTGTTCGCTTGATATTTTGTGACAACTTATTCGTAGGTATTAAATGTAAGAATGATTATAACTTTATTTTATTGTATCAGCAACTAACAACTAAAAGTTTGAACAATTTTCGTATTCCATATTCTCTATGACGAGAGGCCTTTGTCCTACAGTGAACACGTTCCAAGTTACTATTCATTTGACCGCTTACAACAACACTTAGTCGAAACTTAAATTAAAAAAACCGGCCAAGTGCGAGACGGACTCGTACACAAAGGGTTCCGTACCATATTATATGTTTAACAATCGCAAAGATAACTTTGTATTTCAAAATGATAGTGTGAATTACAAGGTTATTTTTTGTAGTTGCTTAAAATCGCCCATATTTAAACAAAATACCTTATGAATCGCCGTTTTTAGTATTTGTTGATTAAATACAGTATAAGGTACAGTATATAATAGAGCTCGTACAAAAATGGTATAAAATTGACAACTTTTACGGCCCCCTATTTCTTCATTTTAGAAGATAAAAAAATAAAAATATCTTTGTACTCTACTCGATGAGTTCTAGACACCCCACAGACAGGTTAATTTTCTCAAAATGAAAACCTTTTTATTAAGGGGGCGGCCCTTTAATTTTAACTTTACTTTATTTTTATTATTTGTTGTTATAGTCATAATAGAAATACACAATCTGTGAAAATTTCAACTGTCTACCTATTAAGTTTCATGAGATACAGCCATGTGACAGACGGACGGACGGACAGCGGAGGCTTTAGTTTTGTACGCACAATATTGAGATACTAGCCAGACTGCCCGCGGCATTAACCCGCGTGGATGTCTGAGTTCATGAGTTTTAATTTTCTTATTATTGTTTATTTTACATCAAAAGTATAAACACTGAGTTTCAAGTTAATCGGACTGCGCTTTAAAATTCTTCCATACAAACTTTAACATCCTTAAACCCCCTTTGAGGGGTAGTTTTGAAAAACTAATAATGACAAACTTTATTAATTACATAAGCAAGTATTTGTGCTAAGTTTCAAGTTCATTAACCAAATTAATAAGATTTTTCATATTTAAAACTGTATCCCTGTTTTCACGCCCACAGGGGTAGAATTTCAAAAATCGTCTGGGATGTTTCCATAACTTGGCTCAAACATTATTTACACCAATTTTCGAGTTAATCAGTCCCCCATAAAATCCTCCGCTGTAGAATTTACTACCCCTTTCACCCATAAGGGGTAGATTTTTGGAAAACCACGATACACGTTAGTTAGTCTTCATTTTTGGTCACAAGTACAAAAACTGAGTTCTGAGTAAATCGGACCGCGTGTTAAAATTCCTTCATTAGTCCAGTAAAAATAGTGTTTGAGATTGCATTAAAGACACTTTAGTAAATTGGTTTTGAAATAATAGTATAGTTATTTACGTATGCATTCGTGGCAATTTTGTGCTCATATGGTCGGAGGAACCTCAGAAATACCTAAAGTTGTGTTTTTACTGTTTAACGTTAAACAAAAAACACACTTTAGGTGAAAAGTAAGATTATCGTCTACAGCCAGCCTAAAATTATAGTACATAAGTAATCCCTCGGTTTGGGTACAAAATTCTTAACATTACGAGATTTTTTCTTTCATGGTGTGATAAATGAGACTTAAAAAATCGCACTTTCGGGGATTTTTCTGTTTATACATTCCAAACGTTAGCCTCGAACCTATGTTCAGTTTTCACCTTGGTGACTTCTCAGGAACATAGTTAAAAAGTGTTTTATCATGTTTTGTATATTGTACATAAAAGACACTTGAAATATTTTTTAGGCTGTGCATTAACATTTTCATTCTTCATATGTAAGTGTCATAATCCCCTGATTAAGTGATAAGGATTCTTCGCAAAATGCATAAAACCTAAATTACCTACACAATATAAAATGCCAACCTTGACCGAGCGCCTTGCATCCCCCGCGTCGGTGTGCGAGAGGGACGAAGTTATCGGATGTGAAAAAGATGGAGCTATTGTTTAACTGCTCAAATAATTACTGAAAATTTTCTTCTCATTACGCAATGAGATTGTTTACTATGCGCCCGGATTTTTGGTACTTATTTATTATGTCTTGCGTATTATGCGGAAAGCCCTTAGATGGTGATTCTGTCACCGTTGGCAGTAAAGGTTTTAAAACTCTATGTTTTAGTGAGCTTCGGAAAGACAATTTATTTCATTTCTCGGATAATGTACCAGTGATTTTACATACAAATTGCCGAAAACAGTAGTACACAAATCAAAAATGCGAAAGGTATAATTCCATGCCTACTCTGCAATCTACCCACTCGCGCGACAATTGCACGAAACTGTACCGGAACGAAAAGCCAGGATTGTCCGACTACACGAAACTGACGTTGTTGTTGTTACGTCAGCAAAGAGAAAAATCTGAAATTATTCTATTGTTAGGATTTTAATAAACTCAGTACACAGTTATACCTATGGGATATAATAAATGCGCTTTACATCCAAGATAAGCGCATTTTTTCTATCAACTACCGCTTTCTGGTTCGAATCATATAAGGTAAACGCGGGTGAAGTCGACAGTGACCCAGTAGTCGTCTAATTATCTAAAAACATCAATATCTTTTTCTACTAAACACAATGATGTTAATAGTACTAGATCAGTAGTGTATGGCGCCGAAGCGTTACTATATCGTATATGTCCACAGGCATATCCGAGTTCAGTTGTCAGCTTGTCGTCAAGTGAGCAATTGCTTAGCGATAAAAATATCAAAATAGTGAAATGTGCGATTAAAATTTGTATGTCACGGTCTGAAAAGATTACTAAGGCAAGTGGTAATGCATTTCACAAGTAATTTTGCTGAATTTTGTTCAGATTATCTAAAAATTTATCAAACATTGTTTATGCCATCAGTGTTACCAGTAAAAACGATTTTGATTTTGCCCGACTTTTGGGAGTTTAGTGAATGACGAATGTATGTTCCTGTAAGTCTAAATTATTATTGTAGTCTGTTTGGATTAAACATACTGTACAGTACCCAAACACTCACTGAATGGAAAAGTACCCAAACAGTCACTGAATACAAAAGTAACACATGTCACGTGTAAGTATGTCAAAGGTTTTAACCTAATATATCACTACATCGTCCACCAAAATTAATTTTATTAGCAATAAATAATCTTATACGTAATGACTAATGACTATGAGTTTATATTTTTAAATGAAAAATAATAGATTGTTTATGATCACATTGTGTTATATAGTGGTGTGCTGTGCGAAAATAAACCGGTTCATTTCCAATTAAAGTAAACTAGCTGCGCCCTGCGCGTAGACCGGGATAAAAGTAGCCTATGTGTTAATCCGGGATATAAGCTATCTACTTACCAAACATCCAAATCGGTCCAGCCGTTTGAGCGTGAAGAAGTAACAAACATACAAACACACACACTTACTAACTTTCGCCTTTATAATATTAGTGTGATGTGATTACTGTGATTAGTAATCGATAATTAAACCGAATTGTTAAACTACGATCAAATACAAGTTAGTTTATAAATCCAAGATACTTTTCAGAATTTTTAAGATTGACAAACTTGTCTAACTCAGTAGTGAAACCCAGAACAGTCGTCGTAATTTCTTTTAAATGACGTACTTTTTTAGGGTTCCGTACCTCAAAAGGAAAAACGGAACCCTTATAGTATCACTTCGTTGTCCGTCTGTCTGTCTGACTGTCTGTCAAGACCTTTTTTATCAGGAACGCGTGGAGGTATCAAGTTAAAATGAATATCAAATACGTAAGTCGTCTATGATCCTTTGGAGCTCTAAAAAAATCAAGCTTCTAAGTCTACGCAGTAAAAAAATACGGCAATTTATGCAACATATTTTGATACTCGCAAGTAAATCAAAACCTATAGGGTACTTACCGTTGACCTAGAATCATGAAATTTGGCAAGAAGCAAGGTCTCACAGAAAAAGTCCGAAAACCGTTATTTTGTCATTTTATCGCATAAACATTTCTTGTTTTTCAGCTACAAATGTTAAGTTTGTTACTGGATACATTCTTTTCAATTACGGAAACCTTCATTTTACGTGGCCCACACGCGCTTGGCCGGTTTTTTTACTATTAAAATGGATCGAAACAGATAAACTATAGTAATTTACGTTATTTAATTTTCATCGCAACGTATGTAAATTCATCATAAACGCGTCAATAGGTGCAGTACTAGACAGAGTGATCTCTTATTTGTTTTCCAGGGTACCTAAAGATCAGAAGCACATGGAAATATTCCATATTACAATCTTTCATTATAATTGATTCAATGAAAACCTTCATTAAATTCTTGGGAAATGATGTTGATCGTTGGCAACTCTGGCCGTTTTTCGGGTAACAATGTCTTGTCTCATTCCAACGTAATTAGTTTGACGGTGGAAGAAGTGAGACAAACATAGATTATTTTGACAGATTGACATATTCATGTATCCGTTTCAAAGCTACGTGTTTAAACTCGTACAAGTCGGTAAGTCGGTACGTTTTTCTGAATTATTTTGTAGGACGCTGCGCCTCTAGTATTATAATACCTCATTGACTAAACATTAAACTTGCCGATTTTATGGCAACCTATTCTTGGTTACATATTGCAACATCTGAAATATTTTACTTGAAAAGTGTGTCCGACAAAAAATTAATTTTTTTGCAAGTTCAGCTGCTAAATGTGAAGTCGGCACGTAGTTTTGTTTTTCGATTTGTGAAACTTCAGTTGGGTCTACGGTAAGTCTGATTATTTGATGAATTAGTTAAGTTAATTGGCTAACGATATGAATAACTTGAAATTTGGAACACTTTAATCACAAAAGTATTTTTTTTCGAACGTGACATCTATTGGTACCTAAAAATTCCTACTTGACCCTGATCTCGTCATTTTAAGTACTATTGTAACGATTACTGGGACACGCTTAATAGTTGCCTCTAAACCCGCCAAATTCCAGGTATTTTAGTGTTTTATGCCACAAAATGCGAATAATAACTATTATTGTGACCGCAACATAGTTGTTAACGCTTTTGTATTTGTACACACAACATTAATTAAATTTTTAGAAAATTATATTTTGCAGTAGTAAACTACTTAATATATTTACGGTTTAGTTTAAGTCATAATGAATTTGCTTCCTAAGATAAATTTATGGGTAATAAAGGGTGTGCAAGTGGTAAGAATGATTAGCACCACTGGGCCGAACTGGTCCACTGGATTCGGCGGGTCCTTCACATGCCCTAATCTTGTTGATTCTGGAAAGAAGCCAGTTGATTCCAAAGAGAAAATTATTAAGAACATGTCATGCGTTGAGCCACATTGTTCCAGCGTATATCTTCGGCAAAACCGAAATATAGCAACTAAAATCGTTACCTATGTCGGAGGGCAACCCGGAAGGCACACAGACTGTCGCAAAAGCTTTAGCAAAAACAGAAGCGTCTGGCAAGGAAGCAACTGAATTCTTAACACGTTTTTACGGTGACCAGGTAAAATATTATTATATTATAACAGCAGGTCCAGTTACTACAAACTGTAAAATTTTCTCATTCAATTAATGAACTTAACTTTCAACAATTCAAATCAAATCAAAATCATTTATTTGCTAATATGGGTAATTACTCAGGTGCTGGTAAAACTGCAGGTATACCAGGCCTGGGCTTCGGCCCGTATACGTGATACGTCAGGGAATGCAATATTTTATCCAATTCTCTGACGTTCCACTTGGCAGCGAGCCTCAGCCCTGGTACAACGCGTCTTGTGCAAAAGCATATTTGCAAACAGAGCAGACATACCAAGTCTGGGCTTCGGCCCGTAATGACAGGTGCGACAGTCAACGTGCTCGCGCAATGTTAAAAGAGCGTTCAATTCTCCCGCCAAGTATTGCGAACGGGTGTTACGGAAGGCGCGTTTTGACCATGTTGGACGAATTGGGGACAAGTTGGCATCCTATACCTTTCTGATAGCAAGGAGTTCTGATCGCTGTCTAAATCGGTCTAAACAAATTTCTGCCATTTGCTGCCTCTTATGCTTAAGTCTGATGGAACGCTGGCTCATCCCGCGCAAGAGAGTGCAAACTTATTAGCCTTTATCTTTGTCGAAAATTCACGCCTTGATGCGGCCTCTAACATACCCCACTGTAGTTCCACAATGCCGGAGATGGCAATCTGGTCAAATTCAATGCTCTGAAAACAAAGGTGTGTCTTTTCACTGCCAAAAGGAGCCAGTTTCAGTTATCTCCTACTTTCCGAGGAGCATCTGTACTAGTTACCGACCGCCTAGAGCTTTTGGGCATGGAGTTGACGTCTGATCGGCTCAACCATCGAGTCAAAAGCACAGACTTAATTCCGGACAAAAACTGATTCTGTTATTCTGATCGCTCATATTTTTTTGCCAGACGTCTCTTAAAATTTTTAAGTAAAAATATGTTACAATTTAATTAACCTTGCTGTTTTTATTACCTCCTGCTCTGCTACAACCTTTAGTAAATCTTAGCATTCAGTCTTCTACTTACCTTTTGTTTCTTAGACTCTTAACAAACACGTACAGTATGTTCAAGGTCTGAGAGTTCACATTAACACAAAAAATTGAACACGACTGGGTCCTTTTGACGAGTAATAGTACAAATCCGACGACTATTGGTACAAATCGCCTTTTTTTAACTATCTAAAGTACTAAAATTACCTATTAGTCTCTTTTTGCATGGAACATTTATTCCATTCTGTATCTGAGAAGGACGTTGTTAGCTGCGCTACAGTTTATACTTTTGCAGTTATCAACATTTTACTTGTGTACCTACTTCTTGTGTTATTGTTCCAAAATATATTTTTTTAAAATTTTGCTGATACCTAGGTATTAATATTTGGCCTAGAAGTAGGTACACGCGGCTACACATCAAGCTATACATTTCCAGTTTACACTGACCACTCATTGTTAGGAAATCCTATACAATGCGAGATCAGCATATACTGGAAATGTATAGCTTGATCTGTAGCCGTGCGTACTATTTCATTTTAAAACACCACATCTTTGTTTACTCATGTGGTCTAATTACACGAATCCAAAATAAAATTTATGTAATAGACGCGGCCGCTTGATGCATCGCGACGCCGCCACCGCCACCCGCCCGCCGGCCGCGCGCACCCTCTCGCGAGTGTTTGATTTTCATTTAATTATTAGAAATGCATTACAGATATTCAGGGGATTCCTTACAATTTGAGTAGACAAAAATTGTTGGTAGTAAGATTCATAAAAATATCCTGGGTGTCTTTAATGTACAAGGGTTAAAAACAAATTTAACTTCACAAAAAAAAAAGTATAATAGTCACCTTGGTGATAATTTACCTAGTTATTTGTAGTAACTATTTAAATACTTTGACAAAATTTCACTCTCTAGGCAATTACTGTTTTGAAGTTATCATTTATTTTATATAAAATAGTCAATATGGTACTTAATATGTTGATTTTGACCGGGGATAATTATTTCCATAATTAAAACTTTTGAAAAGGAGCAGTCATGTACAAAATCACCAGTGGTCCATTTTTTGTTCCCACTTAAATTTAATGTTATTGCTATAATTGCTAATAACTCAATAAATATAAAAAAAATATCGGGGATTATTGTCAATTTATGTATTTCAGCTATTTATATATTTAATTCTGAATTATCACCCAAAGAGCATTTATTGCAATCTACTCCATACAAATCGATCTATTTTTACTGGACTATCATACAAACTTTGACATCCACCAATCCCCTCTTCTGGGGTCGCGGGTTGTTCGAAAGAGATACCGTGGCCCTGCCATAGGCAACTGAAGGAACACGGGTGGGTTTTAGTCAGTGAAAGTATGACACGCCCTTCCGCTCCATCCAGAGCGGGAGAAGTCATTTGATGATTTCCCATCCATAAAAAAAGGGGGTAGTTCAGGAAAACTAAAAAAGATTAATTTTATAATTAACTTATATGTATATTCGTGCTAAGTTTCAAGTCTAATAACTCAAGAGATAAGATTTTTCATACAAACTTTCATGCCCTATTTTATTCCCTTAGGGATGGAATTTCCAAAAATTCTTCCATAATGGATGTTTACACTATATAAGGTATCTATGTGCAAAATTTCATGTCTCTAGGTCCAGTGGTTTGGACTGTGCGTCGATTATTATCAGTCAATGAGTCAGTCAGGACTTTGAATTTTATATAATATATAGATTTACAAGACCATAAACTTCTGATAGGTTTTCCTGTAATCTATAGGTAAAGAACTATGTTCTGTATTTTTTTCAAAATTTTTGGCTCCGTAGTTTCGGAGATAAGGGGGCGGGAATGGTCAATTTTCGTCTATTTTCTTAAATAACTTCAAAACAATTTAGTTTAAAATTATAAAAAAAATATATTTGAGACCTTTACAGTAAGACCTTTTATTTGATATATCACACAGTACAGTTTGCAAAACTTTTTTTTAAATTGTACTTATTTTCCCCCCAAAAGGGACCCCCATATTCAAAATTCATTTATTTACGTTACATTTCCGTGTTTGGGTTACCAAAATACATATGTGTACCAAGTTTCAACTTAATCGGTTCATTAGATTCGGAGCAAATAGGCTGTGACAGACGGACAGACGGACAGACAGACAGACAGACAGACAGACAGACACACAAGTGATCCTATAAGGGTCTTTTCCTTTTGAGGTACGGAACCCTAAAAATGGAGTAGACATACAGAAGTAGTATATTATTTTTCATCCAGGTACATGAAGAAGTTCCCTAGGGTAAGTGTAAGCCGGTAAATTTAGTCAACAACTAGAATTCATTCAAACCTGCAGATATAATAGCCTTTCCAAAAAGCAAAAGCCCAGCATCCAGCACACGAGCAGCTGCAGCCACCTGACTGAGATCAAGAGGTCTGGCGCAGAGCCAGGCTCCGCTACTATTGACCTAATTACGTGCCAGTTAGCCGATCAAGATGGTTGCACAACCTTAAGCGGGTTGTGTAGGTTTGTTTGCTTAGATTTGTAAGATTGGAAATACATTTGATTCGAAAATACCCACATTTAAAACAAATGGGTATTTCTTTCGTTATTTAGAAAGATTTAAGGCATTTGTATACATTTGATTAAAAAATACCCACATTTAAAACAAATGGGTATTTCTTTCGTTATTTAGAAAGATTTATGGCATTTATTTGGAAGATATAAGAATGTTTGAAGACCAATTTTTAAGTACAGCGAGTGATCACACTAATATTATAAAGGCGAAAGTTTGTGAGTGTGTGTGTTTGTTACTTCTTCACGCTCAAACGGCTTGACCGATTTGGATGAAATTTGGTATGTAGATAGCTTATACTCTGAACTAAAACATAAGCTAGTGCAGCTTAGAAGTGGCCCTTGTCGACCAATTGACCGATTCGATTGACTGATGAAATGTAGTATAAAGATATGAAGAACAGGGTGTAAAGTTCACTCGTCCTCTACAGAAAAGGGAGCATCCTCCGACCAGACGGGTTGGTAATTATGTCTAGTTGGCTACTGCCCGACGATTGGTGTCGGGATGTTTTATCTAATTATGCCAGTCGCGCGGTAAACTCTGCTTGCGCGATGCAGAATTTGTGTGACGTCAGGTCTTTGATGCGTATTTCGCATGTGTCGTTGTAAATGTCACCACATGGCTCCCATCCGAAGACCAGAAGTCAATAGTTGGTTGAGTCAGTGCATATGTTGATGCTTGCTAGGGCCAGTTGTGGTTCCAGTGAGTCGAAACCGGGTGCCGCATTGTTCGCGGTGTGTTGGGACTGTCTGCGGAGATTCCCCAGCGAGTCGGGGTGGCGCTGCTTTATGATCCATTGAGTTGGATGTAGTACAGGCTTGCGCGAACAGGAGAGGATTTATTCTAAAAATATTACCTACATGACAAAGTAAAAGTGTCAGCCGCAGGCGAGTAAAGGTCATTTAGCAGAACAGTGGCCTTAGTGCGAGTTTTTATACTTACTCGATCGCGTTTACGTTATCGTTGTCAATTCGTATGGAATAATTGTGTTTCCTATTATAGTCGTTAGACGGCGCTTATTCATTTTCAAATCCAGTTTAGATGCATGAGGAACAGGGTGTAAAGTTCACTCATCCTCTATTGAAAAGGGAGGATCCTCCGACCAGACGGGTGTTGTGTCTGGTGGGCCACTGCCCCACGGCTGATGTCGGGTCGTTGTATATATGCTAATCGCGTGGTAAACTCTAATTGCGCGATGCAGGCTTGCGTGACGTCATATCATTGATGCGTAGTTCATATGTGTCGATGTAGATGCCGCCACAGTACAAACTGACGTTTACGTTAACGTGATCGAGTAAGTATAAAAACTCGCACTAAGCCCTCAGTTACTGTTTCTAATCTAATCACCACAAAATGAGATACTGAGGAACAACTCGCCCCGATTTAAAGCAAAAAGACAAATCTGGAGATACATGGTTATGTATCTGAAAAAACAATGCATTTCACGTACCTTATCTAATTAACAAATAAACTACAACCCACCTACATTGTAACAAAACATTACTCCGTAGAATCCTCTCATTTTTCCTAACACGCCGCTGGCAAATAAATACGCCATTTTAATTCCATACAGCGCTGTTTTGCTTTTAATTATCTCATTAGCAATATTTACGGCAACGGTTAGTGCACGTTCATTATGAATTAGTGGCACGTGTAGCTTTGAATTTTACTTATCATATTGTGTGGTGTTTTATAAAGAAGTGTGTAGGGTGTACATTATATTGCATTAGATTGTTCTTCAATATCCCGTTTGTAATTATGCAACCGCATAATTTTACAAAGCAAATGGTCCTTAGATTATGAGGTTTATCTTTTTATCATCATATGCCGTTTTGGCAATACATTTTTAGTGACTATAATATCTATAATAGATCATGTATTGCGGTAAACGCAATAAAAACCTGTAATGCAAAGGTTACAACTGAAATATTAAGTCACTTATAAGATGCAAACACATTGGTGATAATCAGTACCTATGTTGATATTAGCTTACAGTATGATGCAGTCCATACTTCTGCCCTTAATCTTCTATCTATATAAATATAAAGAGAACTCTTGACTGATTGACTGACTCATCACCACCCAGCCTAAACTCTTGGCACTAGAAAGCTGACATTTTGCACAGAGGTTCCCTTTATAATGTAGACAAGGAATAAGGAAAGAATTCGCGGTAGTACGTTCCAGTAGAATACTTTCCGACATCCACGCGGGCAGAACCGCTGACTAAAGCTAGTATTTTATAAAAAGAGAGAGAAAGAAAGTGCATTATTTAAAAACACGCATGGTACCTACACTGTTATGTGTATCGGCTGGCAAACAGAGACGCTATAAATTAATATTATGTGAGCAACAACCATCGTTCGAACAACAGAGTAATGACGTTGCAGCAGCTGTATCTTCGTGTGTGAAGGTTTCTTTGGGCAGCCCAGTGATCGCATTCCCTGTGGGCTGCGAGCCTGTCTGGCCGGATTACTGAGCGGTTTGCCTGCGGGCTCTGCCCTGCACGCGCGCGTTTTGCAAACAACTGGCGCTCTCTTGTACATTACATAGGTCATAGGGACGCAAGGCATGAGCAGCAGGCGACTGATTCGTGGGTCTAAATGCCCACCGTTTAACTCACTTCGTCAGAAAACTTTCATAGTAAGTAATGAAAAGAGCAATATTTTCAGTAAAACTAAGTAGCTTTATGAAATTACTAGCGGTGCCCCGCGGTTTCACCCGCGTAGACCGGGATAAAAAGTATCCTATGTGTTAATCCAGGGTATAAGCTATCTACATACCAAATTTCATTCAAATCAGTCAAGCCGTTTGAGCGTGAAGAAGTAACAAACACACACACACACTCACAAACTTTCGCCTTTATAATATTAGTGTGAAGTGTGATGTGATAGCAGTTTCGTACTGTTATACACTCGTATAAAAGTACGAAACTGCAATACCAAGTAAGTAAGTTAGTTTATTGTATTATTATGTTATGTATTTTATATTGTTATGTTAGGTTATTAAGTATTCTTTGTTTGTACACTGACCGTACAAAACGTCTCTGCTTGCTTTTAGTCCAGCCAAAGGTTGGCTGTAAGAGATCGCCTGGTGCGATATAACCGCCCATTGTGCACTAGTTTTATTTTAAGTATGTTTATGATTTTCTTTTATGTGGCACAATAAAGTGTTTAGTAAATAAAATCTAAAAAAAAAATACTTATTTTTTGTCTACAGAACTTCATCGATTATTACCAGGTTTCATTTCATGTAGAATGAGGTAGATCATAGTAAATACAACCGCTAATCTTTTCAATCTTGTACCACACCCACCAGTAAACTACAGAGTACATACATCGGCTGCAAACAACTTGTATTAGTTTCAATGCAATCTGAGTGTTCGATGCAATGCCGTTAAGTGCTGTTTGTAGCAGGACTCTCAAAGAGCTGGACTCCAGTTACCAAGTGTTGTGTGACTTGGAAGGATACGAGTTCAATTGTAAATGTTGGACTGAAAGCACGAGCCCTGGAGTTTCGTGCAGATGATGTTCTTTGCTTTTGAACAGAGGAACAACTTGGTGTTTGACAAGTCCCTGTATGAAATAAAACAAATGCAGTCGATTAGATCACACGAATAATTTTATCACCATTATCTTGTCACTTTTATTCTTTCATTTGTTTTTAGTTTCCATCTGAGATCGGTTAAACAAGTTAAAGAATCAGTCTCTTATAATTTATGAACGTTCATAATCTGTCAAAAATACCATAATTTAACTTCTTTTTTGGCAAGTTTTTGATGTTGAGTGTCGCTAAGATGAGATTGCGACTAGATTTAAAAAAAAATTAAAGACGGGAATTGTACTTCTGCACGTAGAGCATGATCACTTCTATCTAAAAGTATAGATCTATACTTTACGAAGACAAAGAGTCATTTATTTTCTTCACTTTTCACACATCTTTCCACACCCTGTAATTTTGTCTTTTGTTTCTCCCGTTTATACGGTGATCACTGCTACGCGTGTTGGTTAGCTTGTAATGCTGAATTATTAGTGTTTGTAGTACGCAACAAGGGAACATTATGTAAAAGCACCAACATAATGTAAAGGCAGATGTCATCTTGTACACTGTAGACGAGTTTGCTTTAGTGTAAAGCCGACTTTAGACACAATATATATTAGGTCTTTACCTATGAAATTGCCGTTCTGCAGTACTGGCCATTTCAAATCAAAATAATTTTTGTTTGGCTAAGAATTCTAATTTCAAATTAATTTTATTTTAAAAACATGAATTTTTTTTTCCAAAAGTAGTCATTTGTTTATTGATTAATGTTACATTTTCATCGCATTTCAATCTTTTTCGTCATCATGGATACGTTAAAAATTCGAGTAATTATGGAATATGAGTACCGTCGTGGCAGCAACGCGGCACAAGCGGCACGCAACATCAACGACGTTTACGGAGCTAACACTACAAACCAACGCACCACCTGTTATTGGTTTGCTCGCTTCCGTTCTGGAAATTTCGACCTGAAAAATGAACCTCGCGGTCGTCCGAAGACTTTGGTCGACAATTACGAATTAAAGGCGATTGTGGAAGCTGATGATACACAATCTACGGCTGAATTAGCAGCAGCTTTCGACGTTAGCGTCAAAACAATATTGGTCCATTTGCGTCAAATTGGCAAGGTAAAAAAGCTTGACAAATGGGTGCCCCACGAACTCAATGATCGCCAGCGCTAAGTACGCGTCGAGACGTGCCTTGCACTGCTCAACAGACACACAAATGAAGGAATTTTGAACCGCATTGTTACCTGCGATGAAAAATGGATTCTGTTTGATAACCGCAAGCGCTCAGCAAGTTGGTTGGATCCTGGTTCAGCACCTAAACAATGCCCTAAACGAAAACTTACCCCTAGAAAAGTGATGGTCACTGTTTGGTGGTCTAGCGCCGGTGTGATTCATCACAGCTTCTTACCAAACGGGGTGAGCATTACTGCAGATGTGTACTGTGAAGAACTGAACACAATGATGGAGAAGCTGGCACATCTCCAACCAGCATTGGTCAATCGCTCGTCTCCGCTGCTCCTGCACGACAACGCGCGACCTCATACTGCACAGCAGACGGTCTCCAAGTTGCAAGAACTGGGGTTGGAAGCTCTCCGTCATCCGCCCTACTCACCAGACCTTGCGCCTACAGACTACTACTTTTTCCAGAATTTGGATAACTTCTTGGCGGGAAAAAAATTCAATACCCGAGAGGCAGTACAAAATGCCTTTCAAGAATTTGTTGCCTCCCGACCAGCTGATTTCTTTAAGAAGGGCATCAATAAACTGCCACTGCGTTGGCAAAGATGTATTGATTGCATGGGTGATTACTTCGATTAATACAAATAAAAAATACATGAAAAAAATTCGTTTACATTTTTTCATACAAAACGGCAATTTCATAGGTAAAGACCTATTATGATGACATACGCTATGATTTCCTTTGTAACCAAGGAATCTTTATTGTTCACGTTGATACATATAACGGAGCAGATACTGTACCCGAACATAATAATGAAATCATTATGGATAGTTACAACAGGCATCGGTAAGTAGACCCTTGTCTACTTATGAATTAATATTATGTAAACGATAATGTAGTGTGAATAAAATAATAATTCCTGGTTGCACGACTCCCCGGGGCCGGTGGGTATACTGAATAACGTTAGTTTTGTAACACACAGTAAACGCTGGTATTGTACTCGTGCTTACAAAGAATATTTTTCCTTACGTTCGTCTCTTGGGAGGTAAGGAATATGTTCTAAACGGTTTCTTGTTGCTTCAATTATGTGTTATTTATTCTTTGTAGTACTTACAGGATAACTATTCAACATTATAAGTATAAATGTTGAGGTACAGAACAGGTACTTCTACATAGAACTACACTACTAACTAGTGGTTTGGTTGACTAGCTCCAAAATAATCATCGCTGCCTCTGCATGCAGACAAAATGTCTTCATCAACTGTAAGCTAGAGCTGATAAACTTGTAAATATTGTCTAATTCAACTATAAGCTAGATCTGATAAACTTGTAAATATTGTCTAATTCAACTGTAAGCTAGATCTGATAAACTTGTAAATATTGTCTAATTCAACTGTAAGCTAGAGCTGATAAACTTGTAAATATTGTCTAATTCAACTGTAAGCTAGAGCTGATAAACTCGTAAATATTGTCTAATTTAACTGTAAGCTAGAGCTGATAAACTTGTAAATATTGTCTAATTCAACTGTAAGCTAGATCTGATAAACTTGTAAATATTGTCTAATTCAACTGTAAGCTACAGCTGATAAACTTGTTAATATTGTCTAATTCAACTGTAAGCTAGAGCTGATAAACTTGTAAATATTGTCTAATTCAACTGTAAGCTAGAGCTGATAAACTTGTCAATATTTTCTAATTCAACTGTAAGTTAGGGCTGATAAACTTGTTAATATTGTCTAATTCAACTGTAAGTTGAGCTGATAAACTTGTTAATATTGTCTAATTCAACTGTAAGCTAGAGCTGATAAACTTGTTAAAATTGTCTAATTCAACTGTAAGCTGGAGCTCATAAACTTGTAAATATTGTCTAATTCAACTGCAAGCTAGAGCTGATAAACTTGTTAATATTGTCTAATTCAACTGTAAGTTGAGCTGATAAACTTGTTAATATTGTCTAATTCAACTGTAAGCTAGAGCTGATAAACTTGTAAATATTGTCTAATTCAACTGTAAGCTAGAGCTGATAAAATTGTTAATATTGTCTAATTCAACTGTAAGTTAGAGCTGATAAACTTGTTAATATTGTCTAATTCAACTGTAAGCTAGAGCTGATAAACTTATTAATATTGTCTAATTCAACTGTAAGCTAGAGCTGATAAAATTGTTAATATTGTCAAATTCAACTGTAAGTTAGAGATGATAAACTTGTTAATATTGTCTAATTCCACTGTAAGCTAGAGCTGATAAACTTGTTAATATTGTTTAATTCAACTGTAAGTTAGAGCTGATAAACTTGTTAATATTGTCTAATTCAACTGTAAGCTAGAGCTGATAAAATTGTTAATATTGTCGTATTCAACTGTAAGTTAGAGCTGATAAACTTGTTAATATTGTCTAATTCCACTGTAAGCTAGAGCTGATAAACTTGTTAATATTGTTTAATGCAACTGTAAGTTAGAGCTGATAAACTTGTTACTATTGTCTAATTCAACTGTAAGTTGAGCTGATAAACTTGTTAATATTGTCTAATTCAACTGTAAGCTAGAGCTGATAAACTTGTTAAAATTGTCTAATTCAACTGTAAGCTAGAGCTCATAAACTTGTAAATATTGTCTAATTCAACTGCAAGCTAGAGCTGATAAACTTGTTAATATTGTCTAATTCAACTGTAAGTTGAGCTGATAAACTTGTTAATATTGTCTAATTCAACTGTAAGCTAGAGCTGATAAACTTGTAAATATTATCTAATTCAACTGTAAGCTAGAGCTGATAAAATTGTTAATATTGTCTAATTCAACTGTAAGTTAGAGCTGATAAACTTGTAAATATTGTCTAATTCAACTGTAAGCTAGAGCTGATAAACTTATTAATATTGTCTAATTCAACTGTAAGCTAGAGCTGATAAAATTGTTAATATTGTCAAATTCAACTGTAAGTTAGAGATGATAAACTTGTTAATATTGTCTAATTCCACTGTAAGCTACAGCTGATAAACTTGTTAATATTGTCTAATTCAACTGTAAGCTAGAGCTGATAAACTTGTAAATATTGTCTAATTCAACTGTAAGCTAGAGCTGATAAACTTGTCAATATTTTCTAATTCAACTGTAAGTTAGGGCTGATAAACTTGTTAATATTGTCTAATTCAACTGTAAGTTGTGCTGATAAACTTGTTAATATTGTCTAATTCAACTGTAAGCTAGAGCTGATAAACTTGTTAAAATTGTCTAATTCAACTGTAAGCTAGAGCTCATAAACTTGTAAATATTGTCTAATTCAACTGCAAGCTAGAGCTGATAAACTTGTTAATATTGTCTAATTCAACTGTAAGTTGAGCTGATAAACTTGTTAATATTGTCTAATTCAACTGTAAGCTAGAGCTGATAAACTTGTAAATATTGTCTAATTCAACTGTAAGCTAGAGCTGATAAAATTGTTAATATTGTCTAATTCAACTGTAAGTTAGAGCTGATAAACTTGTTAATATTGTCTAATTCAACTGTAAGCTAGAGCTGATAAACTTATTAATATTGTCTAATTCAACTGTATGCTAGAGCTGATAAAATTGTTAATATTGTCAAATTCAACTGTAAGTTAGAGATGATAAACTTGTTAATATTGTCTAATTCCACTGTAAGCTAGAGCTGATAAACTTGTTAATATTGTTTAATTCAACTGTAAGTTAGAGCTGATAAACTTGTTAATATTGTCTAATTCAACTGTAAGTTGAGCTGATAAACTTGCTAATATTGTCTGATTCAACTGTAAGCTAGAGCTGATAAACTTGTTAATATTGTCTAATTCAACTGTAAGCTAGAGCTGATAAACTTGTTAATATTTTCTAATTCAACTGTAAGTTAGAGCTGATAAAATTGTTAATATTGTCTAATTCAACTGTAAGTTAGAGCTGATAAACTTGTTAATATTGTCTAATTCAACTGTAAGCTAGAGCTGATAAAATTGTTAATATTGTCGTATTCAACTGTAAGTTAGAGCTGATAAACTTGTTAATATTGTCTAATTCCACTGTAAGCTAGAGCTGATAAACTTGTTAATATTGTTTAATGCAACTGTAAGTTAGAGCTGATAAACTTGTAAATATTGTCTAATTCAACTGTAAGTTGAGCTGATAATCTTTTTAATATTGTCTAATTCAACTGTAAGCTAGAGCTGATAAACTAGTTAATATTGTCTAATTCAACTGTAAGCTAGAGCTGATAAAATTGTTAATATTGTCTAATTCAACTGTAAGTTAGAGCTGATAAACTTGTTAATATTGTCTAATTCAACTATAAGTTAGAGCTGATAAACTTGTTAATATTGTCTAATTCAACTGTAAGCTAGAGCTGATAAACTTGTTAATATTTTCTAATTCAACTGTAAGCTAGAGCTGATAAAATTGTTAATATTGTCTAATTCAACTGTAAGTTAGAGCTGATAAACTTGTTAATATTGTCTAATTCAACTGTAAGCTAGAGCTGATAAAATTGTTAATATTGTCGTATTCAACTGTAAGTTAGAGCTGATAAACTTGTTAATATTGTCTAATTCCACTGTAAGCTAGAGCTGATAAACTTGTTAATATTGTTTAATGCAACTGTAAGTTAGAGCTGATAAACTTGTTAATATTGTCTAATTCAACTATAAGTTAGAGCTGATAAACTTGTTAATATTGTCTAATTCAACTGTAAGCTAGAGCTGATAAACTTGTTAATATTTTCTAATTCAACTGTAAGCTAGAGCTGATAAAATTGTTAATATTGTCTAATTCAACTGTAAGTTAGAGCTGATAAACTTGTTAATATTGTCTAATTCAACTGTAAGCTAGAGCTGATAAAATTGTTAATATTGTCGTATTCAACTGTAAGTTAGAGCTGATAAACTTGTTAATATTGTCTAATTCCACTGTAAGCTAGAGCTGATAAACTTGTTAATATTGTTTAATGCAACTGTAAGTTAGAGCTGATAAACTTGTAAATATTGTCTAATTCAACTGTAAGTTGAGCTGATAAACTTTTTAATATTGTCTAATTCAACTGTAAGCTAGAGCTGATAAACTAGTTAATATTGTCTAATTCAACTGTAAGCTAGAGCTGATAAAATTGTTAATATTGTCTAATTCAACTGTAAGTTAGAGCTGATAAACTTGTTAATATTGTCTAATTCAACTGTAAGTTGAGCTGATAAACTTGTTAATATTGTCTAATTCAACTGTAAGCTAGAGCTGATAAACTTGTAAATATTGTCTAATTCAACTGTAAGCTAGAGCTGATAAAATTGTTAATATTGTCTAATTCAACTGTAAGTTAGAGCTGATAAACTTGTTAATATTGTCTAATTCAACTGTAAGCTAGAGCTGATAAACTTATTAATATTGTCTAATTCAACTGTAAGCTAGAGCTGATAAAATTGTTAATATTGTCAAATTCAACTGTAAGTTAGAGATGATAAACTTGTTAATATTGTCTAATTCCACTGTAAGCTAGAGCTGATAAACTTGTTAATATTGTTTAATTCAACTGTAAGTTAGAGCTGATAAACTTGTTACTATTGTCTAATTCAACTGTAAGTTGAGCTGATAAACTTGTTAATATTGTCTAATTCAACTGTAAGCTAGAGCTGATAAACTTGTTAAAATTGTCTAATTCAACTGTAAGCTAGAGCTCATAAACTTGTAAATATTGTCTAATTCAACTGCAAGCTAGAGCTGATAAACTTGTTAATATTGTCTAATTCAACTGTAAGTTGAGCTGATAAACTTGTTAATATTGTCT
The DNA here is from genome assembly GCA_905163495.3 of Cosmia trapezina. Taxonomy (NCBI): domain Eukaryota; kingdom Metazoa; phylum Arthropoda; class Insecta; order Lepidoptera; family Noctuidae; genus Cosmia; species Cosmia trapezina. The sequence continues at coordinate 1,352,254 of LR991025.1, forward strand.
AATTCAACTGTAAGCTAGAGCTGATAAACTTGTAAATATTATCTAATTCAACTGTAAGCTAGAGCTGATAAAATTGTTAATATTGTCTAATTCAACTGTAAGTTAGAGCTGATAAACTTGTAAATATTGTCTAATTCAACTGTAAGCTAGAGCTGATAAACTTATTAATATTGTCTAATTCAACTGTAAGCTAGAGCTGATAAAATTGTTAATATTGTCAAATTCAACTGTAAGTTAGAGATGATAAACTTGTTAATATTGTCTAATTCCACTGTAAGCTACAGCTGATAAACTTGTTAATATTGTCTAATTCAACTGTAAGCTAGAGCTGATAAACTTGTAAATATTGTCTAATTCAACTGTAAGCTAGAGCTGATAAACTTGTCAATATTTTCTAATTCAACTGTAAGTTAGGGCTGATAAACTTGTTAATATTGTCTAATTCAACTGTAAGTTGTGCTGATAAACTTGTTAATATTGTCTAATTCAACTGTAAGCTAGAGCTGATAAACTTGTTAAAATTGTCTAATTCAACTGTAAGCTAGAGCTCATAAACTTGTAAATATTGTCTAATTCAACTGCAAGCTAGAGCTGATAAACTTGTTAATATTGTCTAATTCAACTGTAAGTTGAGCTGATAAACTTGTTAATATTGTCTAATTCAACTGTAAGCTAGAGCTGATAAACTTGTAAATATTGTCTAATTCAACTGTAAGCTAGAGCTGATAAAATTGTTAATATTGTCTAATTCAACTGTAAGTTAGAGCTGATAAACTTGTTAATATTGTCTAATTCAACTGTAAGCTAGAGCTGATAAACTTATTAATATTGTCTAATTCAACTGTATGCTAGAGCTGATAAAATTGTTAATATTGTCAAATTCAACTGTAAGTTAGAGATGATAAACTTGTTAATATTGTCTAATTCCACTGTAAGCTAGAGCTGATAAACTTGTTAATATTGTTTAATTCAACTGTAAGTTAGAGCTGATAAACTTGTTAATATTGTCTAATTCAACTGTAAGTTGAGCTGATAAACTTGCTAATATTGTCTGATTCAACTGTAAGCTAGAGCTGATAAACTTGTTAATATTGTCTAATTCAACTGTAAGCTAGAGCTGATAAACTTGTTAATATTTTCTAATTCAACTGTAAGTTAGAGCTGATAAAATTGTTAATATTGTCTAATTCAACTGTAAGTTAGAGCTGATAAACTTGTTAATATTGTCTAATTCAACTGTAAGCTAGAGCTGATAAAATTGTTAATATTGTCGTATTCAACTGTAAGTTAGAGCTGATAAACTTGTTAATATTGTCTAATTCCACTGTAAGCTAGAGCTGATAAACTTGTTAATATTGTTTAATGCAACTGTAAGTTAGAGCTGATAAACTTGTAAATATTGTCTAATTCAACTGTAAGTTGAGCTGATAATCTTTTTAATATTGTCTAATTCAACTGTAAGCTAGAGCTGATAAACTAGTTAATATTGTCTAATTCAACTGTAAGCTAGAGCTGATAAAATTGTTAATATTGTCTAATTCAACTGTAAGTTAGAGCTGATAAACTTGTTAATATTGTCTAATTCAACTATAAGTTAGAGCTGATAAACTTGTTAATATTGTCTAATTCAACTGTAAGCTAGAGCTGATAAACTTGTTAATATTTTCTAATTCAACTGTAAGCTAGAGCTGATAAAATTGTTAATATTGTCTAATTCAACTGTAAGTTAGAGCTGATAAACTTGTTAATATTGTCTAATTCAACTGTAAGCTAGAGCTGATAAAATTGTTAATATTGTCGTATTCAACTGTAAGTTAGAGCTGATAAACTTGTTAATATTGTCTAATTCCACTGTAAGCTAGAGCTGATAAACTTGTTAATATTGTTTAATGCAACTGTAAGTTAGAGCTGATAAACTTGTTAATATTGTCTAATTCAACTATAAGTTAGAGCTGATAAACTTGTTAATATTGTCTAATTCAACTGTAAGCTAGAGCTGATAAACTTGTTAATATTGTCTAATTCAACTGTAAGCTAGAGCTGATAAAATTGTTAATATTGTCTAATTCAACTGTAAGTTAGAGCTGATAAACTTGTTAATATTGTCTAATTCAACTGTAAGCTAGAGCTGATAAAATTGTTAATATTGTCGTATTCAACTGTAAGTTAGAGCTGATAAACTTGTTAATATTGTCTAATTCCACTGTAAGCTAGAGCTGATAAACTTGTTAATATTGTTTAATGCAACTGTAAGTTAGAGCTGATAAACTTGTAAATATTGTCTAATTCAACTGTAAGTTGAGCTGATAAACTTTTTAATATTGTCTAATTCAACTGTAAGCTAGAGCTGATAAACTAGTTAATATTGTCTAATTCAACTGTAAGCTAGAGCTGATAAAATTGTTAATATTGTCTAATTCAACTGTAAGTTAGAGCTGATAAACTTGTTAATATTGTCTAATTCAACTATAAGTTAGAGCTGATAAACTTGTTAATATTGTCTAATTCAACTGTAAGCTAGAGCTGATAAACCTGTTAATATTACTTACTTACTTACTTACTTGTTATATTGTCTTATTCAACTGTAAGCTCTAGCGATTTCTCCGATTGAATTCTAAAAAACAAGATCTTCTCTTGAAAATCTGCTTACAAACCATCCAACATGAAATCATCTGTAATCAAGTATTATAGCTGATATTTAGGTGTGGCGGCGTAGTCTCAAATTTATTAATTATAAGGAGCTCGGAGCAAAAACAGGCGGCCATTTGTACAACAAATTATGTACATAAATTAGACATAATCGCCGTGCCGGCTGCGCTTCTCGTGACATAACCCCCTAAATGTGGAATTTAAACGAAATATTTTTTTTTTAGTACTACTATGTACTAGGGCTGCTGGATTTAGCGGGATACTCGCGGGCTGTTCGCTTTACTTTACATTAACTTGGTGCAACTTAATAGGTGCATATTCTATAAGTGCCTGAGCGCTGGCACTGTCTACTATTTGAAGATTGTACGTAAGTAAGGTCAGAGTACTTCCCCTACAACTAGCAACGTTGGGTTGGCGTTGTGACTAGCCACATTGTGTCTGCCTCATGAAATATTATAATTGGGTATGTCAAGACTGCCAAAAAAATTGTAACAAAACAACAATTGATATGTTTTATTATCAAAATGTGAAGACTGTAGAATACCTTATTTAATTTCACATGAGCTGCATAGTTTCACCTCCGAAGTGACAACCCTGACTACAGCAGATCAGATGTAAGGTCTTTATTAAAATTAACGAACTAATCAGCCGGTATAGTAATTATTGAAATCTAAATCTAAATTGCTATGTTAGTAATAGCAGTTCAAAAACATACGGGAATATATCGTTGGTAAAACTGTCGCTCTTGTTATGAGGACAGTGTTAGTTACTTTTAAAAGAGAATATAGCTTTAGCTCAAGTCCATTAATTTAAATTGATTGCTACCGCAAGTAATGTTAATCATTCAAGACTCAAGATTCTTGTCTGCTGAAATCAAGATGTTATTTCGACATTTATATCTGTTATTTAAATGGTGTATCTACACAGTATTCTTTAGGTATATATCTATGTTTTTGAGCCTTCTGCAGGACAATCGACATTAGCTTTTATGAGAGGGCAATGTTTGTATTGTGATTGATAACATATTGGCAAAAAAAATCTATTAAAATTCTACATTTATGCCAACCACCTCCAAGAACAAAACAGCTGTTTCTAAAATTTGCCAAAAATATTAATGCAACTGATTATGTCTGCTTTTTTGATTTTAGATTGAGGGACCATTTTCATATCGGCAAATAAGCAGATAGCTCCGGCGAATGATAAATCCCTTCGAAGCTAAAAACAGCAGCGTTAGTCAACACACGAGGGAATAAAAATTAATATCCTTTTTACAAATCTTTGATTAACTGCATAATGAACACAGAATTTTCTTTTAGTATTTTTTGTGCCCATATTTATAATGAACACGAATAAAAGCAATCAATTTAAACATCATAAAACCCGACTGAGTAAAAAGTGTAAACAAAAATATGGAAACAAGATGACCTCTTTTGTTTCCAAAGAATCTCATGCAGTCGGAGGCAATAGGTTGGTCGCACACTACAGGCAGCACGTTGCTTTTTGTGTAGAAAAGCGATGCAGCTGTAATGTCCGCTATCGGCACTTTATTCCAACTGCATCCCCAAAACGAGTTAACGTATTTATTTATTAATGAACAACAAATAATTTTTCGATTATAACAACCCAGCCATCCTGGGTGTGCGCGTTACTCATTTTAATCGCAGCCGTCAGTCACTTCAGTCAGTTCCTCAGGACTGAAGAGAGTAAATTTGGCGGGAACGTCAATTAGTCCTGATGATGGTCGTTAAACCGATCGCCCATTACACGGTTTCTATTTGGAGAGGCAAACCTTTTTTTGGAAGGTTTAGTTTGGTAAAACTTGAGAGGGAGAAACAGTGTTGAGATATCGCTATTCGCTGCATCTATAGATGGTCAATATTTGAAGCAATTTTTGCTGTATTTTATGTACCCAACACCCGAGTAATTTGCGGCAATATCAGGATTGTATAGAAATGGCCAAGATTTGCGCAGTTCTAGTTACTCATTTTTATTCCTAATTTAACGACAATATATTTGACAAAAATGTAATTTAATGTATTGTGTTGCGTAAATTATTTTGCATAGGTACTATTGTATAGAATCTAGTTCTTCTAACTGAACAGACAGCTGTGCTGCTGGGGAGTTTGTACCGCTATTTCTTCTTCCCAGCTAAAGCACTAGGAAGTGGTGAAGGGCGGGCGTTTTGTGGGGACTGTCTTACTGTAATTTCGACGTTCAAAAAGTGCTGATTCTCAGCCTAATTTGAATAAATGACTTTTGATTTTGATTTTGAACGAAATTATATTTTTAAATATAAAACTGTAAGTAAATTTAAAAATATAAAAATAGTAGCCCACAGGTATCGGGAACAGGGTCCAAACTACCGGCGGTCTGAGCTCCAGAGAGGGGAACCTCCTAACAATGCGAACGGTGTCCAGAAGTACCGCTTTCTGACTCAAGCCCTTAAATATAAGGCCAACGAGAGCATCCTCAGGTATTGGTCGAGGCTCTTGGCAATTAAGCCATTGGCTAATACCACTATCGGCACAAAGATCACTGAGTCCACATCCTACATGTCGACAACCTCACGAGGCAAGTTACTTGATTTGTTTATATTTCTCGGCTTTCACGAGGTTCCCGTCATGCGGGACCGTTATATCAATAATCATTGCAACATCACAGTTTACAATAGTATTGTCGTTTAAACTATACTCCACAAAACATTTTACCGTTTAAAGCATGGATCACGCCTACAAAATTGTTGTAGACCAAAGGTTAACTGAAATGTCGTCAATCTTATAGAAAACTTCTAATGTCTCACATAACTAGTACGTTTGAACCGAACAGCAACGCTGATTGCACAACCTCTAACAAAAAACCGGTAAAGGGCGAGTCGGACTCGGGCACCGAGGGTTCCGTTCCGATTTCTGAAAAAGTGTACTATTTAGATACATCGTTTTATTTTTCCTGTATTACATAAACTTGTATCACATAGAATAATTTCAGATTTTTCTCTTTGCAAACTTCGGAGATTAGGGGGGGAACGGTATTTTTTTTACATTTTTCATCAAAAGTCTAAAACTATGCGGCCAAAAAAAAATTAAAAATAGTTTGAGAATGTGCAAACAGCGTTCTTTCATATGATAGAAGTTTTTTCTTTCATGCCCTAGTAGTCCCACTTTAAATTTTTAAGACCCCCTTTGAGTCCCTGTTGCAAAAAAAATATTAATACTTTTATTTATTTCTTAATTGCAAAATAGTTGGGTAAACCTCATCTAAAACTATTCCAAACTTCAAGTTGATAGCGTCAGTAGTTACTGAGATATCCAGCTGTGATAGACAGACTGAGTCACACCATAAGGGTTCCTTTTTTACCATTTTGGTACGGAACCCTAAAAACAGAATGCTCTTAAAATGTCCTCAAAACGCCTCTCATTACCTACTTACGCATAATATTTCAAATCTCGTTTCAATATGCAATGAAACATATCTCGCACGTAGAATGATCACAGTAACTGAGTTAGCCACGGCTTGGGACACGACAGACAATTCAATTTGGGACGTTCCTCTTAAACGAGCCAAAATCAAGATTTGATTTGGAGTCTCGCAAAAAAAAAAGCTAAGCCTTTCTCTAGAATATTACACACTTCGTAGTATTTCGTAGTAGTTAGTAGTTTTTCAATATTTTCAATATTTTTAGAGGAGCTCGTGGCTAAGTAATAACAGCCGCACGGGTCGATCCGTCAGGTTAAGCTACGCTTGCCGGGGTTGGTCAGTGGATGGGTGACCATCTTTACATAGCGAGATTCCTCCGTGCCTCGGAAAGCACGTTAAGCCGTTGGTCCCGGCTGTCATTCGTGGATCTTTGACAGCCGTTACGGGTCGTCAGAAGCCCGAAAGTCTGACAACCAGTCTTACCAAGGGGTATCGTATTACCCAGTAACTGGGTTGTGGAGGTCAGATAGGCAGTCGCTCCACGTAAAATACTGGTATTCAGCTGCATCCGGTTAGACTGGAAGCCGACCCCAACATAGTTGGGAAAAGGCTAGGCAGATAGATAGTAGTTTTTCAATGCTTTTTGTATCTATGAACCGTAATTTTGACAGATTAGGGTTCACATCTTTAGAAAATAAAGAAACGTGTAAAAAGGGTTCTCCTTTTAACTACATACATAATAATAAACTCCAACATCCGTTGTCAAAAGGCTTTAATTTAGCAGGGGTAGATTACTTTAACTTTGCTGACGTTGGTAAAATATTGCTTCTTTTATTAAATAAAGGTGTGTATTATTAACACGAGATTAAAATGAATGGTGGTATCAATCAATTTGAGGCAATTTATAGGTAAATATTTAAGGCTCCCTATCTACATGCAGCCTTAACACCTTCGGTAACCGACGAACTGAATACAAACCGAAATTTTATTCAAATAAAAACAAAAGAAAATCACGGAAAATCTTTTCAATATCAAACTGGTTGTCTTTGAAGATGGCCGGTGATAATAGCCATTGAATCCACTTTAAGTTATACCATTAGACAGGGAACATAACAAGCTATTGCTGGATATTGCCTCAATATTGGGAGCAGCATCGCTGCGGGCAATGTATCGGAAATGTGCAGTAATCTGCGTCAAATTGTTGGTGATCTTCGTTCAGTTCAAAGTTGGTTGTCATAAAATTTTAGATGCAGCGATGAGAATGATCGATGATAGAAAGTACATATTAAATGTTTGAAGAGATAATTATCCTTTTATAGTGTTTCTTAAAAACAATATTAGGTCTTTACCTATGAAATTGCCGTTCTGCAGTACTGGCCATTTCAAATCAAAATAATTTTTGTTTGGCTAAGAATTCTAATTTCAAATTAATTTTATTTTAAAAACATGGATTTTTTTTCCAAAAGTAGTCATTTGTTTATTGATTAGTGTTACATTTTCATCGCATTTCATCTTTTTCGTCATCATGGATACGTTAAAAATTCGAGTAATTATGGAATATGAGTACCGTCGTGGCAGCAACGCGGCACAAGCGGTACGCAACATCAACGACGTTTACGGAGCTAACACTACAAACCAACGCACCACCTGTTATTGGTTTGCTCGCTTCCGTTCTGGAAATTTCGATCTGAAAAATGAATCTCGCGGTCGTTCGAAGACTTTTGTCGACAGTTACGAATTAAAGAATAAGAATAAGAATAATTTTATTGGTCCATCGTTACAAAATAAATTACTACAAAAATAATAATATTGAGTGCTTGCTGTAACTAGAATAAGTAACATTTATTTGAACAGTGGTCCCCAAACTAGGCAACGCCTGTATCTTGGGGGCCTGAGTTGCGTTATCTTAAGTTTTAATTCGAGACATTTTGTGTTAACAATTTAATTTCAGGATGTTTGAAAATGGAAATAATACAAGAATTGTAATTAATTAAGGGTAGAGAAATAACAAGTTAAAAATAAAGTAAATTGAGCAATATAAAATAATTCAAAATATTGATGCAGTGTGATTGTGTGTGAGGGTATGTGGGGTGTGTGTGTGTGTGTGTGTGTGTGTGTGTGTGTATTGTAGTAGGTGTGGATTTTTGTGTGGAGGAACTAAATGATTACGTGAATGACTTGCTAGTAGATTTTGGTGTTAACTCACTATTTCCTCAGTGTCGTTGTATGACAGGGAGAGAAGCCAGCTTTTTGTCATTATTTTAAATGAGTGTGTGTTAAGACTTTTAGTATCACAGCGCTTGCTTATTTTATTGTAGATATGAGTGTGTAAGTAAGAGGGGCACCGTCTGGCCAGAAGACTGTTTGCATTAGGAAGAGGGACATACGTTTTGAGAGCAGGCTTTGGTAGTCAGGTCTGTTTTTAATAGACTTGTGTACATGCAGTGCGGCACTAATTATATACAGTTGACGTACTCGAAGAACCGGAAATTCACTGTACAGCAGGTCTGTCGGGATATCTAAAGGAGGAAATGCGGTCTATAGGAGTACAGCTACAGTTTGTGAGTGGTGAATTGTGATCGTTGCGACATGTGTGGAATTTGAGTGTCAATTGGCAAGGAGGACTGGAAGCTATGGTTTTGAAGAAAGTGATGAGCTTAGTTTTTTTTTTGTTAAGTGTAAGTAAATTTCTACTAAGAGTCTCTGAGATTGTAAGCAGACCATGTTCGACAAGATGATACACTTGTTCCCAAGTAAAGGCGATTGTGGAAGCTGATGATACACAATCTACGGCTGAATTAGCAGCAGCTTTCGACGTTAGCGTCAAAACAATATTGGTCCATTTGCGTCAAATTGGCAAGGTAAAAAAGCTTGACAAATGGGTGCCCCACGAACTCAATGATCGCCAGCGCGAAGTACGCGTCGAGACGTGCCTTGCACTGCTCAACAGACACACAAATGAAGGAATTTTGAACCGCATTGTTACCTGCGATGAAAAATGGATTCTGTTTGATAACCGCAAGCGCTCAGCAAGTTGGTTGGATCCTGGTTCAGCACCTAAACAATGCCCTAAACGAAAACTTACCCCTAGAAAAGTGATGGTCACTGTTTGGTGGTCTAGCGCCGGTGTAATTCATCACAGCTTCTTACCAAACGGGGTGAGCATTACCGCAGATGTGTACTGTGAAGAACTGAACACAATGATGGAGAAGCTGGCACATCTCCAACCAGCATTGGTCAATCGCTCGTCTCCGCTGCTCCTGCACGACAACGCGCGACCTCATACTGCACAGCAGACGGTCTCCAAGTTGCAAGAACTGGGGTTGGAAGCTCTCCATCATCCGCCCTACTCACCAGACCTTGCGCCTACAGACTACTACTTTTTCCAGAATTTGGATAACTTCTTGGCGGGAAAAAAATTCAATACCCGAGAGGCAGTACAAAATGCCTTTGAAGAATTTGTTGCCTCCCGACCAGCTGATTTCTTTAAGAAGGGCATCAATAAACTGCCACTGCGTTGGCAAAGATGCATTGATTGCATGGGTGATTACTTCGATTAATACAAATAAAAAATACATGAAAAAAATTTGTTCCGTACCATATTATATGTTTAACAATCGCAAAGATAACTTTTTACTTATTTTATAATGATACTGTGAATTACAAGGTTATTTTTTGCAGGTGCAGAAAATCACCCATGTTTAAAGAAAATACCTTATGAATCGCCGTTTTCAGTATTGTTGATTAAATACAGTATTTATGGTACCTACATGGTATAAAGAAGTTTCAAATTCCTAATTTGTTGAATTGTTGCGCTAGAGCTTACAAAAATGGTCTAAAATTTACAACTTTTGCGGCCCCTATTTCTTAATTTTAGAAGATAAAAAAAAATTTTTGTACTCTACTCGATGAGTTCTAAACGATGACACCCCACATGCTAGATTAAACTTTTATTTTTTTTTTTCAAAATGAAAAGTTTATTGTATGGGGATCGACCCCTTAAATTTTTAACTTTGCTTTATTTTTATTATTTGTTGTTATAGCCGTAATAGACAGCGGAGGCTTAGTAAGTTTGTACTGGACTGTACGTGGTTGTCTAATTTCATGGATTTTAATTTTCTTGCGCGGAACCCTAATTATTTTTCTAAAATAAAAATAGCCTAAGTTACTCCTTAACACATCAGCAATATGTCGTCAAAATCGATGAAAATTCGTTGGGCAAGTTTCCTAACTTGACTCAAAGTACCATTTTTTTAATCGGACTGCGCTTTAAAATTCTTCTATACAAACTTTAACATCCCTAAACCTCATTTGAGGCGTAGTTTTGAAAAACTAATAATGACAAGCATTATTACTTACATAAGCAAGTATTTGTGCTAAGTTTCAAGTTCATTAACCAAATTAATAAGATTTTTCATATAAACTGTAGGTATCTCTGTTTTCACGAACACAGATAAAGAATTTCAAAAATCGTCTGGTATGTTTCAATAACTTGACTCAAATATTATTTACACCAATTTTAGAGTTAATCAAGCCCCCAATAAAATCCTTCGCTATAAAATTAACTTTTCACCCCTTAGGGGTAGATTTTTGGAAAACCCTGATACACGTTAGTCTTAATTTTTGGTCTCAAGTATGAAAACCGAGTTTTGAGTTAATCGGACCGCGTGTTAAAATTCCTCCATACAAACTTTGAGACCCCTAATCCCTCCTTAGGGGGTAGTTTAGGAAAACTAAAAATGATAAGCTTTATAATTTACTTAAATATGAATATTAACTCAAGGGATAGGATTTTTCATACAAACTTTCAGCCCCTATTTTACCCCCTTAGGGATGTAAATTTTCAAAAATCCTTCCATAGTGGATGTTTACACTATATAAGGTATCTATGTGCAAAATTTCAAGTCTCTAGGTCCATTGGTTTGTGCTGTGCGTTGATATATTAGTCAGTGACTCAGTCAGGACTTTGATTTTTTTTATATATATAGATTTACCATGTTATTTTAAGACCACAGACTTCTTATAGGTTTTCCTGTAATCTACAGGTACAGAACTATTTTCTATATTTTTTTCAAAATTTTAGGCTCAGTAGTTTCGGAGATGGGGGGGGAATGGTCAATTTTCGTCTATTTTCTTAAATAACTTTAAAACAATATATTTTAAAATTATAATAAAAATATATATGAGACCCTCATAGTAAGCCCTTTCATTTGGTATGTCACACGGTACAGTTTACAAAACTTTTTTTTTTAATTTTCTTATTTTCCCCCTAAAAGTGACTCTCATATTCAAAATTCATATATTTACTTTAGCTGTACGTGTTTTGGTCACAGAAATCCATATGTGTACCAAATTTAAACTTAATCCGTCTTATTACAAAAACATGCTTAAGTACTGGTTTAAACCAAGACTAAAAGGTCTAGGATTGTTACGGTATTAATGCTAGTACCAGGACCAAAATGTGTTCCGATTACAAAACGAAGACTATCGGAGGATCAGTTAGTACCATGGTTAGTACCAATGAAGGTCCATGCTGGTCCATGCTTTTAAAATATCCACAGATAAGAAACAAAAATGGCATTCTTTCATTCGTTCCTACAGTATTTATTTGAAGCAACGTTCCGTTTCTCTAAATATTGATATAATTGTATCACTTGAAATGTTTAAATAATTATTTATCAATACAAAAATAGGTCAAAAATTGTTCTTTGTCTATGTTACAGTATATTGAACAAGCACAATTCGTACTTTTGACGCGCTTTTTATAAACAAGTTGTCATATTTTTTAACACCTCTAGCGTGAAGTGGAGCGACATATATACGGCGAGCGACGCATGTAATTTGAGAGTTGAGAGCCTTGAGACGAATGTTTTTGTTGCGTCCTATAATAATAAATACCTGGATGAACTACTTATTTTCACTAATTGTTTTTAATATTACTGTTACTGCTATGTGGTTTGCTCGTGAGTTGTTGTGTCTGGTTAAATTGTGAACTACTAATCGTAAAAAATGGAAAACAACAAAAGAAAAAACGGGTTGAAAACTGGATTTCTGAAGAAAAAGTTAGTAAAACATGGATTTTAAATTATAATTAGGTAAATAATAACCATCTTATTTCGACTACCTAACGCGATGTTCTTATATTCTTATTATTATATTAGTACCGCAGTTAGTCCAATAGATAAACTAGGGGACTCTGTGGTTTAACTTTAGTACCATAGATAGTTCATGAACTAGTGATAAACTTCATTTTATAATAACGTTTTATTTAGTCATGGTTTAAACCTAGTAATAATCCCAGTACTATATTTAAATCGCGTTTTGTAATAAGACGGAATGGGTCCATTAGATTCGGAGCAAATTGGCTGTGACAGACGGACAGACGGACAGACAGACAGACAGACAGACAGACACACAAGTGATCCTATAAGGGTTCCGTTTTTTCCTTTTGAGGTACGGAACCCTAAAAACAATTGAAATATATATAAACACTAATTCCCAGTTCTCCAATAACCAAACCATAGGAAAATCACCTAATTGGCAATCAATACAGCAGTAAATAAGATCGAGACTCGCGTGAAGGGTGTCAGAGGCCAGCGCCAGTAATTAACTACGCGCGGTGACTCGACATTGCACAACACTATTAAAAACTTAGTCTGACGATGCCGTCGGTCTCCGAAACCTACGAGTTGCGACTGCAGCACACTAATATTTGTGTTGCAATTTCAGTTATAATTGGGCATGTGACTTGCAAAAGTCTTTGTTTATTGTGGGTATGCTACATGAATATTGTATTGTAATAACTAAGATTGGCAGCGGCCCGAGGAAACAATCCATAAAGATTCGAGATTATGGATTAAACGAGTTCAACAAGTATGGTATGGAAAATGTCAGAAAATCATAAAGTAGTTTAACATAAAAAAGTGATTACAAAATTAAATTTGCATGGGAAAACATGTTTTTCAACTACAATAATAAATTTGTTTTTGGGATAAATTCTTTTCAACTACGGAACCCTTCATTGTGCTTCGTCCGAAACGCACTTGGCGGGTTTTATTTTTTACATGTAGAATTTAATGTGGTTGGGTTTTAATAAGGTGGCAAAATTTTCATTATTTTTGCGATAGAACACAAAGTTTTCGGCTAAAAGCAAAAAACGAGAAAAATAGATATTGCTTTTGCACCTCAAGTCAAGTTGTTGGTAATTTCAGGGCACTCGATTTCTAGTGGACATTCCCAAGGTCAATTGACCTTTACCACCTTGGACTTTGAACTTCAAAATCATTGACCTTGTCTTCAAGGTCACCATCCCTAAGTCAGTGTACATTGACCTGTCACTGATTCTGAGACAAGATCGGTGATCTGAGAAGTGCAGCGTAGACACCTTGACCTTGACCGCCCGAGGTCAAGGTTAGTGATCTTAAGAGAATCGTGGATTTTGAAGTTCTGATCACTGACCTTGACCTCAAGGTTAATGACCCCGAGGTCAAGGTCAATGCCCTTGAGGTTTTCAGTGGTGTTCCCTCACCCCACACCGGGTCTCGAAGGCTTTATTAGGCGATGGTTTTTCGTGAATTTTTTCTAAGTCCTCGCTCCATAGCGCCCGTAAGGCGACGACGACGGTCAGTGTAAAAACATCTAATATAAGTATCACACAAGGTTCATAATTACAATAGTCAACACTTCGCTCGTGCTTCCACGCAGTTCTAATGGCGTCGATGTCACAAAAACGGTAGAATTTCATTAAGAGTTTAAAAGACTTGGCGACGATAATTTCCAATTAGGATTTAAACGATATTTTTATGAAACTATTTATTTTGTTGTACAGCGTCGCTCTAAGGATTTGTCTATCATTTTATAAAACGGTGAAGATGAAGTTTTTTATTGTATTTTTTCTTAGTACAGTTTTAAATAGTTGTAATTTTTTGGGTCCGTTCTGAGTACTAAAGTAAAATATTATTTAGTTAAATGACTTGCAACGTATGCCTACCTATATACCACCTCCTACCTACCCAGTTTATGACCTGTATATAGTTACATAAAGAGTTAATTTACGTAGTATAAATATTAAGTAGCCTTAAATTTACCACGTGACCACCACAGTATTCCCCTTTACTATTGCCATCTTGACCTGTTGAAGATGGACACATCTCCGAGTTGGCACAAATGCTTTTAACACCTACAAAACTCACAAACACTGATCATCAAACTCAAATTCAAAGCATTTATTTCGAATAAATCAATTACAGGCACTTTTGAACTTTCAAGGGGTCGGTCAGTCAGAGAGATGAACCTAGTTGCCCATTCTAAAGCGTAGTAGGTTCCTATGAAGACGAACGGGAAAGAAATCCAATGGACACTCTTTTGAATCAAAATAATATTACATTACACATATTGGTGACATCATTCATGTTTAAAATATACAGTGAGAACAATGTAGAAAGACGTGCACGTAAAAAGCGTCAGTAACAAAAGATAAAAACTAAAAACAACTAAATTAAAAATCATCACCATTTAGCTCAACCATTTTGAAGGGAACTTAATGAGCCAGCACACACGCCACCACTGAAGTTATGTTACTAAAGGTAAAGGTAGGCAGGAGGAGCTCGTGGCTAAGTAATAACAGCCGCACGGGTCGATCCATCAGGTTAACAGTCACTGGGCACAACCCAGTGACTGGGACTGGTAGACTGGAAGCCGACCCCAACATAGTTGGGGAAAGGCTAGACAGATTGTATAAGGTAGGCAGGTGCCGCGAGTTCAGTGTGTGGTCGAAAGAATCTCAAGTGCTCAACTGTGATGGCTTTCTTGAATGCCGTTTGGGAAACTGCCAGTTTTTGGAGACAGTTTCATCGCGTATGATCTAATTCACGATCGATCAAGTGACTGAAAAACTGTTACATTCGCGTTCGGTCAAAATAGCGATTGGTACTCCTAAGATCACTAACTCCTAAGATCTCGAACTGTGAAAATAGCTATTGTTCCATAACGCGAATGGCCAAATTTACATAATTTGCTAATCACGAACGGTCAAATTAGCAAACAGTCAAGATCGCAACAATCGGTCCAACATTTCACTTAACGTGTGGCTCGTAGTTATCGAGTGAAGGGCACCCCGAGGTTAGGATTGGTTAGGTTACTCTGAACCCTTTACACAGAAAAAGGAGCCCCACAAAGCGGGGCTCTGTCGACATAGGGTGCAAGAGCGAGCGAAGGGCACCCTGAGGTTAATAACGGACCAACAGCGAATTGGACCAATCGCTCCTAAAGGTTGCGGTTTGCTATTTTGATGGATTGCGATTTTCATGAATTTGATCGATTGCAAATTTGACCATACGCGACGGCAACGTTGGAGACTTCTACTGAATGAGGTAAGTCGAGTCTTCTTCTTGTCAGTTTTGACGCGATTTTACTATTGAAAATTCTTTGAAAAATGTACTCTTTTCACATATTATAATTCAACTTTCCTAATCTTAAACTACAAGGTCTTGCTCGAGAGAAAACTACGTCACTGTCACGCCACGGTTCTCTCAAGTAAACTCAACACAACCTTACATTTTAGAGAAATCTTTTGTCCATCGTATACTCTACAATACATTTACAGTTCCAACGATTTGCAACTCACTTAAGGTAGAATGCAGCATTGAGCGTCCGAAGAAAACGCCTTAAGTGCTCAGCTCAAGTGATTCCCTTGCGTGCAGTCTGGCAAGCCGCCAAGCGTGCCACTTCAGTGCTCAGCCCTCGCAAACTGTTTACAGTATGACACACTTAAATAAAACAGTAATTTAAATAAAAAAATGCCGCGTTTAAAATGCAGCGCATGATGAGGTTCTCTTAAGAAGTATCTCATGCACTCGGCGGACGATCCCGTCGGTATTGTTTGGCAGAATGCCAGGACTTCGCCACTTTATGGTCAAGGGGAATGGGCGCCATAGTTTGCGTATAGTACTTATGTAAAGTAGGATACAGATAGCCAATTTTGAATAAATCGAGTTCGGAATATAAGCTATGATAAAGACGATTATTGCATAACCCTGTGGGTGTCACAATGCATGTTGTGCGTAAAACTTTACTCATGAGACGGAACATGTGCAAGCATTGCTGTCAGCACGCCAGACCAACGTACTCCGTGCTAACGTTTTCCAAATACTAATGAATGAAGTGTTTTTCCAGTAACCCTTGAATGTTTTTTGTGGTTTTCATCAATTAAATTACGAAATACTTTGACATTGAAAAAGCCATATTGGTGCAAGCCAACCGTATTCAGGCCACAAAGAATTCCAGCTGAAATAAGAGCTTCAAAACTACTTTCTAAAGTCCTCCAGCAAGTTCCCAACCCAATCTCGCGAGCGACGGTCCGAAGTCTAAACGTCGCTCAGTGAAGTCAATAAGTTTTTTAATGCCTCTCGGCTCGCCGGGTACTTGTTAATCGATACTGGAGTAATTTGTGTTTAGTAAGCGAACTCGAACGCGAGGAAGCTGAAAAAGTGTGAACGGTTTCTTTAGCGAGGTAGCTAATTAATGGACTATTTTAAGGAATCCTCTTGTAAGATTTTTAGGTATGTTGTTTTTTCAGGACACCTTAGACGTTTTCCTGAGTTGAGAATTTTTGTGTAGTCAATAATTTTTTACATTTTTCCTTTTTATTTATGGTAAGGTTTAATAAGACTTTATGGAAAGTAATTTGCTTCGCCATAAAATATAACTTAACAAAATATTATATAAATGAACTTTTCTGGAGCTCATTCAAAATGATTACATTGTTTTTATGGCAGCCAAGTCAACTACTTTGTAAAATAGACAGAAAAGTAATTTCTTTCAAGAATTCTATTAAAAATTAACGTTAAAAGCCTGTCAAATAATGTTAAAAACGCTTCCAGCGTCAATTGTCACGAAAATAATCTCTTTTGAATAAAACTCTTAAAATGGACTAATCTTAACTTTCACGGCAATTGCAGAAGACCCAATTGGAATTGAATGTAGCAAATTGACGAAGAAATTGTAAATTGAGTATTGTTAAGTCGCACACTTCAGTTCTAGTAATTTAAATAGATAGTTTGAAAGTCGTAAGTTCAAAAGTCTGAGTCTTGAAGACTTTTGGAGACAATCCTAAAGATTGAAGTCACTTCGTTAGTAGGTATAAGGTCGACTTTGTTTTGGATCTATGAATTTGATGGTAAGTAATTAAAGAAATAACACATAACACACACACACAACACACACAATCAACCAACACAATAACGCAAAACAACACACACACACAAAAACACAGAAACACACAACACACACAAACACAAACAAACACGAAACAACACAAACACACACAAACAACACAGCACAACAAATAACACAGAATTAGATGACCCTTTAACCAAAGTATAAAACGAGGCTCGAAAGCTGGAGAGATACAGTCAGCAACAAAACTGGATTAAGTCTTCAGTGTTCTAAATCTTAATTATAGAGCAAAATATTTAAAACACTCGCAACAGAAGTAACATTTAAAGAATCTCTTAGCTATTTTATGAAATGCTAAAAACAGATTAACGATTCATTTTGTGTTAATTTATAGGATATTGAATAATGGCAGTGACCTACCTACGATTAACATACCACCCATTCCCAATGATGAATGAGTGGCCCAGCCATTCTAAATAAGAGGTGGTTTCAATACCACTGTTCTCAACTATAACATCTAATTCTCAAGGGACTTGGTGATCAGGGATCCTCACACAATCATGAGGGTTTTCATAGCTTCGCTTATAGTTTAGATTTTCTTTGTAAAGGCGCTTGCTTACAAAGAAAATCACTTTAACCATAAGGTGGTATTTTCATTATTATTGATTCTAGTGTACCTACGACTACTACCTTCTGCCACAGATTAATACAGATGGGACACTCCGCAAAATCGTTTAAATAAAAAGCGAATCCTGCTACGACACAATAAAGTGCAATTCAGTTCGCAGAACGCTAATTAACTACAGTTTTAATCACCTACACATTGCTTCTCTTTCTATCGCGTAACTCTTATACCTTCGGCGCGCAACATTTCTACTGAATTAGCCCCGTGGACGGGGCCCGCCGTGTACTTGTAGCTTCATACCTAAACTGCGGAGTGTCCCATCTGTATTAAACTGTGCTTCTGAATAAAGTACCTACATCGTATAGATTGCAGTTGCATCAAAAAGTATTTTCTTTATACAATGTCAAGCAATATAATTGAACTCCTCTTTTCACCACATACACAAGTCAGAAACGTCAGACCTCATAAAACGATAAAGTGAACTTATTAATTTTCACTCACTTTACATGAGTTTATAATGAGAAGACTCGCCTGCTACTTTATATTAATTAAAAGTTAGCAATATTTCAATTTATTTTCATCAACGGTATCAAACGACTTAAGAGCTTCAGACCTCTTTACGGGAAGTTCTAAATAGATTTTAAAAAAGCGGTCAAGAGCGAGTCGGACTCGCGCATCGAGCGTTCCGTTCCGATTTCTGAGAAAATGTGCTATTTAGAGACATCGTTTTATTTTTCCTATAATATTTACATAATCTTGTATCACATATTACAATTATTTCAGATTTTTCTCTATGAAAACTTTAGAGATAAGGTCCTCCCCTTATCTCCGAAGTTTAAGTGCGAACTGCATTTTTTTTTACATTTTTCATCAAAAGTCGACGTTTTTAAAAGAACCTCTTCAGTACTAAAGGTAAATCCATTTTAATTTGTCTCCTTGTATCGACAGATCTCTGCATGTAAAATAATCATTTACTATGGGACAAACCATGAAATCGCAAAAAAAAAATCAGCTGTTCTCTACATTTTGACGAATTATCCGAACATAAATGTACTGAACTGCTGATTGTTTGCATGTACTGTGTAATAATATAATGACTATAATGACTATATACTATGGGGCCCAAGTGCGCGTTTTCTTTTTAAGGAAATTTCTCGGTGACTGGTCGAGACATCACGTGACCAGAGGGCTGGCTTGTTCTTTGGCCAAAGAATTAGCATTGCCATTCACCGTGGCAATGCTGCCCGTCTTCTGGGCACGTTTCCGGATGACATCGATGCGGACGAGTACTTCGACGCCTAAGTGTCCTTTTGTTTTTGTATTTATTTGTATATTTAGTTAGTCATTTACTTTAGTACTAGTATAGTGTTAATTTGTATATTGTTTAATAAAATTCCTCTGACTTAAAAAAAAATGACTATAAAGTAATTTAGGCCAATTTTCCTACATATCTACTACTCCATTCTATCTCCTCCTCATAAATTGTCTTCCCAAACTCCTCACATCATCAAATTACGAAAACGTAGCGTCTGTATAATTGAACTTGCTGCTGTCAGGTGTGAGCTCTCGAGCGCAATTTATAGCTCCCCGAGCGCGCCGTGACGGAGCGCAGCGCGGCGCAGACGCTGCTGCGGGATGTGAGGCACGCGTCGGTTATGATGCGAGATTTTACTGCAATTAGGTAATAATGCTGCATTGTGGATGTATTGCTGGTGGTTTTATTGTTGACGGTTTGTTGAAGGTTGGTACTAAAAATTATTCATAATCATCATCATCATCTACCTAGCCTTTTCCCAACTGGGGTAACTTTCGGGCTTCTGACGACCCGTAACGACTGTCAAAGATCCACGAATGTCAGCCGGGACCAACGGCTTAATGTGCTTTCCGAGGCACGGAGGAGTCTTGGTATGTAAAGATGGTCACGCATCCAAAAATGAATCATAATAATGACTTGAATTACTACAAACTTTAAAGGTTTCAGAACAATATTTAAAGAAGACGTTATCATTGCCACTATATTTCCCGTCTCATCAACTCAGACTATCGCATTCCACTGCTGGACTAACATATCTGGCTGTAAGCCCATCCTCTAAATCTCCCTCATGAAAACCAGAACGATACACTTATTCACCCGTAAAACTCATACACAAATAAATACGAGTCATTTACTGCAGTAAAATTATCATTTATCGATACAGACTCACCTCCCTACACCGACGAACAATTGATTCTCTAAATCTAATTTCCATTCTATTGTGCGTGCGATACAATTAAATCACCTGATTGGCTGGTGCTCTCTGTCTTACTCTTCGAGTAAGGATGGGACGCAGACAACAATATTTAGGCAACAGGAGCATCTTGACGTTGACATTGTTATCAACTCACAGTGGATCACTTAATACAGATTAAATCAGAAATATATTTACTTTGTAGAGCTTTGTTAGTCAAATAATATGTCGACGTAGTTAGATTGTTTCAGCAACTTGTTATTGTAAGTGTTGAAAACTTGGAGGGAGTTTGTTTTGAGTTGCTGTAGTAATGGCGGAATGTGTTGATTAATTTGTGTTATTTATGGTGTGTTCAATTATGTTTTAGTTGTTAATAAGACTTTTAGCTGTTGTCACTCAAAGTGCACCAATATTTATCTTAATAGATTCATTATTATTCCTTCAGATGTTCTTCATTTACAGTCAAAATGCAAGAACAGATCAGATATTTCTGTATCAACTCCCCAAATACTCTGACTTGCACTTTACTAGACTTTGAATAAGTAATATCTTTACATGAAACAAAACGACGACTCATTTTGCTTCAAAGTTGGTAATTTCGTAAGTCTCAACAGAATTTATTTCTCTAGAGAGTGTTTAAGTGAGCTTGGCCTTTGAGACTAAATTGCAAAATTCACTACAGTTGCCGGGGATTTAATATCAACCATAATAATTAATGTAAATAAACATAGTAATGACTGCTTGGTTCATAGACGTCCCATAGCTTGCAAACCTTAACTATTTCGCCATGGATTTCACCAGATGCTACGGAACTAATCCTGGCCACGATACCGTAATGCCCTCAGGTAGTTCGCCCCAGGAATACTGAACGAGAGCTCGATGTAAACGGATTAGATTACGTTGTTTATTTGTTTACCTTGCGCACTTTAGACCGATGTACTAGAAGGAAATCTTGTCCTAAGTTTGATCTGAAAGTTGAACCTGACTTCATTAAGCAACAAGACAACAAGAGGTTTAATTTGAGTTTAAGCATTAGCTCTCGCTTCAATTGCTTTTGAAGTTGAAATACACCGTTACCGTCCATCGGACATATTGCTGATTCTTTGGTCTTGTATCTGAAGACGATTTTAGTGCAGTTCTAATCCAGAAAAACTTATAGAGCTTCCTATATAGCAAATAATATCTAAGACCATCTCCATACAAAACATATAGAAATGCAGTCGTTCTCGTGTTGTAGCACATACTTCGGTGAAAATTCGATGCACCGAAGAACATTGTCTCTCCACCATCCATTCTCAATGTTCGTTCTATTCACACATATGTCTTAGATATTTATGGGGAGCTGTTGTCCAGTATCGCAGGTAAGAATTCAGCGCTGTATCCGACTAAATTAATTCTCGCCGCACGGCGAGTGATACCTGTCTTTGTACGGTCACGACGACCTTAGCGAGAGAGTGGTGTGTAGCAAAAGGCAGCGCGAGATACGAGGAACTTGTAACAGTTATTATGTACAGTAGCAGCCAGAAGTCGACTAGCAATCTCACAAAACAATGGCATAGCAATATTAGTTTACTTATGACCTTCTTCGGCGCCGCAGCCCGTATAGGTATAAGCGACGCAGCCCGTATAGCGCAGGCGATAATGGTCATTGCGGTGTAAGTGGACTTCTGGCCGCTGACTGTACTTATGAAATAAAGGCTATATAATAAAGACAATTTAAATGATTGGGGATTATGTGAAATAATTTGACAATGAAATGGAATGGTAGCTTCTTTACTCCAGAGTTTGAAGCCCTAGTAGAGAACACTAAGCATTGTTTACAAAAAGCATTTTGGAGTGAAAAGACAGTGCCTAGTACATATTCTTATTTTTAATGCACGCACACATCATAATGACATTATAAGGATAGCTTATGAATAAAAACGAGCTTATGCAAGGTTTGGGTAGTCTAACAACAAACGAGTTTGAAAATGAGGAGAGTAAATAAGTTCAGACCCAAACTAAAATGACATAATATTAATCTACTAGAGCCAGCTTGGTGGTTTCTGACTTCTAAATCAAAACTATCACAAAAGTATTGGCATTCATTGTTGGTAGATTCTCTTCCATGTCAATCAATCTGCCTAGCCTTTCCCAACTACGTTGGGGTCGGCTTCCAGTCAAACCGGATGCAGCTGAATACCAGTATTTTACATGGAGCGATTGCCTATCTGACCTCCACAACCCCGTAACTGGGCAATACGATAACCCTTGGTAAGACTGGTTGTCAGACTTTCGGGCTTCTGACGACCCGTAACGACTGTTAAAGATCCACAAATGACAGCCGGGACCAAAAGCTTAACGTGTTTTCCAAGGCACGGAGGAGTCTGGTGACCCATCCACAAAAAGATGGTCACTCATCCACGGACCAACCCCGGCAAGCGTAGCTTAACCTGATGGATCGACCGTGTGGCTGTTATAACTTAGCCACAAGCTCTCTCCTTCCTTTCCATGTGAAGACTACGAAATCTAATTCCTGACAACAACAATCGCTACCACTTATAACTTGTCCCGTAATAAAACTGAAATCAATTTATCCAGCGCGAGCGCAACTAAATCGATTACGACGGCGACTGTTTGTCCGGTAATAGAGCTATCCGTGACGTCACGACGTCGCTCGGTGATTCGTCTTTGTCTTGCACTCGCTTTTGTTTTTAAAACAAAATATTACAATAGCTTTTGATACTTGTTTGTTTTTGTATATGCCAACTAAACACGGTTGCGGGAACAAAACATGACATGTAAGGTTCGGTACCAAAATGGTAAAAAAGGAACCCTTATGGCGCGACTCAGTCTGTCTGTCTATCTGTCTGTCTGTCACAGCTGGATATCTCAAGAACTACTAATGCTATCAACTTGAAATTTGGAACAGTTTTAGATGACGTTCACCCAACTATTTTGCAAATAAGAAAAAAATAAAAATGTTTACATTTTTTTTGCAACAGGTGATGAAAGGGTGTCTTAAAAATTCAAAGTGGGGCTTTTTGCACATTCTCAAACATTTTTTATTTTTTTTAGGCCACATAGTTTTCGACTTTTGATGAAAAATGTAAAAAAAAATATCGTTCCCCCCCCATCTCCGAAGTTTGCAAAGAGAAAAATCTGAAATAATTCTATGTTATAGAAGTTTATGTAAAAATTACAGAAAAAATAAAACGGTGTCTCTAAAATAGCACACTTTTTCAGAAATCGGAACAGAACCCTCGGTGCACGAGTCCGACTCGGTCTTGACCGGTTTTTTTAATTGGCATATTGAAATTTATTTATGATGTAGACAAAATTTCGTGAGGAAATCGTGAAAGCTGTAGACAAAGCGCAGTGAGGATGTATAATGATTTATCCTGTGTTGAATATTGTTGTCAAATTGCCTGCTTAGAAATAAATAACTTAATGAATATTATCTTTATTGTACCTATTACTTGTAGATATTCCCGGATGTATTTACAAAGGCCATACTAACGTAATTATTCTTGGAATCTGTTCTATTTGTAAAACGTTGAGTAAACATCGTCCGGTACTTGTTATTCTAGCGATACGTTCATGTCTTTCCATAACTTCTATCTCATGTCCAATATTATCTGAATTAATGGTCCAAATAGGTCATTCGAGGTCATCGGACTCCATTCCAGACGGATTGCTACTTGAGCACAAAATTATTATCAGTCATTTGGAACGTCCACTATAACCGAATTCATGACTATGGCTATTCAACATCTAACTTTAACAACCGATTCTCAACCTTATTGCGTTGGAATAGAACTACAATAAAACAAGATGCCTCTCTTGAAGTATCGCTTCATTTTTGCATGTAACGTGTAAAAAAACTGAACATCTCACCCGAGACGACCCTTAAGCCTTTTCCCGTTACTGTTACTACCACCCAGCTATAACCAACGCTATCTACTTGTGGCTTGTAATAGTGGACCTTAATGCTTATGAACACAGTTGAAAATCGGATGCAGTGAACTGCAAAAATAAATTGGTCATGCTGACCGCACAAACAAACTTATCAGGGTACATCACACTTCCCTTACTACCACGCAGTAAGGTTCACAGTTCAACTGAGCAGCTGCTAGAGGATTTCGAAGTATTTGGCCGCACGCCAGCGCGTCAATAGAGCATAGTGACAGGAGTGACGTCTCGTGGCCGTAACAGAGTGTTTACACCGCAGTTACAGCCGTTTGCTGGTGTAATGTGCTCTTGAAGCCACCAGTAAGTGGCTTAGAACCTTAAACTGAACAGATCTCGACATGTATTGGAGATTAGATCCCGAAATTTCACGCATCGTTTTGCAGAATTGTAAAAGTTTCTTTTTATGTGATAGGTTTGGCAAACACGCCAACGTAAACGGTACACCTTTTTTTTGTGGATGGGAAATCATCAAATAACTTCTCCCGCTCTGGGTGGAGCGAAAGGGCGTGTCAGACTTTTACTGACTAAAACCCACCCGTGTTCCTTCAGTTGCCTATGCCAGGGCCACGGTATCTTTTTTAATATAAATTTAATATAAATATTTAAACTACCCGCACCACTTCTACCAGCGACACTACCCGCGACCCCAGTGACACTACCCGCGACCCCAGCGACACTACCCGCGATCCCAGCGACACTACCCGCGACCCCAGCGACACTACCCGCGACCCCAGCGACATTAACCGCGACCTTAGCGACACTACCCGCGAACCCAGCGACACTACTCGCGACCCCGTCGACACTACCCGCGACCCCAGCCAACGAAACGGTTCACCAGATGTTAAGTAGTGAAGACATCAGAAAAATAGTTGCCGATGTTATAACCTTATGCATGAAAATGTCTTATGTATGATTTACTTGTCAATCAATCTGCCTAGCCTTTTCCCAACTATGTTGGGGTCGGCTTCCAGTCTAACCGGATGGAGCTGAATACCAGAATTTTACATGGAGCTACTGCGACCTTCACAACCCAGTAACTGGGTAATACGATACCCCTTGGTAAGACTGGTTATCAAACTATCGGGCTTCTGACGACCCGTAACGACTGTCATCCACGAATGACAGCCGAGACCAACGGCTTAGTGTGCTTTCCACGGATCAACCTCGGTAAGCGTAGCTTAACCTGATGGATCGATCCGTACGGCTAATATTACTTAGCCACGAGCTACTCCTGATGTACCTGTCATTTTTATCTAATTCTGTACTTAATATTGCTAGGCGGCAAAAGTAGGTATGGTAGTCTAAGGTATTTCCCCAGATGAGCCAGGTGGTGATTCTCTACGAGTATTACTACTGGAACAACGGATCTCATTTAATTTGAAACTGAATTAAGATATCTAGCAGTTGCTCCGTTTATTGCAACTAGTTTATCTTCGTCTGCTTCGTGATCGATCGCAGCTGTCGGCAGTGCGCTTGCATTTTGGCTTAATGTTTCCATTTGCTCCATTTTCGACGATTTTCAGAGATAACACAAGTGGTCTGTTTATTGGATGTTTGGTAAATTATGAGAATTGTCTGGTCTGCAAACGAAATACAAAAAAAAAAAAAATTAAGTTAAGACAAATCTTTAGAATGTTTTTTGAGGATGGGAGTCTTATATATAAATAAGTACTCTAACTGAGTCGAATTTCTTGTAATTTTGGTCCGTTTATCAACAACATTATCTTTTAAAATAAAAGTTTGCGAGCACATTATTAGCATTGTAATTAATTTTTTACCTAATTTTATCTTTTCGTCTGTAAACATTGTTGAAATAAATAAATTTTATTATTATTATTATTTTACATATGTTTACATATCTCGAGACCCGGGGGTCCCGGACCTTTGGAAGGCTTACGAGGGGCCGAAGCCAACTCACAGAGGCCCCTTAGACAATTTTAAATGACGAGGAGGCAACAGCCGACGATTATCCCTGTATGCACTATGGAAGTGCACCCAAGGACAACCCCCGGTTGGTGCAGGACTATTGCAGAACATGGAAACAAAACATATCGGGCTATGGGTTTGGGTAGCTATAGTGGATCGGGTACCTTAAACTATGGAAGAACTATGTCCCCTGTATTATTATTATTATTATTACATTCGTAAGAAACTGGCGGTATCATCGCAACGTTAATGTTTTCCGTTTTTGTTGGTTGAGGTTTAAGTATATATTTATATTTAAATAAACATTTATTCCTAAACTTTTTGTAATCGCACCTACCACTGTTGGTCTCAGTATCACCCAAAGGTTGACAGGTAGAAAATGCCTGTGCCATTAATTTCGCCTCTGTACATTTCTGTGCATGAAGTTTATATAAATAAATATTAACAGATCACATCACAAAATACCTTAATTATTATGGTTCCTTTTGGAAAATTCTATCGGAGCCCATCTAAACTCACAACAGTATAACACCTACATTCTCGTCAGTAAAGTACAACTCCTATTAACAAAGCAAGTTCATTTAAAAATGTAGGCGTATCGAAATTGTTCGCAGTCCGATACGTTGCGAATTCATAGGGGCTCTCATTGTGCACGCCACTCGTAAACTTGCTTTACTGCCTACCCCCGATACCTTCACGCCTTCTAATAGCCCGTATTGGTATGGGGGGGACACTGAGTATTCCGCGAAATATCTTGTTACCTTTGTCATGTCGAATTAGAATGACATACTCTTCAATTTATACAAATGCCAACCTGTACGCATAGCGTGATCACTTTTATACCTCTCCACGTAGAATAAACATACTTATCTATCTCTTTGTACATAAAGTTACATTTTTAGGATTCCGTACCTCAAAAGGAAAAAACGCAACCCTTTTGGGATCACTACGTTGTCCGTCTGTCTGTCTGTCAGTCTGTCAAGACCCTTTTTCTCAGGAAAGCGTGGAGGTATCAAGTTGAAATAAATATCAAATAAGTAAGTCGTAAGTCTACAGTCCTTTAGAGTCCTAATAAAATCAAGCTTCTAAGTCAACGCAATAAAAAAACACGCCTAATAATGCCACATAATTTTGATACTCACAAGTAAATGAAAACCGAATCATGAAATTTTGCAAGAAGCAAGGTCTTACAGCACAAGTAAAGAATAAAGCCCAAAAATAGTTAATTTGTAATTTTATCTTATAATATACATTTTTTGGGATTACAATGTTAAGTTTGTTTTTGAGATAATTTTTTTTCAACTACGGAACCCTTCATTGTGCGTGTTCCGACACGCAGTTGGCCGGTTTTTTCCTTCATTTTTGACACCGCGCAGTGGAAATCTTTCTACAATCTGTCATTTTGTTTTTAATTCCTTCCTTATGTATCTACAGTGGTTATGCTATGCGTGCTGTAAAATGGTTTTTGCGTGCCAACTCGACTACATCGCTGACTTTTTCTTATAAAATTTAACTACTTCTAGAATGTAGTCCTTACGTACAGTTATTTATATATATTTTTGGGTTTTTGTTAAAGTATAGTTTATCAACGAAGTACTACTATAAAAAAACTAAGATTTTTTTATTTTCTCTTTCTCATCTCTCAGTGTACTAGCAGCCGATAGGCAGTAGTTACCGGCGCGCGGTTTTTAGGCCTTCCGCTGAATATTTAATCGAGATAAAGTGATAAAAAAATGAAGCCTCCGCGATAGGCATGCCCATTGCCCGGGCAACACTGGGCTAAGTAGCTAATACTACCTAATAAAACCCTCACTACACAACATTCCAAACCTAATAATAACGACTATACTAAAAATAATACTTTTCGTAACCACAGAACAACATTTTAAAATTTTATATCAAAACATACAAAGCATATATAACAAACAACATCTACTTGAAGCCTTCGTCCATGAAAAAACAATGTATAACGCTATATGCCTATGTGAGACTTGGCTATCACCAGAGAAATTGAATAGCTTACAGTTTAGCGGCTACAACATTGCAGCATCTTACTGTCGCCGTACTCGAGGAGGCGGCGGCGTCTGTATCTTGTTGCAAAACCATTTCGAATACAAAGAAGTTTGTGATATTGGTAATATGTCTATTGAGTACTGTATAGAATTATGTGCAATAGAACTACCTAATGAGAATTTACTTATAGTTACAATTTATTGGAATAGAAGAGAGGAGGAAGTATTTAATCGCCAATTAAAAGAAATGATGTATTATATTAATAATAAATATTCAAGATATAACGTAATAATAGGAGGAGATTTAAATATAAATATCTTAGACGCCTGCTTAAAAACTAACTTGTTCTTAGATCTAATGTTGGAACATAAGTTCATACAACACATCAAAGTCCCCACGCGTATCTCACAAACTACCTCAACATGCTTAGATTTAATTTTTACAAATTTTAATTATACACATACTTATACCACCGTAGAAGAATTAGGTTTCTCAGACCACTGTGCAACCATCTTCCACATGAAATTACTTAGCGACAGCAATAAAAAAAACAAACTGGTTCGCGAAAAAAAGATTATATAATACCAAAAATGTAGAAAACTTTAAATCTGAATTAAAAAATCAAAATTGGAATGAAATAATACAACCAAATAAAAATATAGATGTAAACTACAATGCGTTTATTAATATATTAAATAAAATTTTAAATGAGTGTATTCCTCTGCAGCAAATAAAAATAAAAACGATATATAAGAAGTACTGGCTAACAAAGGGTATTAAATTATCTTGCAAAAACAAAAGACTACTTAAAATACTTACCATCAAAACAAACAATCCCATATTATCAAAATATTATAAAAAATACGAAAAAACCCTAAAGAAAACTGTAACGACTGCAAAAAAACTACAATTTATAAATAAAATAAAAAAGTCAACAAATAAAGTAAAAACTATGTGGAATATAATAAACGAAAGAACAAATAAATCAATTAGAAAAGAAAAACATAATATAAAATTACATAAAAATGATAACTTGATAACTGATCCTAGGCAAATAGCAAATATTTTTAATGACTTCTTTGCTTCTATTGGGGAAAAAACCTCTCCAGCAAAAGGAGCCCCTGTGATGTGCCCCACAGAAAACACCATGTTTCTCAGCCCTGTCGATCCATATGAAGTAAATAAAATAATTAAAAAATTAAAAAATAAAAAGAGCCATGGAGTGGACGAACTCCCCCCATTTCTTCTTAAGCAATGTGCAGACGAATTAACCCTACCTTTTTATAAACTAATTAATCAATCGTTTGAAGAGGGAACCTTTCCCAATAAACTTAAAACTGCAATAATAAAACCCATACATAAGAAAAATTCAAAAACAGACCCTAACAACTATCGCCCTATAGCGCTATTACCAACTGCGTCTAAAATCTTTGAAAAGGCTATGTGTGACCGCGTATACTCTTTTTGTGAAAAATATAAAATACTTGACGACTGCCAAAACGGTTTCCGCAGAAACAGGTCTACAACGTTAGCAGTCTATAAATACGTACAAGAGGCTCTAACTATGATTAATAATAAAAATTACGCCATAGGTATGCTGCTCGATATGAGCAAAGCCTATGATAAGGTTCAATTTAAAATACTATTAGATAAGTTACATGGGGTAGGAATACGAGGAAAAGCTCATGAATGGTTCGCATCATACCTAAGGGATAGGGTACAAATAGTAGAAATTGAATATTTTGATAACAACACAAATGAAATAATTAAAATGAGATCCGACAGCAAAGCAGTTAACGCGTCCATTCCCCAAGGAAGTGTGGTAGGCTGCTTGATGTTTCTTATCTATATCAATGACCTTCCTAAAATTATAAATGGACCATGTGTTCTATTTGCGGACGATATCTCTCTGCTCACCTCATGCCGGAACGATGATAACATAAACGCCAAATTAAATTCCCTTCTTTCTACAGCTGTAAACTGGATGGATAACCATAATTTAGAAATTAACTTTACAAAAACAAAATTAATTACTTTTCATCCCCATCAAAAATCCCCATTAGAACTAAATTTCATTTATAATAATGCAAAATTGGAACAAGTAAATGAATTTACTCTCCTAGGTTTGTCTATAGATACCCACATAAATTGGAAATCCCACATACAGAAAGTACGAGCAAAACTATCAAAATTCTGTTATGCCCTACGCGAAATGAAGAAAAGTACCAACCAGCGAACTGCACTTGTCACTTATTACGCTTATGCCCAGGCATGGCTCAGCTATGGGGTCATGCTGTGGGGTAACAGTACAGATTCACAAACAATATTTATTTTACAAAAGAAATTAATTCGAATAATAACCAATATAGAACAAACAGATAGCTGCAAACCACACTTCCGAAAACACAAAATACTCACACTTCCATGTTTATATATTTTAGAATTGTGTAAATTTGTCAGAAAACACCCAGAATTGTACACCACTTGCGAAGAAACACAAACAAGATACACTTTTCGACACAACAAAAACAAAATAAACATACCTCAATCCCGACTCAAAATGCACTCAGCCAGCCCTTTAGTTATGTCCATTAAAGTTTATAACAAATTGCCAAATGATATTAGAGAAGTAAACAAAACAAATGTATTTATTCATAAATTGAAACAATTTCTGGAATCAGAGTCATACTACTCAGTAAAAGAGTTTTTAGATAGCAAATCAATTCCAAAATAAAATTATTCTTTGTTATAAACACCAAACGTCATGAAATATAGATAATAATATAATATAATATGAAATATAGAAAATACTTATAGAAAATCAAATATAAATATGAAAATATGAAATATAAATAATAACATAATTTATTATTAATGGAATTAAGTACTTACTTCTAAGATATATATACTAATTACCTACACTATTCATATGCAATACATTAAATTAAAATAACTAATAATATAGATACTTATATAATTTATACACCCAATTAAATACTTTATATAATTTATAATAATATAGAATTAATTAAATTTCAACTATTATGTACTTGCCCTCTTCCTCTCTCCTAATTTTTGCTGTGCCCGACAGGGTCCATATTGATATCTTACTGTATTATACCATCTTTTTATTTTACATAATATGGAATGCAATAAATGTTTGAGTATTTGAGTATTTGAGTAATGGAATAGTAGTTCTGTTGTTGGTCTTAATTGGTGTTTCGTGGAGAATAGTTTGTTGTATCGTGTGGTTATACAACTGGAAGTTGTTGTTGTTATGTAAACAGTTGAAATGGTGTTTGTGAAAACTTTAGTGTCATGTTTTCTGAAAGTAACTGCGTAACTGTTGGGTACCTACTGTTTAGTTTATACAACAATTTGTATCCTCGTCAAATTTAAGGGTGTGGTATAGACCATCAAACCGAACAACTTTTTTCATGGCACCAACATCGTAATGGCGAAAAAATAATCAGTCGTCCCATACATTTGTGTCGAGTAGGTATTGAAGTTTTCTATGGGACAGTTGAAAATTTTTTCGCGATTACGATGTTGGTCTCATGGAGAAGGCTGTTCGGTTTGATGTTCTGTATCACACTCTGAAATTTGACGAGTATTCAAAACGCCACGTTGTATAGTTAATCAATTGTTGATTTATAAAGGGTGGCTATAAAGGATGTTTCCATTATCGTGTTAAAAACGCGACACAAAAATAAACGCTATAAAATAACACCATTATAGTATGATATTGGAGTAGATCAATCTATAGCAATGATTGTTGACTCCGTACCAATCAATCTGCCTAGCCTTTTCCCAACTATGTTGGGGTCGACTTCCAGTCTAACCAGATGCAGCTGAATACCAGCAGTATTTTACATGCTATCTGACCTCCACAACCCAGTAACTGGGTGGGTAATACGATATCCCTTGGTAAGACTGGTTGTCAGGCTTTCGGGCTTCTGATGACCCGTAACGACTGTCAAAGATCCACGAATGACTGCCGGAACCAACGGCTTAACGTGCTTTCCGAGGCACGAGGAGTCTCGGTATGTAAAGATGTTCACCCATCCACTAACCAAACCCGGCAAGCGTAGCTTAACCTAATGAAACCCGTGCGGCTGTTGTTACTTAGCCACGAGCTCCTGGACTCCGTACCAAAAGATTAAAAATTAAACATTCTTTATTTAACTGTTTTCTGTTCTTCCATCCGTTTATATAACTAAGCATTATTTATAGCAAAATAGCACTCAATATGATCTAAATACTGCTTTAAACTGAGCCTTTTTCAAATGGGCTCGTATTGTGAAGCGCGGGAGGTGCTCCTCCACAATAAAAATATTTAAATATTGTATCGGCTACTCCACCAAGAGCCGGTGTAGTGGCAACAAAATAATTAGCTTATGGATGGTAATTATTTGAATATAATAATGTAGATTTTGTATTTTACTATGAAATTATTAACCGAGGTCTTTTGATGATAAAGCCAATAGTTGAAATTTTGTTCCAAAAATCATTGTCTTCTGAGGTAGTAATGTCGTTTCCATCATCATTATATCCTGTCAATGGTTTTAGAGAATGTACGAAAATAAATAGGCTTTTGTGTATGTAATCCTTGATCGACTGGAAAACGTTGCTTTGCTATCGTTCTTAAACCTTAAGTAGTTGCTAATGTCCTTTGTTGCTCGTTGATTATAGTTTTTCTGTCTGTACGTATTATTATTTATTCTTAAAGAGAATAATAGTTATTTATGCAACTGACGTATAATAAGGTGTATTAAAACACGAATGTGGGTTTATCACACGAGGCGAAGCCGAGTGTGATAATAGTATCACATGAGTGTTTTAATACCTAATTATGTACAGTTGCATACAAGACTTTATCTACATCCATGTTATCAATCCTCTTTAAAAGGTTCTGAAACAGTTTTTTGCAATACTAATACTCGTATCGAACATGGCGGCCGGCGTCATAGTAGGTATACGACGTGAATTCGAATAAGTTCTTTTTTTAAATTACGGCGCTGTTGTAGTGAAACGCGCGTGCATTACAATGTTCTTATTTTGAAAACGAGTTGCATTATGAAATTCAGTACAACATTAAAGCACCCGTTTGGATGCTATTACGGTTACCATGGTTACTATGACACTGGCTGTTTTAATGTTGGCAATAAGCTAACTGTTTCAGAAGCTTTTATAGAGAATTTATAGCATGGGTGTAGATAAATACATATATTTAAGAATAAATAATAATAAAGACAGAAAAACTATTATCAAATGTACGTCTCTCCTCGCACATCTCTAAACTAGTATCAATATCTCGTCCCGTGCCCGCACACGGTACACTTGTACTCACAGTGTTATTTCGTTCCCGAGTCGCTGATCAGATTGCCGACGGTACTGCATCGAACGGATTGTTCGATTCCATCGACAAATACTACAGTCGAGAGCTACATATTGTTGCACCTTATTTCTTTATATTTTTCTTTTCAGATTGATGTTGCTGGCTGGCATTTATAGCATTTCCTTAGTATTTCAATCGGTATTTATAAATACTATGGCACTAAATTAAGTTCTTTTTAGGGTTCCGTACCAAAATGGTAAAAAAGGAACCCTTATGGTCTCACTCAGTCTGTCTGTCTGTCTGTCACAGCTGGATATCTCAGGAACTACTGATGCTATCAACTTGAAATTTGGAATAGTTTGAGATGACGTTCACCCAACTATTTTGCAAATAAGAAATAAACAAAAATGTTTATATTTTTTTTGCAACAGGGACTGAAAGGGGGTCTTAAAAATTCAAAGTGGGCTAATAGGGCATGTGGGGTATCATATGAAAGATCGCTGTTTGCACATTCTCAAACTATTTTTAATTTTTTTTTTAGGCCGCATAGTTTTCGACTTTTGATGAAAAATGTAAAAAAAAATACCGTTCCCCCCCCCTTATCTCCGAAGTTTGCAAAGAGAAAAATCTGAAATTATTCTATGTGATAGAAGTTTATGTAAAGATTACAGGAAAAATAAAACGATGTATCTAAGTAGCACACTTTTTCAGAAATCGGAACGGAACCCTCGGTGCGCGAGTCCGACTCGCTCTTGACCGGTTTTTTTATTTGTGGGGAAACAGAAACTTCACGTTTAACTGATTTGAACAAAAAACTGATGTTAAAATTGTCAGCCTTTTTGCCCGTGCGTGGTAAAAATCAACGTCATTATTTTCTTAAGATACTGACCTGATGATGTGGGTAAGCGTTTCATAAGTGAAAATACCATCTTTTAAGAATAGTTAATATTCAGCAAATCGCTATTTCATTCACCAGGCGATGATATTTCTTAGAATTTATAATAAGGTCGTCTAGTAATTTTCAGTAGCAGGTATAAATACATTAGGCCTTTTACCCCTCTCAAACCATCCAAGAGATTTTCAAGACCTCCACCTTTTACTAAATTACATTTAATAAATACTAGGTTCTCATGAATTCAAGCAGCACTTCGCAGACTCATTCAATTTCTTTACATTCGTACTTGCAAATGAAATTCGTACGACTATAACACAATTTTATATTTGTAATGTTATGTTAGCTGAAACATTTTAACTAAATCGTGCAGTTCAAGTCGTGGAACGTACAATTGCAGTTTTCAAGAGCGCTTTTACGTTGAAAAACAATTTTCCCTTTATATTTGTGAGAGCTTAGAATGTTGTGCGGCGCCATGACAGTATGTTGTAATTAATTTCTCGTTCCGTTTTGGATGGTTCGTTTCCTTGTGTTGTTTAATTTACACTTAGTGTGTCGAGTGTTAGTGCTAAAACAGTTTGAAATAATTATGTTGAATATTCTGACGGGTTTTAAGTCTGTGCATATGCTTGCTGAATTTTCAAATTCAAATTCAAACATTTATTCCGGAAGATTTCCATATCATGTTAGTATTAGCACTTACAAAAACTATGTTAGTAACTTAGTAGATCAAAAATTAAAATCAAAATAATAATCAAAATCAGAATTAAAATAATAATTAAAAACAAAATTAAAAATGAACAGCTTTATTTATTTAGGGATCTACCCCAAAATCTCCTCTATCAGTACATTTCCCTGACTCCATTCACAAACTGAGCACTCAATAAATAGCTGCCGAAACTCGCGCTATGATTTACATCATCTCTCGCTGAGTTATAGCGTCGCATCGCGCTCAACTTTCTTCGTCTCGCTGGCAAATTTGTTCCTTCACTAACGAGTTTGGTGTCTTACTTTCTTTTAGTAAAGTAGGTTACGGAAATAGGCACGTAGGAATGAAAATTTACGTGCGTGATACGGTGGGGCTAAATGAGTTGTAATTAGTGCCAAGGTGATTAAGTATAGTTTTGCTGCTTGAAAAAGTGGCAAGCGTGACAAAGACTCTGTTTCGGCTGATCAGAAGATGCCATGAAAATACAGGCTGTAAGGGACAGCCCTCCGCAAACTGATAGGGTGAATTCAGTATGTCATACTAAGATGACTGGTACATGAAATTTTTTCAGGAAAGTTACGGGAATCCAATAAACCTGATTTGTTTGTTTTTTTGTGCACAAATTGGAGCGTCTATTACTGGTTAGGAGGGGTAGGTAATAGGTATGAGGTAAGTTCGATGAACTCTGTAGCTAGACAGAAAGTGAACAGCTGATTTCACGCGTCGTTGGTTAGAGTATTTCAACATCCATTGCTGGTTTTTTTTTTTTTGCTGTTTTTTTTTTGCATTTTTTTTACATAATTGGAGTGCTGCGAACACACAATGCAATTTTACATTGAAATAATGAAAATGTAACTGAACAAAAAATTGAAAAAATGAAAATTTTCCTGAGAAAATTTCCGGTGGAATATGATTCAAAATGAGGAGCTGAATGCACCCTGTGAGTTTGCGGAGGGCTGTCCCTTACACCCTGTATAGTAATTTAGTAGAAGAATAAACAAAAATTATTGAAATTAAAAGTTAATGAAGCATTGAAATAATTTAAATGCGTAGTAGCGCATATGTCGTGTTACTTCGTGACTTCGCGTGTTTGTGTTAAGTTTTGTATGGGAGCTGTATATAAAACTTAGTCGTTGGAATTGGTTTATAATAAGCTAACACATTTAAAAATAAAATAGTACAGTTTGCCTTGTAATATATTATTATTAATTCTAGTTTGAAATCAGTAGCGATTTTTTTCCAGTTAACTTCACAATCGTCGTTTTATTTATTAAATTAATAAAACCATTATACAAAAAGTTTTTATTTTATTTATACAAATAAATAAATAATAAATATCCTTGGACATTTCACACAACGCCATCTAGTCCCAAGCTAAGCAACCTAATACAAAGATACACTACTTTACATTAATCGATTAAAATAACACACCTTCGCATACAATGTTTTCATACTATAAGCTTGAGGCTGAGGCCTAATGTAGCCTCAGCTTAACAATGACATGCCTCAGCGACCAACCGAGCGCCGAGTGTAATACTTCAAATTCCGAGAACACGTACCTTTGTGACGACGTGACGTCATGCCATTCTTTTTCTTGCACTTTTGGTAAGAGCATTATAGATACAAAATCGCTCAATAAATACGTCAGAGTCGAATGACCTCTAGGAGGCGCCTCGACAGACGTGCGGCTAGCTAGTGAGTTGAACAAAATGGCTCTGTCGCAAAATTACCACTTCTCAAAATGACTACAGCTAGCAAAATGTCCCTTTGTCAGAATGTCCCTTTCGCGAAATGTCCCTTTCGCAAAATGTCCCCTTCCTCAAACAGACATTAATTCCTTTTCCTCAGAACAGAATTTTTAGATTCATAGAAAATAAGTACTTACCGTGTCACGTCATAGCGGCCCGTCGGCGTACTAAGGTCTAAATGTGTGCGTGAGGCATGTTTGTATACGCGGTCCGGTACTTACTGTGCTTCACTTTCGATATGCGTGGCGCGGAGTCCTTCTTTTTTTTCTAGTCCGTGATTAAACAAGTAATTTTTAATCACGGACTAGAAAAAAAAAGAATTTTACTGATTAAAGATTACTTCTGTGTTGGACACCTACTGACTCTTGATCAGTTGTTTTAACCAACTAAGTAGACTTATGGCTGTTTTATATTAATTTCATTTCCAAACAAAATAAAATATATTAATTCATAGCTAATATTGTCATCCTAAAGTAAAATAATTAACAAAATCAGCAGCAGGCTCCACAAAGCACCAAAATACACTAGTCTCATGCGCCATCATTTATCATGACTAATACCCTGCAAGTAAAATCGAGATAGTGTCTGAGTATTTATGGTAATAGCGCCGTGTCTGCCCACCCCCGGCAATAAAGCAGCGTGAAGAGTGGCTGGCGTGAACCACGGGTTACGTTTTAGGGGACTTGTACATGCACTTGTGCTGGCATCGTGGGGACGACATGCTGTTAGTGATGCTTTAGTTTGGGGGCTCGAGATGTTAAATATTCTATATCGACTACTATAGGTTTCTATCTACTACTACTATAGGAGGAGCTCGTGGCTAAGTAATAACATCCGCACGGGTCGATCCATCAGGTTAACGTACGCTTGCCGGGGTTGTCCGTGGATGGGTGACCATCTTTACATTATGAGACTCCTCTGTGCCTCGGAAAGCACGTTAAGCCGTTGGACGACGACCCGTAACGACTTCCAAAGATCCACGAATGACAGCCGGGAGCTGTCATTCGTGGATCTTTGGCAGTCGTTACGAATTTGGATTTTATGAATGAATTTAATTTTAATTTAATAATTTTGATATAATTTTAATTTTATTGATAATTTTGATTTTATTGAATATTTTAATTTTAATTTTATTGAATGTGTAAATTTTTATTGTGTGTGTGTGTGAATTTAATTTAATTTTAATATTTTTAATTCAGAATTGGTTGTTGTATTTATTGATCTCACTTATCTGAATTAAATGAATTTTATTTTATTTTTTTGTTACGGGTCGTCAGAAGCCCGAATGTCTGACAACCAGTCTTACCAAGGGGTATCGTATTACCCAGTAACTGGGTTGTGGAGGTTAGATAGGCAGTCAGTCCATGTAAATACTGGTATTCAGCTGCATCCGGTTAGTCTGAAAGCCGACCCCAACATCCGACCGAAAAAGGCTTAGACAGATTGGTTTACTACTATAGGTTTTCTTTGTAATGTCGGTGCATGTTCTGCTTGCGCTTTGATTATAAATGTCATCAATTCATTATCATCAGCCTAAGCCTTATCCCAACTATATTGGGTTCGCCTTCTAATCTAACCGTTTACAGCTGAATACCAGTATTCAGTGTATAAATGATGTAACATTGTGCTTTTACTGTGACATGAAATGATTTTATGTAAGTACCTACCTATACGCCGTAAACAAATGTTTCATTCGTAAATCAAAGTTGTAATTTTGAATCATACACGCAACGTAAGCAATCGTAAACATTAACTTGACTCTAAAATGTTATTTTACTATGTGATTTATAGTTATTTTATGAAGGAAAATATTATTTCTTTATCAACGAATAGGATAGCGTTAATATGAAGAAGCATTCCTATGCAGTTTCTACATTGTAGCCTTCTTCACATCGACGTCAGTAATATCGGGAAACGTGTCACCGGGTTTATTGTACTTTTAATACCGACACCACTTCGCGACATAAAATATTTATATTTTATGGCTAGTAATAAAATATTTACGCCGGGTTCCTGATACTCGAACCTACCTGACGAATAAACAAAAATATTTATTTTCTAATTCAGTATTCCCTTTATAAAAGTTTTCTCGGTATCGTATAAAATTGTGTTTAAAGGTTACAATTTTACCGTATCCTGTCTGTTTACGGAGTGCTATAAATTTTTATTTGAACTTTTTTTTATATATTTTGTAGGTAGATAAGACTCTTTGGTTTCTGAAGTGGGATAACATAATACTATCGGGTTGTTGCGTGTGAATTTGCAAAAGTATGGATAGGCAGGTTCTCACGTAGTGTTTTTTAACTTGGTCCTTGGATACGAATATTCTTTGATATTTTATAATATCACAATTGACAAAAAACCGGTCAAGAGCGAGTTGGACTCGCGCACCGAGGGTTCCGTTCCGATTTCTGAAAAAGTGTGCTATTTAGAGACATCGTTTTATTTTTCCTGTAATCTTTACATAAACTTCTATCACATAGAATATTTTCTGATTTTTCTCTTTCCAAACTTTGGAGATAGGGGGGGGGGGGGGGAAACGGTATTTTTTGTATATTTTTCATCTGAAGTCGAAAACTATGTGGCCTAAGAACAAAGAAAAAAAATGTTTGAGAATTTGCAAACAGCGTTCTTTCAAATGATACCCCACATGCCCTAGTATCCCCACTTTGATTTTTTAAGACCCCCTTTCAGTCCCTGTTGCAAAAAAAATATAAATATTTTAATTTCTTTCTAAAGTTATCTTGAGAATTATTGTAAGTCTACTGCAGCGACAACCAATGTATTCGTATTTTATTTTGTGATACTTCCTGCGGCTGCTTTAGCTTAGTTTGGGAACCAGTTACAGTTCCTTTTGTAAAATAAGTACATTAATACGTTGCATAATATGTTAGATTACTCTAAGATGAATTAATGTATTAACTGGCGACAATAAAGAATTTTTGTTTTATTTATTTATTTCTTATTTGCAAAATAGTTGGGTTTCGT
This sequence comes from Cosmia trapezina, assembly GCA_905163495.3. Lineage (NCBI taxonomy): Eukaryota > Metazoa > Arthropoda > Insecta > Lepidoptera > Noctuidae > Cosmia > Cosmia trapezina. Next base: position 1,391,910 of record LR991025.1, read on the forward strand.
CATCTAAAATTATTTTAAATTTCAGGTTGATAGCATTAGTAGTTCTTGCTGTTGAGATATCCAGCTGTGACAGACAGACAGACAGACAGACAGACAGACTGAGTGACACCATAAGGGTTCCTTTTTTACAATTTTGGTACGGAACCCTAAAAACACGACAATCTCGTGAAATCTGAGAAAGTTAAAAAAAATCAAGTATCTTGTCTTATCACACGAGGTTGTCGTCATGTGGGGCGTGAACTGACTGCGGTCATAGTACCGATAATCGTTACGGTTAATGGTCTAATATCGGAGAGCCTCGACCAACACCTCAGGGGGCTCTCATTGCGCGGCTGGGCAAGGGCTTGATTCAGAAAGCAGTTCTCCTGGACACGGCACGCATACTGAGGCGGTTCTTCTCTCGGGAGCCACTACTATCAGTGCTGAATGGAGTTTTGCGAATCCAACAGCGCGCTTTATTTAGGCAGCAATTCATGCAGTGCCTAGTTGTAATGAAAATAAGCATTAAGTTTAATTATTTAGTGTGATTGAAGAGGTAACTTACATTAAATAATATATGATATAAATAAGCACTGTGTAAGTGTGCTTATCTGGATCTTATCTTATAGGAATGCAATCAAAATCACTCTTGCACTTGAGCAGTAAAACTGGTCTAAGATATTGTTTTATAAATTCTACTACCCTCTTTTTTAATTAGTTTCCTATGAATTTACCTATAACTTTTTTCCCATAAATCTGTGAAAAAAGAAAAATATCAGTTTCCGTTCTCCTCGACAAGTTGAAGGCGCTGCGAACTTTAAGAAATGCTGTCAAAACTTATATAAGTCTGCCAAGCGATGGAAGTTAGAACAATCTGTATCGGGCGTCGATTTAATGAATATCTTCTTCCTGTGAAAAATTCTGCATATTGAAAAATTCTTAGATGGTAGAAGGAATATTTTTCTGGAGATAGGAAGTATTAAACAGCCTAGAAAGCCTTATAAATAATATTTTGTGTTCGTTTACGTTGGATTAACTACACTTCAGTCCTATTGTTTCACACTCGCCTTATTTAACTTGGCTTAACGTTGCTAAGTTTTTGGTAGACTTAATTTTACTAACTGTCATATTAAGAAGCCTATTACATTTTGACCGTGATTTTTGCTTTAAATGGCCAACTTTGGCGTTCTTATACTGAGAAACTGAAAGACTTTGACACCTTTGACTTATTTTGATTTATTGAGTGGTGGAGAATAGTTATTAATATAGTTTATAGCGGGCTCGCTTTTCGCAATTTTTCTTATCTATTTATGTAAAGCCAAAATTTCGAAGCAAGTTTTTCATAAAATGGGCGACTGAATTTTTTCGAGCTCGTGCATCGAACACAAACATACACAAACAAACATAAAAACACAAAACAAATTAAACACACACACAACACACACACACACGTTATTGTACATAAGCAAATTAAATGAAAAGTATGTAATAATATCTCTCAAATAGTGGTTTAGTTCATAGTTGCCTCAACATTTTAAAATGATATATTAGGTCTTTACCTATGAAATTGCCGTTCTGCAGTACTGGCCATTTCAAATCAAAATAATTTTTGTTTGGCTAAGAATTCTAATTTCAAATTAATTTTATTTTAAAAACATGGATTTTTTTTTTCCAAAAGTAGTCATTTGTTTATTGATTAGTGTTACATTTTCATCGCATTTCAATCTTTTTCGTCATCATGGATACGTTAAAAAATCGAGTAATTATGGAATATGAGTACCGTCGTGGCAGCAACGCGGCACAAGCGGCACGCAACATCAACGACGTTTACGGAGCTAACACTACAAACCAACGCACCACCTGTTATTGGTTTGCTCGCTTCCGTTCTGGAAATTTCGACCTGAAAAATGAACCTCGCGGTCGTCTGAAGACTTTGGTCGACAATTACGAATTAAAGGCGATTGTGGAAGCTGATGAAACACAATCTACGGCTGAATTAGCAGCAGCTTTCGATGTTAGCGTCAAAACAATATTGGTCCATTTGCGTCAAATTGGCAAGGTAAAAAAGCTTGACAAATGGGTGCCCCACGAACTCAATGATCGCCAGCGCGAAGTACGCGTCGAGACGTGCCTTGCACTGCTCAACAGACACACAAATGAAGGAATTTTGAACCGCATTGTTACCTGCGATGAAAAATGGATTCTGTTTGATAACCGCAAGCGCTCAGCAAGTTGGTTGGATCCTGGTTCAGCACCTAAACAATGCCCTAAACGAAAACTTACCCCTAGAAAAGTGATGGTCACTGTTTGGTGGTCTAGCGCCGGTGTGATTCATCACAGCTTCTTACCAAACGGGGTGAGCATTACTGCAGATGTGTACTGTGAAGAACTGAACACAATGATGGAGAAGCTGGCACATCTCCAACCAGCATTGGTCAATCACTCGTCTCCGCTGCTCCTGCACGACACCGCGCGACCTCATACTGCACAGCAGACGGTCTCCAAGTTGCAAGAACTGTTGTTGGAAGCTCTCCGTCATCCGCCCTACTCACCAGACCTTGCGCCTACAGACTACTACTTTTTCCAGAATTTGGATAACTTCTTGGCGGGAAAAAAATTCAATACCCGAGAGGCAGTACAAAATGCCTTTGAAGAATTTGTTGCCTCCCGACCAGCTGATTTCTTTAAGAAGGGCATCAATAAACTGCCACTGCGTTGGCAAAGATGCATTGATTGCATGGGTGATTACTTCGATTAATACAAATAAAAAATACATGAAAAAAATTCGTTTAAATTTTTTCATACAAAACGGCAATTTCATAGGTAAAGACTTTAAAAATTTATATATAGGTAATACGGGCTGGTATCCGCAACTCCACGTCAATGTGCGTATTTTGCGTATGGATATTATATATAAAAGAAATCCCCTTCAAAACTATAAAACTACTATAAACGCACATAATTAACTGTAAACTTCTCCTTAGTACATTAATAAATGATTACGTAAGATTTACATGAGCTCGTAAGAAATTAAAATTCTATACGCTATACAAAAAAAAATATACTACAAGACTCAAAATAAACGTAATAACAACTGCCAAATTGCTAAATAATGTGATGCGTCACCGTGTTTTCTTACCCAATCTGACAGAACGCAATTTTGTGACAGGCCTCTTAAGATACCTGAAAATGATGAGTCTTCCAATTTTAAATAAAAACCACTGACGCTAGCCTAGTATTATAGTAGAGTTCGTTGTAAAGGTGGTGAACACGGGAAGGTACCAGCAATGCTATTCTGTAATCATCTCACGGTGAATACTTAAGTGAAGTGAGCGTGGAGTGAGCTGTCAGTGTCATTCCACCTGAAGCTAGGGATGGGCCAAGCACATCTTTACAAGCATAATCGAGATTTTAATAATATTTTTTACGCTATTCTATATTATTTCAAAGCTAGTATTTAAGTGTCTAAACATTAGGTACTATTTAGGGGGTTGTTAAATAAAATAGCAAAACAAAATTGAATTTTGTCTGAATTTCTATTTGACTATTTTATTTTAAAACCCCCGAAATAATAATGTTTAGACACCCTACTAGCTTAAAAAGAATATAAAATGATTATGTTGTAAAATTAGCATAAAAATATAATTGAAATCTCGATTATGATTGTAAATATAATTTGGTCAATCCCTAGCATCCGTGGGATGACACTGACAGCTCACTCCACGCAAGTTTTCACGGTGAGTTTTTTACAGAATCGACTCGCTGAAACCTAGGTATGTGCGCAGCGGTAACAACTTTACCGTATAATCTATTGTATAGTTTTGTAACGTTATTTTCCAATATTGCACATTTGAATCGAAACGGCAGTCTTGCCATGTCTCACTTCCTTCTTTGATTCCTGGTCCTACTAAAAAATTGTTGGGTGTGAAGAATTCAATCTCGAATCAACTGCCCGCTCCGCAACTGAAATCTCGAAGAAGAATTGTTTTCAAACGTAATCTAAGATAGAAACAAGTTTAAACTTTTAACAATACTGATGAAAGCTTCCGCACGGGGAGTGTTGGTCTCACAGAAAAATCTAGTATGAAATCGGCTACTTTTCTTATGAACGGAAATATGGAATTCAGTTACTATACAGGTAAATATGCTGCATCATGTTCTAGATGTCAGCAGTTAAATGAAGTACCTATTTTATATTTTGCACACAGAAAGGATTTGACGTGTAAAACGTGCGTAAAGTATCAGTTAAATTAAAACGTGCGTAACAAATAACTTAAATCTAATTCCTTTATTGACAACGGTCCTACAAACACAGTCCAAAATCTTAACTGTTTACTTACTTCCTCACCACTTAACAACTAAACAACAACTTTGAGTTCTCGGACAACTTCGCAAATGCGATCAACATCAAACAAAGAGTCCGTTTGTTACGCCATAATTACGGAAGTCCCAATCTTTACGGAGAGAAGGACCAGAAACTGGCATCCTTAGGACCACTTCTTAAAGGACCATCCTATTATTTTGTAGGAGCATATAACCGTGATTGAGGGGGCTACAATAAAGGGGAGTAATGTCGTGGAGTCGACTAGTTTCAATGTGGGTAGCGGCAGTTTAGTGGGCAGTTGATTACGTGGACTTGAAAGGGTTTCAATTGTTTTTAGCTGCAGAGTCGTGTAGGTGACAAGGGGCAGTGAGAATGGGATCATTAAGAGAAGAGGCAAACTTTTACATGAAAACATTTTGAATAAATTCGTTTATTACAAATAAAGATTACTTAAAAAAAAAATGGTCAAGAGCGAGTCGGACTCACGCACCGAGGGTTCCGTTCCGATTTCTGAAAAAGTGTGCTATTTAGAGACATCGTTTTGTATTTTTCTGTAATTCTTACATAAACTTCTATCACTTAGAATAATTTCAGATTTATCCTATTCGGAGATAAGGGGGGAACGGTATTTTTTTTACATTTTTCATGAAAACTCGAAAACTATGCGGTCTAAAAAAAAATTAAAAAAATGTTTGAGAATGTGCAAACAGCGTTCTTTCATATGATACCCCACATACCCTAGTAGCCCCACTTTGATTTTTTAAGACAGTCAGTCCCTGTTGAAAAAAAAAAAAATCTTTCTTATTTGCAAAAAAGTTGGGCAAACGTCAACTAAAACTGTTCCAAATTTCAAGTTGATAGCATTAGTAGTTCTCGAGATATCCAGCTGTGACAGATAGACAGACAGACAGAGTCGCACCATAATGGTTCCTTTTTTACCATTTTGGTATGGAATCCTAAAAGCATAAAGAATACCTACCTGATTTTATACGTTTCTTCCACACTATACTAAAAATTACAAAAAAACACAACATTTCTATGAATATTGCTAGATAACAGTGCTAACGCTTATTAGGTAATTTCAACCTAAGAAAAAAACCTTCAAAATGAGTAGCGACTAGACTCACATAATTAAGTATCAGACACGTTGAATCAAGAGTCTCAGACTAATTAGTACAGATCGGTGTTCCTACGTGTTTGCCAACGCTGGAAGCCTTCCAGCCCCAATTAATGCCCACCACCAAGATATATTAATTAGTTTCATTGGTATTTCGCTGGATACGTGTGCTTCAGTGGTTTGAATGGGCCTGAAGTAGCTGGCGATGTGTAGTGTTTCCAGATTAACGCAGCTTGAAAACTTTGTTTATAATGGAAGACTTAGCCTAATTGTTTGGGTTATCAAGAGCTCGAAGTATGCATTGCATGCATTTTGACCTGTTGATAACACAAACAACTAGGCCAAACCCATTGACTTATATAGTAAGGACCGGGCCAAACGCGCGAAGAAATGGCACCAGCGCACTGGCCCTAAAATTAAAGTTTAGGGCCAACGTGACTCAGTCGGCCGCGGTCCGCGCGCGGAACAGTCACTCTGTCAAAAAAATGTCAAGCTGCGTTGTAAGGCTGCAAAAATTACGGTACTAAGATTAAAAAGCAACATGGGATATCGTATCATCAGTAGGTAACCTTATATTACTTTTGTTGCAATTAAATTGTTAAATAAACACATCTTTAAAGTGATAATTTTACTACCGAAATCCACAATGGCGGCCATGAGCGCGCTGCTGTCATCGCGCACGTATTCTATTCTATTTTTCACTATGGCAATGGTGCCGATGTCGACAATTCTGCCAATGTCAGATGTGCACGTAGTTAACGAAGTAAGCAGTAGTTCGGTTGAGTTATGACAGATGTCACAGATGGCGCTACTTTTTGCTTGTATGAAGAAGGTTTAGGTGAAATGTTCAGACGGGCGTATCCTTACTTTTGAAATCATTGGCCAAACCACATCTTGCAGTACTTTCTTGGAAAGATTTACGAAAAAAAAAATGTGATTGTTAGCAATTACATAAATAGTGGCTGTTGTGTTAATTGACTACAAGAGATGGTTTTGCCTTTACGGCCTAACACAATAATCTAGACAATTTAGAGTGTTTAGATCGAATGATCCATCCATCCAATTTTCAAACAAAATACCATCAAAATTCCAAATTCAAACGATTTTTGCAACAAAGAACGTGTTTATATAATGCACGCTGTGTCGCGTTTACATCGTTCCGATAGTTCAAAATGTTCGAATCGCGGCTCAAACATAAAGAGCAGTCGATGCACTCATCGTGAAGTTATTTCGTGAGTGTCGGTGTCCAGTTATGCGAACAGTTGACCTCCTTTTTGAGTTAGAATTGAATTGAAACTTTTTGGACAGTCAGGAGTGAAGTGTGGAATTTTATTTTCCTTTGTTCTTTTTTTTTTTGGCGAGCTGGCACGTAACACTTTTGTATTTCTGACACTTTTAAAGAATACAAAACGAAAGCGGCATAATTAAAGTCCTTTTAGAAAATTGTAAATGTGTAACATTTTATTTTACCTGGAGGAAAAAAAATCTCAGATTCATAAATGATTCTCTTGGGGCTCTCATCAAAATGCCATGCTTTTAGACTGCTTCTGATGAAGTGGTATAAAAACGAGGTTAATTATTTAAAATATTATTAGGCAAAGGGTGTTTTTTTTTACAGGCGGAGAACTTTAAATTGAAATATAACACAGAAAAATGTTTTTAATATTCATGAAATTGGCTTTATTTGACAGATCATTTTATGGCATTAATGTTCGAATATGATTTCGGGCACGTAGCCACCGTGGCTCGTGCGTACAAGGCGTAATCTGAAGGTCAAGTTTTCAACACTCTCCGCAGTAAATCAGCCCGTATTTCGGCAATAGTGCTCAATTGTTTCTGGTTTATCGGCGTAGATATGCAATTTTATATATTCCTAGAGAAAAATATAATGTTATGTTGTCAAATCGCACGAACGCGGTGGCAAGATTTACATGAAAAGATTAGTCCGTCAAATGTTCAGTAAATTAAGCCAATAAAAAAAAACCGGTCAAGAGCGAGTCGGACTCGCTCGATTTATATTTAACTTTTGTTGATGATTTCTGAAAAAGTGTGCAATTTAGAGACATCGTTTTATTTTTCCTGTAATCTTTAAATAAACTTCTATCACATAGAATAATTTCAGATTTTTATCTTTGCAAACTTCGGAGATAAGGGGGGGAACGGTATTTTTTTTTTACATTTTTCATCAAAAGTCGAAAACTATGCGGCCTAAAAAAAATAAAAAAATGTTTGAGAATGTGCAAGCAGCGCTCTTTCATATGATACTCCACATGCCCTAGTAGCCCCACTTTGAATTTTAAGACCCCCTTTCAGTCCCTGTTACAAAAAAAATATAAATATTTTTACTTATTTCTTATTTGGAAAATAGTTGGGTAAACGTCATCTAAAACTGTTCCAAAGTTGATAGCATTAGTAGTTCTTGAGATATCCAGCTGTGACAGACAGACAGACAGGCAGACTGAGTCACACCATAAGGGTTCCTTTTTTACCATTTTGGTACGGAACCCTAAAAAGTAACTTTCAGTAAATAGTTACCCTTCTCATCAGCCGCGGCGATCTCATGCCCAAAATCATATTCAAACCTCAATGCCATTAAATTATCTATCAAATAGAGCCAATTGCAAGGATATTGCAAGCGACGCAACTCGCATCACACTCACCACACACTCGCACTCACACTTCGCACTCACACTGTTGCACTGCTTCGCATCGCACTTTTTAGGGTTCCGTACCAAAATGGTAAAAAAGGAACCCTTATGGTCTCGCTCAGTCTGTCTGTCTGTCACAGCTGAATATCTCAAGAACTACTAATGCTATCAACTTGAATTTTGGAATAGTTTTATATGACGTTTAACCAACTATTTTGCAGATAAGAAAGAAATATTTTTTTTTTTTTTTTTTTTTGTAACAGGTGCTGAAAGGGGGTCTTCAAAATTCAAAGTGGGGCTACTAGGGCATGTGGGGTATCATATGAAAGAGCGCTGTTTTCATATTCTTAAAAAAAAAAAAAATTTTTGTTTAGGCCGCATAGTTTTCGATTTTTAATGAAAAATGTAAAAAAAAATACCGTACCGATGACGGACCTTCGGACCGACCTTCCGAAATCAAAGTTATTTTTCACTTTGTAGTGATTTTTGGAAGTCGGTTTTTTTTTTTTTTTGTTAAAAAGTTTTCTCTGTTATTTTTGCTAATTACAGTTGTTTATTTGTTTACATGGCAAATGCGCTATTTTCTTGCACCTTAAGAGGCTACCGAGTGCGCAGTGGTGCCCTCATAGTTTGTTTGGTTATTTCTTATATTTTAGAATGAAAATGCAGAAAAAAAGCCAGAATAGTTGAGGTGATGGAACGAACAATTAAAAAAAAGTTTTCCGTTCACTAATTTTATTCAACTATCTAATCAGAGTAGTCATTAGTAAGGACAATTTAACACTATTTATAGCTTATCAGTACTACCTCAAGTTGCTAGTCGTCGGCTCGTGAACACTTGTAGGCACGTATCTAAGCCTTGGTAATCCTTAAAATAGCTCACGAATGTCTTCCACTATTAGGCAAGGATATACAGGATCTGAGGCGCGAGAGATAAGCGGGTGTATAGATTAATTATTTATCTACACCCATCTTATAAATCCTCTATAAAAGTTTCTGAAACAGTTAGCTTATTGCCAACATTAAAACAGCCAGTGTCATAGTAACCATGGTAACCATAATAGCATCCCAAACGGGTGTTTTAATGTTGTACTGAATTTCATAATGCAACTCGTTTTCAAAAAAAGAACATTGTAATGCACGCGCGTTTTACTACAACAGCGCCGTAATTTTAAAAAAGAACTTATTCTAATTCACGTCGTATACTATGACGCCATGTTCGATACGAGTATTAGTATTGCAAAAAACTGTTTCAGAACCTTTTATAGAGGATTGATAACATGGATGTAGATAAAGTCTTGTATGCAACTGTACATAATTAGGTATTAAAACACTCATGTGATACTATTATCACTCTCGGCTTTGCCTCGTGTGATAAACCCACATTCGTGTTTTAATACCCCTTATTATACGTCAGTTGCATAAATAACTATGTATTACAGCCCTGTGATTGTTTATAAGCATTGCTATGTTACAGTATAAATGAAATAAGTTACAGGCACCTCAAACTTCTACTTTATTAGTCCATTTGGTTAGCAACTCATTAGAAATATCTCCATAATAAGCCTGTGAGTCAAGATATTAAATTAAAATATTATTATTGAAATACTTAATTTAAATTGTCGATGAAATCAAACGTAGATTTTCCACTGGTAAACCTAAGAAAAATGGTACATTTTTTTTTCACGCGCAATGATCCACATAAAGGTCTAAGTGCGGAAACCATACCCTGTAACATAGAATGGTACATTTGTTATTTAATTTTTAGTTACTTTATTAATTTAATACTTCAAGCACTCCAATTTATACAAGCGGATTTAATCTCACAGGCAGAATAGGCTCATGGTATTATATTTTTGTCCAGCCAGCACTTTTAAGTACTTATTTATTTCTCCAGAAAGTTCCAATAGCTTTGGAAGCCGCAAGAAGTTGCCTGAGGAAGTCGTTCATAAATTGCGCCGCGTCATAAAGGTGGCTGGTCAAAGCGCGGGCAATCCTCTTGCGGTGGATTACAGGAGCGCCCGAGGACTTACGAGTTGGAGCGAAGCAGTCGGTACCGACGGCAAATGTTTGCTTCTCATTAATTTGTGAAGATGATAGTATAAACTTTGTTTGGTGCTTCGGTATTGTTGTATTGATTACTTTAGATTTTTTTTGTGTTGCTATTGTACAATGTAGATAAATACATACAACGAAGATCAAAATACAAAGTAATAAAATTGCCCAGCTTTGGTATTATTCTGCAGAAATCAGAAGAGATTAGGTACTTACTTCAAGTTATTTTTGTGTCAAATGTTAGTCGGAACGTCAGAAGAAATTATTATTATTATTTTTTTTTTTTGCATTTTAGACATTATTTTGGACATTATTTTGGACATTATTTTTAACTAAGGAAATTATTCAGTTAGAGAAAATATCTTTTAAGTTCGAAAGGGAATACAAGGCCTATAAATTCTTTATATTGGAAAGCAAGTCGTCATTATTCCTCGATAGCGGTTTATGGCCTCAAGGAATCATATTCAGGCGATTTGTAAATTTTAAGCGCAAACAAATGAACATCGACGCGTTGCCGCGTCGTGTCCGGTCTGAGAACGTAGTAGATGGATAAAGACAACCTGTACACAATGGTTAGCTTCAATTGTAAAAGTGTCAAACGATCGGTAGATTATGTCAGGCAATTGTGTCATATTTCTGATATAATAGCTTTGCAAGAAACATGGCTTCTACCGAATGATATACACTTTCTAAGCGACATTGACTCTGATTATGGCTATGTGGGGACGTCAGCTGTGGATACTACGGCGGGCATGCTCGTAGGCCGCCCGTATGGAGGAGTGGCGATTTTGTGGAAGAAGAGTGCCCTACAGAATGTGTCTATAGTGCAGTGTGACAACGCTCGCGTCTGTGCCATTAAAGTGGAGTTAGGGCAACGGTCGTTTTTTAGTGTTTAGCATTTATATGCCTACCGATTGTGTCGTGAACCTACCGGAATTTACGGATTGTCTTAGCTTGGTAAGTGCTATTAGTAATAATGAACATATTGAGACGGTTTATTTACTCGGGGACTTTAACGCTCATCCGGGCCAGTTATTTTTTAACGAGTTGAAAGACTTTTGTTCGGAGACTGAATGGATTTGTGCTGATGTTGAGCTACTCGGGCTATCATCTGATACGTATAGCTTTATAAGTGACGCAAACGGGTCTAGACGCTGGTTAGACCACTGTCTAGCTACGGAGGCGGCTATGCAAACCGTTGTTAATGTAGAAATTAAGTATGATGTCATGTGGTCGGATCACTTTCCTTTGTTTATATGTTGTAATTTAAATATTATTAAACCTAAATCATGTAATAATATCGAACCGTGTTATAAAATACGTTGGGGCGAGAGAACATCTGAACAAATTGCACTATTTAGTAATCTATGTAATGAACGATTAAAATTAATAGATTTTCCGAGTGATCTAAGTAGGTGTTGTGATTTCTCTTGCGATGATGTAGAACATACGTATATTATCGACAAAATGTATGATGAAATTATAGACATCTTAAGCCGAGCAGCTAATGACAGTTACTCTGGTTGTAATAGGATACGTAAGAAGAAACCTGTGGTAGGTTGGAACAGACATGTCAGTAGTGCTCACCGGGAGGCCAGGTCTAAGTTCCAGTTATGGATATCATATGGCAGACCGAAGACGGGTCGTATATGGAGTGAGATGCGAGAAAGCCGTAAAATCTTTAAAAGCAAGTTAAAGTGGTGTCAAAATAACAGTGAGCAGCTTAAAATGGACATTCTGACAACTCATCACGCCAAACATGACTTCCGGAGTTTTTGGAAGTCTACCAATAAAGTAAACAGTAGGCCGGGCTTGCCTGTGAGCGTTGGTGGCATTACTGATCCAAAAAACATAGCTGAAATGTTTAAAAGCCATTTCATGGTAACTTCACCATTGGGACCATCACGGTCGGGACGTGAAGGTGGGCCTCGGGGGCAGGAGCTCAGTGTAAGGTTTACGGCCAAAGAGGTTAGAAAGGTTATCACGACCATGACCCGTGGCAAGTCTCCTGGTCACGATGACTTGAGTATCGAGCATCTTAAATATGCCGGCGTCCATCTTCCAAGAGTTCTGGCTATGTTTTACTCCCTGTGTTTAGGACATTCATATTTACCTCCAGCTATGATGCAGACCGTGGTGGTACCGATCGTGAAAAGTAAAACTGGTGATATAAGCGACGCCAACAACTATAGACCCATCTCTCTGGCTACAATTCTGTCTAAGGTGCTTGACAGTCTTCTTAACACACTGATGAGTGGCTGTCTCGAGTTACATGACAATCAATTCGGTTTCAAATCGGGACTCTCCACTGAGACAGCTATTCTGTGTTTGAAGCAGACTGTCAAGTACTATACTGATCGCAAAACACCAGTCTATGCTTGCTTCCTCGACCTTACGAAAGCGTTTGACCTGGTTTCCTATGATATCCTCTGGGATAAACTTAACGATACATCCCTGCCAAGTGAATGCATTCGTATTCTCAAATATTGGTACGGGAACCAGGTAAACGTAGTTCGATGGTCGGGGACGCTGTCTGAACCATACAGATTGGAGAGCGGGGTGAGGCAAGGGGGGTTGACCTCACCAACGCTTTTCAACCTTTATGTAAACGCACTCATCGAGAGGCTCAGCAGCACGCATGTCGGATGTCATGTTGGTGGAGTTTGTGTAAACAACATTAGCTATGCGGACGACATGGTGCTGCTGAGCGCCTCGGTCTGTGGCCTGTCTAAGCTCCTCGGCATTTGTGAGGAATATGCTCTCAGTCATGGCTTGCTCTATAACACCAAAAAAAGTGAGTGTATGGTTTTCCGGGCCAGGGGTAAATGTCCAGATAGTATCCCTAGCATTAAATTAAATAATGTACCGCTAAATAGGGTTGACACCTTCAAATACCTTGGGCATCTGGTGACCACTGACCTGAAAGACGACTCAGACATAGAGCGGGAACGTAGGGCGTTGTCTGTTAGAGCGAACATGATAGCCCGCAGGTTTGCACGATGCTCGAAGGAAGTAAAAAACACTCTTTTCAGAGCGTATTGCACCTGCTTTTATTCGGGCGCCCTGTGGGCTAACTATACTCAAAAACAGTACGGCGCCCTACGAGTCCAATTCAACAATGCCTACAGGGTGTTGTTGGGGCTGCCTCGGTACTGCAGTGCGTCGGGGATGTTCGCTGAGTCGCGCATTGACTGCTTCTATGCGTCAATGCGGAAACAGTGCACATCCTTGGTGCGCAGGGTCCGCGCCAGCTCCAACACCATCTTGAGGATGATGGCTGAGAGGTTCGACTGTCACTACATTAACCATTGCTGTATGCTTAATGTAGTGACAGTGAATAATAAAATGAAATAATCTTGTGTGTTGTGTTATTGTCTGTTTTTATTTCTAGTTCTAGTAATTTTTATTTTAATGTACCTAATGCTATGATCCAGTTGCTGATTGAAATAAATGATTTGATTTGATTTGATTTGATGAATTTACATACTGGCAGACCCGAATTCCTGAGAATAAATACACGGGAAGCGAAAAAATATAACTTTTTTTCAGAATTTCAAACTCAATTTGTACAACAAAAACACAGCAACCAATACACCTCCAGTTGGCCACTTTTTGCACACAATACGACATGAAAACTGTCCCATAACAGCTTTAGACAATACTCGCGCACAAACGTTGTAAGCGATAATAAAGTTGAAGAAAGCGGAGAACTAAACAAACTCCAAGTTTTACTTCAAGTGGTTGGGCGGGGACACAGAATAAAGGAATCAGAAGGTACAAACTCTCGCTACAGTGCGTAAAATGTCTGTAACCAACATCGAAAAAGGCTGCATTTTTTTATTGCTCTCTTTACTTCGATCTCGACTGATGCATTCAGTTTAAGCCAATTCATTTGTCACTGGAATTATTTGCCAACTTATGATTTCTGTTTACACTACAAAAGTCTTAGAGTTTCTAGTATGAATTGCTAATGACATAATTTATTTTTCAGGCTGGCTAATTTTGACGATAAAATAATAAACACCGCCTTTGAATATCTGCAATAACCGATGAGAAGACTCTCAAAATCAACATAGTTAAACACTACACATAGATACCGGCGGCGTTTTTGTTTGCACCCATACAAACGTCATGGGTCAGTTTGTTTCACATTACACGTGAACCTTCTGCACTTGTCTCGTCTGTGGTAACGGTGTAACGCAATTTATGTATTACATTTTGTTTGTGTGAGTTGTATGGGAGCGAGCCTTCCTTTTTATATCATAATGGAACTTGAGCGAGGCTTTTGTCTCACGAGTTCGTAATGAGTGCTGGGCGAGGCCGCGAGCTCATTGACAAGCGGTAGCGGGGCGCGAGTTTTTGTTGTAAGACGATGCCACAAGAGGACCCGTATGGTAATCTTAATTTTTTATTATTTATTATTGTGGCTTGTTTCACTACCTCCAGATAAGTTCCAGTTATCAGGAAGATAATTTCATAGAAATTCTGTAGTGCAACTGATACTGTATGTAAAGCAGCCCCTTTCCGATGTATCGATAACATAGCATATTGGTTCAGACTTTGAACTGATAGGCAACAGTCTGTGAGATCAATCCTCAACTGTTTCAATATTGACGAGCATCTAAACAAACATTATAGTTTTAATATTTCGCTTTCGAGGAGCTTGAATACAAGTTATATGTAGCCAAAAAGAAGGTATAAAACCTCTTTTATAATTTCATTTTTAATATTCTTAATTTGAAATATTTTTATCTTCTTTTGTTTTTTCTTCTATAGGTAATGTGAACATCTCATGTATGCACGAAGCTAAAAAAATATTTAAATATATGTTTTATTATTTGTTTACAAACGGTGCCCGAAACGAAACAAATAAAATAAAGTGATAGGTGTTGATGTACGTGAGCCAATTTCCAGTGCCTAATTAATATTAGTGTAAAAGCATTTTACGTCCGATTGTCATACAAAATCATGTTGCTATTGGAGCCAAAGAATACCAAACATAACAAGCCCAGCTAAGTAAAGACGCCAGCAGGTCAAGCTACCCGAAACTCAAATTTTCCCAATCAACCTTGAACCTAATGCGTTAGCGATAAAGTTGGAAATTTGACAGATTGAGGTAGCTTGATGTGCTGGCGTCTGTACAATAATTAACTACTAAATCAACGTCAACAGAGAGCAACATATATTATTTGATCACTCTTCCACGTTTCCTACTAAAATAATGGCAGAAAATCTTGTTAAAAAGCTCCGTATTGGACACGGACTGCAAAAGGCGACCATATCGTGTCTCTAAAAATACTTCTAAGCTCATAGCATTGAGCAGCTTGACTATAAAGACGTCGCATATCATATCGTGTCTCTAAAAATACTTCTAAGCTCATAGCATTGAGCAACTTGACTATAAAGACGTCGCATATCATATCGTGTCTCTAAAAATACTTCTAAGCTCATAGCATTGAGCAGCTTGACTATAAAGACGTCGCATATCATATCGTGTCTCTAAAAATACTTCTAAGCTCATAGCATTGAGCAGCTTGACTATAAAGACGTCGCATATCATATCGTGTCTCTAAAAATACTTCTAAGCTCATAGCATTGAGCAGCTTGACTATAAAGACGTCGCATATCATATCGTGTCTCTAAAAATACTTCTAAGCTCATAGCATTGAGCAGCTTGACTATAAAGACGTCGCATATCATATCGTGTCTCTAAAAATACTTCTAAGCTCATAGAATTGAGCAGCTTGACTATAAAGACGTCGCATATCATATCGTGTCTCTAAAAATACTTCTAAGCTCATAGCATTGAGCAGCTTGACTATAAAGACGTCGCATATCATATCGTGTCTCTAAAAATACTTCTAAGCTCATAGCATTGAGCAGCTTGACTATAAAGACGTCGCATATCATATCGTGTCTCTAAAAATACTTCTAAGCTCATAGCATTGAGCAGCTTGACTATAAAGACGTCGCATATCATATCGTGTCTCTAAAAATACTTCTAAGCTCATAGCATTGAGCAGCTTGACTATAAAGACGTCGCATATCATATCGTGTCTCTAAAAATACTTCTAAGCTCATAGCATTGAGCAGCTTGACTATAAAGACGTCGCATATCATATCGTGTCTCTAAAAATACTTCTAAGCTCATAGCATTGAGCAGCTTGACTATAAAGACGTCGCATATCATATCGTTTCTCTAAAAATACTTCTAAGCTCATAGCATTGAGCAGCTTGACTATAAAGACGTCGCATATCATATCGTGTCTCTAAAAATACTTCTAAGCTCATAGCATTGAGCAGCTTGACTATAAAGACGTCGCATATCATATCGTGTCTCTAAAAATACTTCTAAGCTCATAGCATTGAGCAGCTTGACTATAAAGACGTCGCATATCATATCGTTTCTCTAAAAATACTTCTAAGCTCATAGCATTGAGCAGCTTGACTATAAAGACGTCGCATATCATATCGTGTCTCTAAAAATACTTCTAAGCTCATAGCATTGAGCAGCTTGACTATAAAGACGTCGCATATCATATCGTGTCTCTAAAAATACTTCTAAGCTCATAGCATTGAGCAGCTTGACTATAAAGACGTCGCATATCATATCGTGTCTCTAAAAATACTTCTAAGCTCATAGCATTGAGCAGCTTGACTATAAAGACGTCGCATATCATATCGTGTCTCTAAAAATACTTCTAAGCTCATAGCATTGAGCAGCTTGACTATAAAGACGTCGCATATCATATCGTGTCTCTAAAAATACTTCTAAGCTCATAGCATTGAGCAGCTTGACTATAAAGACGTCGCATATCATATCGTGTCTCTAAAAATACTTCTAAGCTCATAGCATTGAGCAGCTTGACTATAAAGACGTCGCATATCATATCGTGTCTCTAAAAATACTTCTAAGCTCATAACATTGAGCAGCTTGACTATAAAGACGTCGCATATCATATTGTCGCGTCTCACCTCGATCTATAGGTAATTTGACTAATTTATAAACAGCCCGTAAGCTCGATCCATTCACCGCCAGGCTATTTTACGTGGACAGGGATACATATGAGATATACTTACACGAATTATTGATATCTTTAGTTAAGAGAAGTGTCCAAGTAAATACGAGTAGTAACAGCAAGGCTTCTCTAAGATTTCAGAAGCGTCAAAGTCTAAACTGATGTTATCTCACAAGATATACAAGCGTTTAGAACATGTAAAAGCGAATAACTTTTGTATAACATGTTTATGCTCCCATGTTAGCAGTGGCATTTTTATTTCAAATGTACATTAGGTGACTCAAAATTTCATAACACTCTAATACACAGTGATGAGCACTGATGAGTGATGCTCGGGTACATCAAATCCAAGAACAGATATCGCCTGAGGTGAGCTTACCTTCATCAAAATAATCAAACACTAATGTTCTCTTACCTGCTGTAAAGGTTTTGGTATCAGACTCACGGAATAAATATAATAGAATATATAGTGCGTGCATTGTTAGATTGTGGCATTCAAATATCTTTTTGTACAAATAGTTTAGTTACTAAATAGGGCATCCCAACATAGACGCAGGAATATAATAAATTCATTTATATACCGTTCCACTAACAATTATAATAGAGAATTTACAGACATAGATCTTTTTAACATTTCTCTTAATAGCCTCAAACAGAAACTTAAAAGTAGATATGTCACATAATTTTAACTCATTCTATTTTTTTACTTTGTCTACCTTCAGTTAACTTTGTAAATTAAGTTGCATTGAACATTAGTTCTGACACAAAAATTAATATATATATTTCTTGCACGTCTATCCTTGTTAAGAGTTTATTGTACATATTTTTAGAACTATACCACATTGTCGGCACTATAGGTCTTTTGTAAGGAACCAATTCTTTCATAAATAATATTGTTTGTAAGTACATGACTGTTTGTTGCCAAAATAAAATAAAATAAAATAAAAAAAATAAAATAATGTTGTGATCTTGGGGGATCAGTCAATACATAAAATTGATAAAGCTGTCAATTTCAACAACCGGCAATTCAAAAAAAAACAACAACAATCAACAACCAAACCAACAACAATCAACAACAACAACAATTTCAAAAAAAAATTTTGTCAATCTACGACAGAAAACTATAATATTTCTTTCACTCGTTCTGTAGTAGATAAGATTACAAGGAAGTTGCCACAATAGTTAATAAACTTATCAAAGTTCAATATACCTGAACATTTACTTGCTGATACTATATTTCAGCTGAAATAACAGGCTGTTAGCTGCTGACATTTTCTTTGAAGTTAAATATAAAGGATGGCAAAATTGAGTGAAGTCCAGAGAATCGGATACTGTTTAGTACCCTGTTTGGATATGACTTTTCAGGTGACTTCTTTCCATCTTTTACTCATAAGTCCGTTGCTATGCATACTGTTATAAAGCACATTCCTGGTCTGAGTTTCTGGTCAGTAAGTGGGAGGCTATTAGAATTCTGTAAAAAAATATTATAGCACAATAAGTTTTTCATTTACCCATCCTTTACCTAAAATAAACAAACAGATATTTTTGTTTTAATTTTCTATATTGTTAGGGCCAACAAGAAGATCCTCTGAACCTCTTCTTTTTATATTTCATTTTTATTATTTTTAACTAGCTGACCCTACAGACTTTTTCCTGTCTTAGCTATGAATATTCCAATGTAAACGCGCGAAGTTCCCGAAGGCGCAAGCTGAGAACATTTTGAATTGTGTAAGAAAACTTAATTTATATTTTAAGAATTTAACTACGATTTTTTGCTGAAAAGTAAAATACCAGAATAAAGTTAAAGTAAAACAGTCTAAAATATGAAAAAGATTAATAGGAGCTAACAAATTTGAAAAAAGAAAATTGTTTTGAGTATGAATGTCGAGGCTTTAGGAGTAGGGGAAGACCAAAGAAACGATGGATGGACTGCGTGAAAGATGACATGGCTAGAAAGGGAGTTGTTACGGACGCCGAGCATAGTATAAATTAAAAGACTATGAAAGTTGTGCAGGATAGCTGCTTCATTAGTTAGCGTGGTAATATCATAGTCTTTAGGCATGTGGTATTTTTAGTTTGTGGAAAATTAGCATTCAGCTTTAAGTCTAACAGATGCTAGAGATTCCCACGGCGCCCGAAATGTTTTGTTTTGCTTATCGCCGGGCGTTTTCGCAGTAAAATGCATTGTTTTATATTCTAAAATGTTTACTAGCGGCACTGTTAAAGGAACTCATTATTGTCGAGACCTTTTGTTGAATAGGTAACAGTTCTGCGTAAATTGTAATCCGCACAAAATATCTTTCTTAGTTTTAGGAAACGAATTATTTGTTGTCGGTGTCTATTGATATGCATTTCTTTAGCCTTTTGTAATAATTCTAAGAAAGTTTGTTTTTATGTGTTTACAATAGTTTTAAATAGCGTAGCCAGTACTTTGTTAGACCACCCAAAGCGTGGGAAATAGTAGGGATAGAACTAACGCCACTGGGGCATATAAAAAGCCTTACTTGTAAAACCAAAGTCAGTCAGTCGGCCTACAGCTCTACAAGAAGAATAAACTAGAAGACAGCAGCAAGAAGTCTTTTATTACTCCAACCTAATACAGTCCACCACAGTCTGGTCCATCGAGCAGCGGATAATTCTGAAGAACGAAGAACCAGCGCCAACCAAGCGGCAGAAAAACGAAGAAATCTGCGGCAAGAGCAAGAATCTACGAGGCCGACTGCATCGACCGACCGATCGAACAACCGGTCCCGAAGAATCGACGTACCTACGACGCGCCGCCATACCGACCCGACGTACCCGATCGTCGCCGGGTCGAAGAGGGGCTGCATTGAAGAGGGGCTACGTTGAAGAGGGGCCACGTTGAAGACGCGCCGCCATACCGACCCGACGTACCCGATCGTCGCCGGGTCGAAGAGGGGCTACGTTGAAGAGGGGCCACGTTGAATAGGGGCCGCGTTGAAGAGGGGCCGCGCTGAAGAGAGGCCACGTTGAAGAGGGGCCGCGTGAAGAAAACCAGGGCTGGGTCAAGAAAGAAGAGGGCCGAGTCGAAAAAACTTCAAGATGGTGGTCACCAGAAGCCAAGGGGAATCAGCAGAAATTGAGGAGCAGCAGCGTCGCATCCAAGAACAGGAGGCGCGCCGCAGAGAAGCTGAACGAATAGAGCAAGAACGATTGAGAAGAATCTCACTGGACCCGCCGGCATCACCATTTTGGAAATCAGCAGACGCCAGTACAGCGGGACCATCCGGACTTCGAGCTACTGCGGAGCAACGAAAGCCATCACCGACTAGATCCGTCAGGTCAACAACCAGCGTGACAACACGACTACGGATGGCGGAACTGGAGGCAGCAGAGAAGCTAGCGACGATCCGAAGAAAGGAGTTGGAGTTGGAGGCCGACCTAGTCAAAAAGAGACTAGCAGCCGAAGTATCCGCAATACGCTTCGAAGCACCGCGAGGAAGATCGCCAACTCCAACAAGGAAGAACAGCATCGAGCACTTGGCCGCCACATTGGAGAAGATGGCCAGACCCAGGCCTCGACACACTGACCTGCCGACCTTCTCCGGAGCAGCCAACGAATGGTTGCCATTCAAAGCAGCAGTTCGAGATACGACCGAGATGTACCAAGTGTCAGCAGCGGAAAACATCCAGAGGCTAAGGAGCTGCCTCAAAGGGGAAGCAAGAGACGCCGTGGCCGCCCTTCTGCATACAGCTACAGATCCGGACGTCATCATGAAGACCCTCGAGCAATGCTTTGGAAGACCTGAAGTCATCATCGACCGAGCACTAGAAGACCTCAAGAAACTTCCGAAACCTGGATCATCAGCAGCCGAACTCAACAGCTTCGCCATCAAGTTGCAGAACATCATCTGCGTGCTGAAGACAATCGACCGAAGAGGCTACCTGTTCAACCCCCTGATGACGCGAGAAGTATTGGACAAGCTCAGCCCGCATCTTCGATCCCGCTGGTGCGACTACGCCTACGACCACGAAGGAATGACTGACCCGGAGATCGTCATTTTATCCCGTTTCCTGATGAGAGAAGCGGACAGAGCACTGCGGTATACATACACCCCGTCTACGAGTAGCACAAGCCAGAAGAAGGATACTCGACCCATCGTGACACTCAAGAAGAAAGCGAGCGTCTTCACTACGGTCGAGAGCGCAGAAGAAAAGGTCAAGTGCCCCAAATGCGAGCAAGCTCACGTCCTGACACAGTGCCCGAAGTACAAGGCACTTACTGTGGACGAGCGATGGAGCTTGGTAAAGGAGAAGAAGATATGCTTCAAATGCGCCCAGAAGCAACACAGGCGCACACACTGCAAAGCAAAGGCGTGCGGCGTGGACGAGTGTCGCCGCCCGCATCATGCGACTCTTCATCAAGTACGAGAAGCAAAGACTGAAGAAAAGAAGACAGATGCACCCAAGGAGGAAGCGGTCCTGTCCCTAGCAACCCGACCAGCTGCCGGACCACGAGCAGTCTTGCTGAAGATGTGCCCTGTCGTCATAGCCGGACCACGGGGGGAGGTGAAGACGTATGCTCTACTGGATGAAGGAGCTACAATCACCCTCATCGATGAAGAACTAGCAGCGAGCATCGGAGCTGAGGGACCAGCGCAACCTCTCCACCTGAACGGGGTCAACATGTCACAGCAAGAGATGAAGAGTCAGCTGGTGGATATTCAAGTCAGAGGATTGAAGAGCGACGAGAACTACAAGGTCAGAGCGAGGACTATGAAGAATCTCCGCCTCCATCGTCAATCCGTTCCTGACACCCTACTGGACTACGAGCATCTGAGGGACCTGACACCAGAAGAGGTGTGCTACGATGTGGCCCGTCCTGGAATCCTGATGGGGACAGACCACTGGGAATGCATCGTGTCCCGCGAGCTACGAGTCGGCGGCCCTGATCAACCGGCCGCATCAAGAACACAACTAGGATGGGTGGTGCACGGAACCGCGCCACGCAAGACCATCTATCAAGAGCGAAACGTGCTGCACGTCTTCGAGCCTGAACGAACGCCGAGGACAAGCGAGCAAGAACTCCACGACTTAGTCGAAGCCCACTTCAAGATCGACGCACTCGGCATCCAGGGGAAGCCGCGAGTCAAGGAAACCGATCAGCGAGCTATCGACATCGTCAGAAAAACGACCAAGAAGATCGACACCGGGTACGAAGTTGGACTGCCGTGGCGACGAGATGACGTCATCATGCCACCAAGCTACGGGCAGGCGCTCCGCCGACTAAAGAAGATAGAACAAAAAATGGACGCCGACCCCGAGTTCGCAGCTGAATACACGAAGCAGATCAACAACCTCTTGGATAAGGGGTACGCAACGCCGTGCGACGGATCAGAAGAAGCGAGCGCCATCTGCTGGTACCTGCCACACTTCGCCGTGCAGAACCCGAACAAACCCGGCAAGCATAGGCTGGTATTCGACGCAGCGGCTAAAAGCAACGGCGTGTGCCTGAACGACGAGCTGCTGGAGGGGCCCGATCTACTATTATCACTGCCAGGGATCTTATTCAGATTCCGAGAGAAGACAGTGGCGATCACAGCGGACGTGCAAGAAATGTTCCTGAGGATCCGAATAAGACAGCAAGATCAACCAGCGCAGCAGTTCCTGTGGCGAGGCGACGAACGAGTAGAGCCTCCAAAGAAGTACAAGATGGCCAGCATGATCTTCGGCGCAGCGAGCTCCCCGTACATGGCCCACTATGTCCGCAACCATAACGCGGATGTACACGGGCAGGAGTATCCACGAGCGCTGGAAGCCATCAAGAAGAGTCACTACATGGACGACCTGGTAGCCAGCTACGAAGACACGAAGGAAGCTTGGAAGGCGGTCGAAGAAACGAGAGCAGTACACGCGCATGCGGGATTCACGCTACGAGGATGGAGCTCCAGCGACAAGTCGGTACTACGCGACGTGCCACCAGAACTGCACGCCACCGCTCCCACAACACTGGGGGGAGATCAGCCCGAGAGCAAGATCTTGGGACTATTCTGGAACGCAGAACGAGATGAGCTGGGATTCAACACGTCGATGAGCCGAGTTCCAGCTGAAGTAAGGACAAGAACTCGCGCGCCGACCAAACGTGAAGCCCTCAGCGCCGTGATGTCCATCTACGACCCACTAGGACTGCTGAGCCACTACACCATACGATCGAAGATCATACTGCAGAACTTGTGGCGCCTCCAGACGACGTGGGATGAGCAGATTCCGGAAGAAGAGAACGAACTCTTTGCATCATGGCTCGCGCGTCTTCCCGAGCTCGCCCAGCTTCGACTACCAAGATGCTACGTGACACAGAAGTACGAGCGCATCGACTTACACATCCTGTGCGACGCCAGTGAGCAAGCCTACGCGACCGTGGCCTACTGGAGAGTGAAGAATGTCGACGGGAGCCTGAACGTCGTGTTAGTCGCCGCCAAAGCTAAGGTGGCGCCTCGACGAGCGCAGACCATACCACGCCTGGAACTGCAAGCTGCGGTCATCGGAGCAAGACTCGCCGACACTGTGAAGAAGGAGCATCGAATCAACATCAGCCAGACGACCTACTGGACCGACTCATCCACCGTGGTACATTGGATTCACCACGACATGCGACGCTACACGCCATTCGTCGCGCACCGACTAGGGGAAATCGCCGAGCTAACCCAGAAAGAAGAGTGGCGTTGGCTACCCACCGCAAGCAACGTAGCCGACGACGCCACGCGACTCGTCGACACACCCATCAGTGCAACGGATCGCTGGTTCCAGGGGCCCGACTTCCTGTTCCTACCAGAGGAGCAATGGCCTAGAACAACGACGTCCGAGCAAGAGGACGAAGAGGTCCTCCACATCAGCGAGAAGACAGAACGAGACAGCTGGCTACCGAACCCCGCCCGTTTCTCGAAGTATGAAGTCTTGGTGAGGGCCACCGCTCGAGCAATCGCCTTCACCGACATCTGCCGTCGACGAGCAACAGCGATGGAACATCGCCACATCCAGCGCGCCGAGGCCGAGCTGATACGACAGGCGCAAGAAGACAGTTTCGGCGAGGAACTGAAGAGGATCCGGTCTGCACGCCCGCTGACAAAAGCGAGCCGGCTGTACCGGCTGGATCCAGTACAGGAAGACGATGTCCTGAAGGTGCGGGGCCGGATCGAGGCCTCTTCCGCGACGACCGAGACGAAGCGACCAATCATCCTGGATGGCCGTCATCAGCTGACCAAGCTCCTTGTACTGCGGGAGCACTGCGCTGCGGGTCACGCCAACAGAGAGCGCGTGACGAACGACCTGCGACAGCGGTACTGTGTCATCCACTTACGGCCCACAGTACGCGCTGTCGAGAAGAACTGCGCCTTCTGCAAGAGACGGCGAGCAACGCCGCAAACGCCAGCTACGGGAGACCTGCCACACGCCCGCCTTGACCCCTTCCACCGCCCGTTCACTAATTGCGGGGTGGACTACTTCGGACCAATGATGGTCAAGGTCGGGCGACGCCGAGAAAAGAGGTGGGGCGCACTCTTCACGTGCCTCACCTCCCGCGCCGTGCACATCGAGCTCGTCGCATCACTCTCCACTGACTCAGCAATCATGGCGCTGAGACGTATGGCCGCACGCAGAGGGTGGCCCCGAGTGATGTACTCCGACAACGCAACCAACTTCCGCGGAGCTGACCAAGAGCTTCGCAACGCCTACGCCGAGTGGATGCCTGCCCTGCGAGACGAGGGGCTACTGCATCGAATGGAGTGGCGCTTCATACCTCCTGGCGCGCCCAACCAAGGTGGCGCGTGGGAGCGAATGGTGCGCTCCGTGAAGACTGCTCTCAGCATCACTCTGCGAGAGAAGGCGCCAGCAGAAGAAGTCTTGAGAACTCTACTCACCGAAGCCGAGTTCTCCATCAACGCAAGACCACTGACCCACGTTAGCGTGAACCCCAGCGATCCAGAGGCCCTTACACCCAACCACTTCCTGTTGGGGTCATCGGAAGGGCTGCCAACGACGGGACCCTGCGACGAGGCTGACAGAAGAACATGGCGAGTTAGTCAAGCACTCGCTGACCACTTCTGGCGACGCTGGCTGCGCGAGTACCTACCCACTCTGGTACCTCGCGGCGAGCCGCAGAACGATGTGCGTCCAATGCAAGCTGGCGACGTGGTCCTCGTGGTCGACAACACGCTGCCCCGGAACACCTGGCCGATGGGAGTCGTCGAGCGCACGCATCGTGGACCGGACGGCGGCATCAGGGTCGTCGAGGTGCGCACCAGAGCCGGCGTCTTCCGACGCCCCGTGAGCAAGCTCGTCGTCGTATTGAAGATCGAGGAGGCTACGCGAGCTGCGCCGGGGGGAGAGCTGTTACGGACGCCGAGCATAGTATAAATTAAAAGACTATGAAAGTTGTGCAGGATAGCTGCTTCATTAGTTAGCGTGGTAATATCATAGTCTTTAGGCATGTGGTATTTTTAGTTTGTGGAAAATTAGCATTCAGCTTTAAGTCTAACAGATGCTAGAGATTCCCACGGCGCCCGAAATGTTTTGTTTTGCTTATCGCCGGGCGTTTTCGCAGTAAAATGCATTGTTTTATATTCTAAAATGTTTACTAGCGGCACTGTTAAAGGAACTCATTATTGTCGAGACCTTTTGTTGAATAGGTAACAGTTCTGCGTAAATTGTAATCCGCACAAAATATCTTTCTTAGTTTTAGGAAACGAATTATTTGTTGTCGGTGTCTATTGATATGCATTTCTTTAGCCTTTTGTAATAATTCTAAGAAAGTTTGTTTTTATGTGTTTACAATAGTTTTAAATAGCGTAGCCAGTACTTTGTTAGACCACCCAAAGCGTGGGAAATAGTAGGGATAGAACTAACGCCACTGGGGCATATAAAAAGCCTTACTTGTAAAACCAAAGTCAGTCAGTCGGCCTACAGCTCTACAAGAAGAATAAACTAGAAGACAGCAGCAAGAAGTCTTTTATTACTCCAACCTAATACAGTCCACCACAGGAGTGACTACCGAGATGACGACTAATAGAGAAGTATGGAAGAAAGGGACATGTTGCGCCGACCCCAAATAAATTGGGATAGTGCGTTTGTATTTGTATCAAATCTCCACATATTTAGTACAGTAGTGTTAGTAAATTAACTCTGTAACAATAAACTGTTTAGAAGTTTCTTTCATACTAACCTTGTCCTGCATCCGTTCTGAAGTGGCAATTGATTTTTATTTTACAATACTACATAGCTGACCCGCCAGACGGTGTCCTGTCAAATTTGAATAAATCGAACGGCGGGAAAACAACTGATTATAAAATTTATTTGAATTTGGAATTCTAATAGAATGAAAGATCGGGAATCTTTCATTACAGCCCTGTTCAAATGTTTTGTGAAAATGAATTTTCTTCATTTTATTTTATTTATTTATTTATTTAACAATTTATGTAGGTACACACAAATAAACAGACAAACATAAAGGAACAGAAAAATACGTACAAAGGTGATGCTTATTTCAAAAGAAATCTCTTCCAGCATACCTGCGATAGGACAGAGGATAAAAAGAGATGTAGACAAAGTGTGTAAGAGTAGAAGAGAAAATTAAATACATAAAATCCAAAATAAAACATTTATAATATATACTTAAATACATACATACTTCTAAAATAAATATCACTAAAATAACTAATAACTACGACGAAGTGGAAAGATAGTGTTCTTTCACTCTTCTTTTAAATACTGCAATAGTTTGGCAGTCCCTAATGTCAGGCGGAAGTGAATTCCACAACCGAACCGCGTGCACAGTGAAGGAGTAGGAGTAGAAGTCGGTGGAATGGGGAGGAGATTTAAGGAGGTTTCTAAGATGCGACCTGCAAGGCACATCAAAAGGACGGGCGTAGGAAAAGCGTTCCCGCAGATAGGAAGGTGTTATAGGATTATGAAGGATGTTAAATAGCAAACATAATATCCGAGAGTTCCTGCGAAGTCGAATAGGGAGCCACTTGAGTATCCTGCGAAAGTTAGAAACGTGATCATACTTTTTAAGGTTAAAAACAAAACGAATACAAATATTTTGCAAACGCTCAAGTTTATTCAAAAGCTCCTCAGTGGCATCCAGATAACAGGCATCAGCGTAGTCAATAATGGGCTGAATGAGAGTTTGAGCAAGGGAGATTTTGGTGTTCAAGGGCAAGAAGCTCTGGAGGCATTTCAAGGAATGTTCATATTTTTTTTTGTGACTTTTCCTATATTTTAATAGTTATTCTGCTATTCGGGACGAAGAAAAATACAACAAATCAAAAACCATGAAAATCCGTAAAGCCGTTCTCGAGTTATAAGTGTTCGAACAAACCCGACTTTGTTTTATATATTAAAGATTTGATTTTCATTTTTTTTATTTTCTTTAGTTTTTTCTATGTAATATCTTATTTATTTCACAAAGGTAAATTAATAGTTTATGATATTGTATTATTTCTTTGCTTAAGTCTAACAATTACGTAACAACAATAATACAATCCACATTGCTAGAACCTTAAAGAAATATTATAATCTGAAACTGATTTTTCATTAATGATTAATTTCAAATATTATCAACTATAAAATAATGTTACGTTAAAAAGACCTGAATAACTTTTAAACTGCGATTTAAGATTACATGTAAATGATTACCTTCTTGAATATCAAAAGCTTTAATTGAAGTACGCTAGACGTATCCAGCTCTTTAAGTTTTCAGAAATAACTTGATAAATAACTAAATCCTTCAAAGCCAGTCAAGTTTAGATGCTAGTAAATTGCAAGATTTGATTATTAAGTAATCTGAAGAAATATCTCAAAGAGGTTCTGGGTATATATTGATTTGGACCAAATTACAGTTCAGTTGAATAAGCTATAGAAAACCAATTCTTTTTTGCAACTTAAAAAAATTGTTTTTGCAAAAAAAAATATGAATATTTGAAAAAAATTGCAAATAAAATTATAGATAGTAAATAAGTCTGTTCATACAAAAAATAAAACCGGTCAAGAGCGAGTCGGACTCGCGCACCGAGGGTTCCGTTCCGATTTCTGAAAAAGTGTGCTATTTATAGACATCATTTTATTTTTCCTGTAATTTTTACATAAACTTCTAATACATAGAATAATTTCAGATTTTTCTCTTTGCAAACTTCGGAGATAAGGGGGGTGGATCGGTACTTTTTTTACATTTTTCATCAAAAGTCGAAAACTATGCGGCTTAAAAAATAGAAAAAAAAAATTATTGAGAATGTGCAAACAGCGTTCTTTTATATGATACCCCACATGCCCTAGTAGCCCCCACTTTTAATATTTAAGATCCCCTTTCAGCCACTGTTGCAAAAAAAAAAAAAAAAAAAAAAGAGACTGACCT
Source organism: Cosmia trapezina (assembly GCA_905163495.3). NCBI lineage: Eukaryota > Metazoa > Arthropoda > Insecta > Lepidoptera > Noctuidae > Cosmia > Cosmia trapezina. The sequence goes on from LR991025.1 coordinate 1,420,420, forward strand.
CTGAGTTTGTTTCGGCGTTTCTTCTCAGAGTAGTCAGATAGGAAACGTCGAACTCATCTAGTTTTAAAAAATATGTTTGACGTGTAAAAGTGTTTGTACAAACCTACTTACAGAAAATAAATCATTTATCATTTATCATTTATCATAAAAAAGAAAAAAAATATTTCTTTCTTTATTGCAAAACAGCTGGGTAAACGTCATCTAAAACTGTTCCAAATTTCAAGTTGATAGCATTAGTAGTTCTTGAGATATCCAGCGACAGTGACAGACAGACAGACAGACAGACTGAGTGACACCATAAGGGTTCCTTTTTTACCATTTTGGTACGGAACCCTAAAAATCATGAAACTATCGTAAGTAGTTTGAAAGTCATAACGTGTTTATGTTTTGGGTTTCTCGATCGATCGAACGTTTTTGTATGAAGCCTGACATACCTTTTTTTTTTTTGAGGTTGGGAAATCATCATCAAATAACTTCTCCCGCTCTGGGTGGAGCGGAAGGGCGTGTCAGACTTTTACTGACTAAAACCCAACCGTGTTCGTTCAGTTGCCTATGCCAGGGCCGCGGTATCTTCTTCAAACTACCCGCGACCAAGCCTGGCATACCTAAAGTTGCAAGTACATAAAAAGTCGAGTTTTGATGTACAGGTTTGAAACATATGCCAATCGATAGAAAAAATTATTACAAAAATGTCGTAAGTGATATACTTTCTGAGTTATTCTAGGTTGAAAATATAAAATATGTTAAAAGAAAAACTCCATCTAATTGATTCAATAGTCCATTATTATCAGTTTGAAGCATTCCGCGTCACTACTAGTAATAAATTGGGTTATCATATTAATAAAATAACAGTATAAAATATTTTTTTTTACCAACCTATTTAAGTAAGTCATCATCATCATCAAGTTTACTTTTATGGAATTTATGATATTATTATCTAATTAATGTTGTTTATTTTTGTATTCCGGGAAAATATAATAAAAGAAAGACATCCATTTTAAAGCATTCCGCAAACATTTAATTGGATTCTCGTTATAAAAAAAAAAAAATAAAAATAAAAGAATATGGTATCATTATAAATAATTTATTATTTCAAATATTCTTTTTTATAATTTAGTTAAATATAAAATAAGCCCCGTGGTTGATTTATGGGGAGAGGTGCAGCTCGTAATAAATACCTTTCGCACCGCACCCAGGTTGTATTTTTTTTTTATACTTAGTATTTTGTTAGTAGGTACTGACTGATGAATGACTCAGGCTTGTAATGAATGACTTTTGTTTGATGTACTTTTCACCGAAAGTGTATTTTACTTTTTTTAAAAGTAACACAAAAACGAAACAAACAAGAATAAAAAAAAACTATTTAAAACGATTTAAAATCCATTTTAAAGCATTCCACGTAATAGTGACAAGCATTCCCTATACTGGATTGCCGTAATAAAAAAGATAAACAACATTAAATAAATAAATAATTAAATTATTTTAAACTATTTTATTATTATAATAACCCAATTTATTACTAGTAGTGACGCGGAATGCTTTAAAATGATGATAATGGACTAATGGATCAATTAAATTAAGTTTTTTTAAAAATATATTTTATATTTTCAAACTGGAATAACTCAGAAAGTATATCACTTACGACATTTTTGTAAGTTGTATTTGTTGTTTGTAATAATTTTCTCTATCGATTGGCATATTTTTCAAACCTGTACATCAAAACTCGACTTTTTATGTACTTGCAACTTTAGGTATGCCACAGAGGTTCGAACCCTTTTCATACAGTATTTTACTACAGTACTTAAGTATTAATATTTCTGCATTCAACGCATACAGACGTGCTCATCAATGCAAAATAACAATAACATAAATTAACGCTTGAATAAACAGTGACCTAGTTTTAGTGTATTAGCGAGTTATACAAATAATCATTGTGATAGGTTAAAATTATGGACTGACTAAATAAAATATAAGTTAAAAATGGAAGGCAGCCCCTTTAATCGGAGCACGATGATACGGCGCAGCCCTCCACCAACACCGACCCCGGTACCGACACCGGCTCCTACATCGCCCCAAAAACCAAGACAGGACCAACACCACGCGGCTGAAGAAAAAATTGAGTCTTTGGACACTAATGAAATTAGTAACTGGATGACCTCAATAGAAAAATGCCTGAATGAAGTGTGTACCATTGCTCAGGATGGAAAACTGAACTCCGAACAAAAACTAAGGATCAATTCCCTATCGCGCAAGGTAGGAAATGGCGTATCCCAGATGGCAGTATTCTACCAGGACTTGAAACAAAAGGCCAGAGAAGTACAAAACTCACTACAAGCATTGAGAGAAAAACGAGACCTCGCGGATTGCCTTGATAACTTCCGTAAATCAATCCAAGTCAGCATTAAAGAAAATTGCGCCCAATCAACAAATGCAGAAAATGTTTCTTTTGCTGATATGGTAAAGATGAACAAAAATAATTACTTGCGCCCCAGTAATCTCAGCTCTATCGCAATTTATCCTGATGATAAATTAAAGACTAGTGACGACACTAAATCTCTTGTCCAGAAAATTATATGCCCAGAACAAATGAAACTGCACGTTAGAGGATTGCGTAAAACTAAAAACGGAGGAGTTATTATCAGCACCGAAACAAAGGATGACATAGAAAAACTACGAAACTCATCACAGCTAAGTAGTTCTGGCCTGAAAGTGGAAGAGCCCCATAAGAGAAGACCAAGAATTATAGTGATAGGAGTACCCACAGCCCTTACTGACCAAGAAGTCTTTGACTACATATATAAACAAAACCTATCCGACAAGATGCCTAATTTGACTCGTGACTCTTTCCTGGCCTCTTTAAAATTAAGTCACAAGTCGGGTAAAAAAGAAGGACCTACGTGCAATTTTATTTTAGAAGTACCTGCCAACATAAGAAAAGCCCTTATTAACCAGGATCGAGTATTTATAAATTGGACATCCTGCCTAGTTAGGGACTTCACACTTGTGACGAGGTGCTTTAAATGCCAACAGTACGGCCATGCTGCAAGGACCTGTCGGGAGGCTACCCACACGTGTGGACATTGTGGACAACAAGGTCACCAGTCAAATGATTGTACTAAGAGTGCTGAACCATCACAGTGTGCAACTTGTTTGCGATTCAAAAAACCCTGCAACCACAAAACAGGTGATCTGGAATGCCCGGCAAGGAAAATTGCTGAAAGCAGGTACATTAACTCTATAGATTATAATGAAGGCGCCTAAGAGCGCCGCCCCTACTCTTTTATATCTGCATTAATCAATAAGTAGTTTTAATTTATACATTTTTAATTTTATACTAGGAGTTTAAAGTAAATAAGATTATGGATAAGTTACTTACTGATTTTGATGTAGTCTCCCTATCAGTGGCAAAATCATGCAAGATTGAAAAAGTTAAGCAATATCTCCCTGATCCCTCTAAATCGCTTACTATTCTTACGCAAAATATTCGCAGTATAAATAAAAACATGGACAACCTACACATTCTGTTGAAACGTCTGAATTTTGAGTGTGACATTATTGTACTGACAGAATGTTGGCTATCTAAATGTCAACAGAACCTTCCATCTCTGTCAGGTTACCAAATGTTCAGTAGTAAAACCGTTCATAATCAAAATGACGGTGTAGTTGTTTATGCCAAACAAAGTTTAAACATATCGGTAGAAGAACCTCCCATACAAGATTGTAGCAGATTATTACTAAAAGTGGGCCTAGATACTGCTATCCTAGCTATTTATAGGCCTTGTGCTTTTAAGCAAACTGATAATTTTGTTGCGTCGTTGGATGAAGCACTTCAAAAACTAACTCTATACAAAAATGTAGTACTAACAGGTGATATGAATATAGATATTAACCCAGAAGACAGTGATAGAGTTGCCAAAGACTACCTTAACATGTGCGCATGCAAGGGATTGCTTCCGGCCCATTTGCTTCCAACACATTTGAGTGGATCCTGTTTAGACCACACCATGCTTAAAACTAACCTTGCATCCATTACCCTAGTAACAGATCCGACAGTTACCGATCATAGCGCAGTCCTATTTAGTTTAAAAGTAAAAACCTCTAGATCTAAGTGCACAAATACCTTTTCTAAAATAAATATGAAAAACCTTGAATACGATTTACATCATATCGACTTTGACCCAGTTTACAAAACTGATGATGTGAACATTTCTCTGCCTTACTTTATTAATAAAGTGCAATATGCTATTGTAAATAATACTTCGAACATAAAACTAACTAAGAAAAACAATAACCTAAAACCATGGATCACACCCGGGCTAGTAAAATGCATTCAGCACAGGGATAAACTTCACATGCATGCAAAATCCTTTCCAGATAATACCATTTTACAAACTTCATATAAAAGATACAGAAATTTCTGTAACAATCTACTAAAAAAGTTGAAAAATACGTATAACAGAAATTTACTTGAAGAATCAGGAAAAGACAATAAAAAGTTGTGGGGCCATATAAAAAATCTAGCTTTTGTATCTAAACAGCATGAATCATCATCAGAATTATTACAAACGCACGCCTCGCCGCTTACATCAGCAAATCATGTCAATAGTTACTTTGTTAATGTGGGTCAAAATCTTGCTGAGCAAATAAAACGTAATTATAACACAAATTACAACATACACGGAAACAGGGCCACTGTGTCATCGGAAAATAGCCAATTAACTTCATTTGTTTTATTGAACACAGACAAAGCCGAAGTCGAAAGGGTTATTATGGGGCTGAAAGAAGTCTGTGCGGTTGGATGGGACGGTATCTCAAATAGTGTGTTAAGGAAATTCAGGCAAATTTTGGTTCCGCCATTAACTCATATTTTCCAAATTTGCCTCTCTGAAGGCATTTTTCCCGACTATCTGAAAAAAGCTTTAGTTGTCCCAGTGCATAAAGCAGGTGACAAAACAGTAGCTTCAAATTACCGACCTATTTCAATACTATCATCTACATCTAAAATACTAGAAAAATTAATTAACAATAGGTTAATGAAGTATTTAGAGTCTAAAGCCATCCTCTCGGATAAACAATTTGGTTTTAGACCAAAATTATCCACAACTGATGCTGTACAAGATATGACCGATTATATATCTCAAGAACTAGACAAAGGCAATCATTCAATTGGTATTTTTCTTGACTTAGCAAAAGCTTTTGATACCGTATCTGTTCCTATCTTGTTGAATAAGCTCGAGAAAATAGGTATTCGAGGAAAGCAGCTTAATCTTTTTGCAGACTATCTAAATAACCGCAGTCAACGTTTGAAAATTGATAATTTTAATAGCTCAGAACTAAAAAATACTTCTTTTGGGGTCCCGCAAGGAAGTATATTAGGTCCAACCTTATTTCTTATTTATATAAATGACCTCTGCAGTCTCAATCTAAATTCGGGTAAAATAATATCATATGCTGATGATACCGTACTCCTGTTCTCCGCAAATACATTACATGAAGTTTGGTTATGTGCACAGCAAGGTTTCAATATAGTTAATCGATGGTTACAACATAACTTATTGACATTAAATGCTGACAAAACTAAATATATACGCTTTTCCTTACGCAACTCAAAGCCATCTATAATAATTCCAGATATTCATGCACATGTTTGTAACACAGCTGCAAACTCGAAATGTAATTGCCCAATTATCCTTAATACGAAAACTATTAAATATCTTGGAGTAATTATAGATGCTACTCTTACATTTAAAAATCACATTGACCTATTATGCAGTAGAGTCCGTAAATTGATGTTCATTTTCAAGAAAATTCGTCCTTTTGCCGACTCTAAGGTGATAAAACAGGTATATTATGCTTTGTGTCAATCGATCATTACATATTGCATTACCTCATGGGGAGGAGCGGCTAAAACAGTTTTGCTACCATTGGAGCGCGCTCAAAGAGCTGTATTGAAAGTATCCACATTCCGGCCTATCCTATTCCCGACCCAACTTTTATATCAATCTTGCAATGTTCTGACAGTGCGGCAGTTATTTATTATGAATACTTTATTAAAACAGCACTCTAAATTGCCTTACAATAGAGTTGTCACTGATAAAAGACGTAAAGACATCTGTATGGATAATTATAGATTAAGGCATTCTTTTATGTATAGATTTTTTATATTCTTAGGACCATTTCTTTATAATAAAGTAAACGCAATTTTGTCTATGTCTGCATTAAACACGGTTCATTGCAAAAATGTAATTAAAACTTGGTTACAAAAATTGTCTTATGATGACACAGAAAAGTTACTGCTTGTTTTAAGTTAAATGTTATTTTTAATTCAATGTTTCCATTTCATTAGTCTGTTATGTTATTCATTTTATGTATTATCATCAATCTTAGGAAATATTTATCTAAACAAATTTGCACTTATGATACCTGAGATACAGGTTTATCCTAGTTCAGGTTAATCCCATTATTATACCTACCATTTTAGTTTAAGCCTTAATATTGTAAATATGCATTATTTAAATGAATAAAATGAATTTGATTAACTTTACAAAGAGGAGCTCGTGGCTAAGTAATAACAGCCGCACGGGTCGACCCGTCAGGTTAAGCTACGCTTGCCGGGGGTGGTCAGTGGATGGGTTAATCTTTACATACGGAGAGTCCTCCGTGCCTCGGAAAGCACGCTAAGCCGTTGGTCTCGGCTGTTATTCGTGGATCTTTGACAGTCGTTACGGGTCGTCAGAAGCCCGAAAATCTGACAACCAGTCTTACCAAGGGGTATCAAATTACCCAGTAACTGGGTTGTGGAGGTCAGATAGGCAGTCGCTACATGTAAAATACTGGTATTCAGCTGCATCCGGTTAGACTGGAAGCTGACCCCAACATAGTTGGGAAAAGGCTAGGCAGATTGACTTAAGTATTAACTTAATTGCATTATTTGAAGTCATATTAACAGATAGAAAAGTCACCAAAATCAATGCGAGCGTTATACTTTTTACCAGTCGACTCCTATACCGCCAGCCGCGTTAAAGAACTTCGTTCCAGCAAGATTCTGTCTGAACTGGATAGTTTTTATTAATAGACAAATAGACGACTAGGCATACCTATTATTCAATGCTGAGTAAACAGCTTTCTCAGTGGCAGTTTCATGAGTATTGGAATAATGTACAGTAAGGAGGCTGCACGTCAGTCAGTCTGAGCTGGCCCAGCGTAGTTCGGAGTTTCGATAGAATACCAAGCCAGCTTACACTGGATTCGCACCCGTACTACTTATCAAAGTGAAAGTGATGTGAACTTGGCAATTTCAATACTGTGTATTGTTTAACATCCGCTGCCGCTTATCAACCCGCCCCAACCCGCCGGTTTATTGGAAGTACATAGATAGCAGCTCGCGGAGTTTCTTACTCGTTAGTAAAACGGTTAGAACGGCCGCCTTTTGAATACGCTTAATGTAACGCCGCGTACACACGGTGGGGGGCGGTGTGTCTTCACGCTAATGTTTTTAATGGCTTTTTCGGTTAACTAATGTGGTTTTATTGTTCTTAATGCGTTGTTCTAGGCTAGACAGTACTAGGGTTTAAGTTAGTAGTTTGTTTTGTTTGTTACTGAGGATAGGATGTTAATTAATTACTTTTTGTTAAAACGCAGGCAAAGAGAACAGCAGAGGTTGACTTTATTTTCGACTAATGGATTGCGTCACGAAGGTTTACAGTCAGATCAACAAGGCCACCTGGACAGCAATGCAATAAACTTCAAAAAATAGTCTGCAGCCACTTAGAGAATGAGAAAAACTTAAGGTTTAACAGAATCTAGCTAGCTGCACTAACTGATAAAGATAACTAGATAACGCAAAAAATGGAACACATAATTATTGTATAAAATATCGTCGAGATGAGTAAGTTAATGAAACTTATCCGGAGCGTGAACCAGGCCTTTTCCCAACTATGTTGGGGTCGGCTTCTAGTCTAACCGAATTCAACTGATTATCAGTATTTTACATAGAGCGACTGCCTGTCTGACCTCCACAACCCAGTAACTGTGTTATACGATACTCCTTGGTAAGACTGGTTGTCAGATTTTCGAGCTTCTGACGAGCCGTAACGACTGTCAAAGATCCACGAATGTAAGCCGGTACCAACGGCTTAACGTGCTTTCCGAGGCACGGAGGAGGTTCTTTATGTAAAGATGAACCAACCCCGGCAAGAGTTGCTTAACCTGATGGATCGACCTGTGTGGCTGTTGTAACTAAGGCTTCTGCCTCAAATTTCGCGGGCAGCGGAGTGGCGGCGGAAGCGGCGGTGGCGACGGCGGTGGCGGCGCGTCTCGCATTGTCCCGCCCCGCTGCCGCGCCGCCTGTTTGCGAGGTCTGGTCCATTTGTTTTTACGCATAAAATCCTGCCACTCCCGCACTGCCGCCGCTGCCGCTCCGCTGCCCGTAAAATTCAAGGCAGAGGCCTTAGCCACGAACTCTTGTATTAAAAAAAATATACTCCATTAAAGAAACAGGCCATTATTATCAATGCTAATAATATCAAATTGTTTGCTTCAAATATTCAACGTGGTACTCGTATGTATGATACGTGAGTACTAGGAGAACAGAAGCATCAGGTGTGTGTCACCGCATACAATTTGTAGAAGTCGTCTCAAGCAAATTGCATACTATCGCGCGTCTGTAATTTTGTAAGGATACGTGAAAGTTTAGCAAAAAAAGTAAGTTTAAAAACTAAAACCTGAGTCATGAAAAATTACGCTTTAAAAAATATGAAACAAGAAAATATACTCATGGGAAATTAGTAAAAGACAGACAAATTAAAAATCCGGAGTCACCCGTATCTGTTCAATTTATGCCATAACATGACGTGTGACTCCGGGTTTTTAATTTGTCTGTCTTTTTCTAATTTCAGATGAGAATATTTTCTTGTTTCATACTTTTTAAAGCGTGATTTTTCAGTAGTTAGGTTTTAGTTTTTAAACTTACTTTTTATTTAAATTATTTTGTGGTAAAGTATTTGCAGAGCCACTTTACATTTTTAAATAAGAATAATTATTATGTATTTTGGATGGGTTTGGAGAGAAACTATTATAGGTTTGGCTCACAACTGAGGCGTGATTTTAGAAATTATTCCAAATTATCGAATGCCGAAAGCAGCGAGGGCTTTGCTTGCATGTATGCAAGCAAAGCCGCAAGCTATTACTGGTATATTATATTTTTAAAATGTGCTTACTAAGATACCCAATACGGCATCATTTTTTTTTTTTTTTTTGTTATTTGTCAGTACTTAGTTAATGGAATTAATATAGTTAGCATCGGACTTAATAATTGAGATGAGATTAAATGATTAAGAAACTATTATAGGTTTGGCTCACAACTGAGGCGTGATTTTAGAAATTATTCCAAATTATCGAATGCCGAAAGCAGCGAGGGCCTTGCTTGCATGCATGCAAGTAAAGCCGCAAGCTATTACTGGTATATTATATTTTTAAAATGTGCTTACTAAGATACCCAATACGGCATCATTTTTTTTTTTTTTTTTTGTTATTTGTCAGTACTTAGTTAATGGAATTAATATAGTTAGCATCGGACTTAATAATTGAGATGAGATTAAATGATTAAGAAACTATTATAGGTTTGGCTCACAACTGAGGCGTGATTTTAGAAATTATTCCAAATTATCGAATGCCGAAAGCAGCGAGGGCCTTGCTTGCATGCATGCAAGTAAAGCCGCAAGCTATTACTGGTATATTATATTTTTAAAATGTGCTTACTAAGATACCCAATACGGCATCATTATTATTTTTTTTTTTTTGTTATTTGTCAGTACTTAGTTAATGGAATTAATATAGTTAGCATCGGACTTGTGGCGTAAAGAGGGAAGATTCGAATCAAACTTACCGGTCGCTGCCGTCCCGCCGCTTCGCACACCGATGGGCTTATAAGGCGCGTTCGATATTTCTGAATCCTGCATCAACTCCACTACACATATTTTTCCACAGGCGCTGGTTCAGGGTATCTCTGGTATCTTGCGGGGATTGTAGCACGTTTTCACCGAAGGACCTTATTTTTGTAGAAAAGTATATATCGCGCGTGGCGTGTATGCGCGGACACCGTATGGTACGTAGTACAGTGAAAAAACACACGCAGGAGCGCGGCGCTAGTGTGCTCATCCGCAACCTATCAGAAGGCTCCACGAATGGGCGATGAGCAAACACCGGAAGCTTATTCAAATCAACACCCTCGGCAATTACACAAAAAAGCCTGATTACCAGCTGTGGGGTGAAGAAAACACTATTCTAAAATCTCTAAGAATTAATTCAGTAGGTACGTAATACCAACTGCAAAGAGAACGGTACGTAACATGCCGCTCGCCTTAAAAGAATGAATTTCTTTTAACTTTAAATTAAAAGACAAAAAAGAATGTAACATTCGAAAAAAAAGAATGAAAAATGCCACGAAAGCATGAAGCCTTAAATTTTTTAAACTAAAGTTATTCTAACTTAAGATTACTTAACTAAGATTCGCAACAATATTAACTAAACTTACAGAATGATTATTCTAAGGGCAAAGGACATATTTTGACTACTGAGCGTTTCACGAAAGTTTTGCCCATCTGTAAAGTTACGACACGAGTAATATTATCGGAACCTGGGTGGAGAGTATGGACACGAGCCAGTCTCCATTGTAATGGTGGCAAATTATCATCTCGTACAATGACAATAATACCTTCACGGAGTTGTGAGCCGCGATCTCGAAACCACTTGTTACGTTGTTGAATTTCGTGTAAATATTCACGACTCCAACGTTTCCAAAAGTGTTGCACACATTGTTGTATTCTACGCCATCTAGTGAGTCGATTTGAAATATTATCGGTTAATGAAATGTCTGGTAAGGACGTCAACGGACCTCCTATTAAAAAATGAGCTGGTGTCAAAGGTAACGGATCTAATGGGTCAGCACTTAATACACAAAGTGGACGTGAATTAAGTACCGCTTCAATTTGACAAAGAAGGGTATGCATCTCATCATAAGTTTGAGTTTGCGTACCGAGGACTCGATGTAAATGATGTTTAAAACTTTTAACACCGGATTCAAAAAGGCCACCAAAATGAGAGGCGTAAGGAGGCTGAAAATGCCAAGTAATGCCTTGTTCTAAAATTTTACTATTAAGAGTGGCTTGAACAGAATCATTACGTAAAAAATTATACAAGTCTTGTAGATAATTATTACAACCAACAAAGTTCCTTCCACAATCAGAGTAAATGTCGGTGCATAAACCTCTACGGGACGTGAAGCGTCGCAATGTTGCCAAAAATGCATCAGTTGACAACTCGGATACGAGTTCGAGGTGTATGGCCTTGACAGACATACACACAAAAACAGATACATAGCATTTAATAATTTTCGCATTTCGAACTTTATTTGCTCGAACGTAAAACGGACCCGCGAAATCAACAGATGTTTTAAGAAATGGCCGCTCGGGGCGCACTCTGACGGCCGGTAACGGACCCATGCATGGCTGCGGATTCACGGGGCGCGCACGAAAACAACGAACACAGCGATGTATGCGTGTACGTATAGCGTCACGACTAGACATTATCCAATATTTTTGGAATAAAATGTATTGCACGGATTGCGGACCAGCATGTAGATGCGTGATATGTGCATGGTCAATGATTATATCTGTAAGATGATGTTTCTTAGGCAAAATCAATTGATGTTTGGAAACAAACGGTAAAAGTGATTTATGAATTCGCCCACCTACCCGAAGATTATTTTTGTTATCCATGAACGGGTTGAGTCGACGTAATTTAATTGATGGATACTTTCCATGTGAAATATTATTAATGTTTTCGGAAAAACAAGAATGTTGAACTAAATGGATAAGTCGATTTAAACAAAAATTATACTCGGATACAGTTATGTATTTTGGATAGGAATTTTGAACTTTCTTACATTTATTATAGAATCGAAATAACAGTGCTGTTATCCTAACAAGTTTACCTAGAGTAGAAAATCTAGTAATATACTCGACCACATCAGGTAGTGCTGAGGTGGAAGAGTTTGACACCATAGACATAGGTAGATTGCGTTTGTCTTCAGTGACTTCTAGTATTTTCTTGGGACTTGGCCAAGAACTAGAATCACGCGCGAGCCACCAGGCCCATGGAGCCACATCTCATTTTGGACAAAACTTGTAGGAAGCATTCCTCGAGAAGGTGCGTCAGCTGGATTGTCAGCTGACGGGACATGTCTCCAAGTTTTGGCCGGAAGCCTGGATAAGATTTCACTAGTGCGATTAGAAACGAATGTTTTCCACTCGTGTGGTGGAGAACGAAGCCACGCTAACACGATGGATGAATCAGTCCACGCACAAACATGTTCACAGTTTAAGTGGTTATCATACACACTTCTCACTTTATCAATCAACTTTGATAACAAAACAGCAGCGCACAACTCTAGGCGCGGAATAGTAAGAACCGGTTTTATAGGTGCTACACGCGTTTTAGCGAGAAGAAGAAATGTTTTAACGTTATCATTATTATCGGATATACGGGCGTAAACACACGCGGCATAAGCCCGCTCGGAAGCGTCGGAAAACCCGTGAATTTGAATTGCATTCACGTTTGCAAAAACGAAACGTGGAATTTGAAAATTTGATAATAATGGTAACTCGTTAAGAAAACTAGACCAAGCGTTTATAATATCTAAAGGAGGTGACTCATCCCAGTCGACCGCTGAAATTCATAACAACTGAATGAGATGTTTCGCATAAATAGTTACAGGAGATAACCATCCCATAGGGTCATAAATTTTCGCTATTTGTGATAGTATGGATCGCTTTGTAGTTTTATCATTAGTTGACTGAACGCTAAAAATGAAAGTATCAGATTCAGGATTCCACTGAAGTCCTAAAACCTTTATTTGTTTGTCATTCTCCATCAGAGCGAAAGAAACGTTATCAGACCGCTCGCCCTGAACGACTGACGTTTGTAAAGCAGCGAGTAACGCTGGCGAATTGCTCTGCCACTTACGTAGCTCGAAACCAGCTGACGAACAAATACCTACTAACTCACGTTGTAAAACCAGGGCCTGCTTTACGTCGCCTGCTCCGGTGACGATGTCATCAACAAAAACCTGGTTCTGGAGAACCTTAGAACCTAACGAGAAGTTAGCAGCTTCATCATGAGCCAACTGTTGAATAGTACGAAGGGCTAAGTATGGTGATGAGCTGACACCAAAGGTGACGGTGCGCAATCGATAATCACGCAACGGTTCAGTGGGTGATTTACGCCACACAATGCGTTGAAAATCCCAATCGGATTGTTGTAAATTTATGTTTCTGTACATCTGCTTTATGTCGGCAGTGACAGCAATAGCATGGATACGAAAACCCAATAAAACGTCTACTATATCCTGGTGCAGCTTCGGACCAGTCAGTAGAACATCATTAAGTGATATTCCATTCGAAGTTTTACAACCCGCGTCAAAGACGACACGAGTACGAGTAGTCTCACTGGACTCTTTGACCACGCAGTGGTGCGGAATGTAATAGCTGTTAGCTAACGAAACAGGTAAATCAACGGGCTCCATGTGACCGAGTTCCAAGTACTCCTGGAGGCACGCATGATAGTCTACCTTAAGTTGAGGATTGTGTTCCAACCTATACTCTAATTTCTTAAACCTGGAGACCGCTGTATCTCGTGATGCGCCGAGGGTGGGTGCATCAGGTTTGAAAGGGAGCGGAACAACATATCGCCCAGTTTCATCACGAGTATGTGAATTTACGAATATAGATTCACACAACGCTTCGTCGGGACTTAGAATTCTTTTTTCCGGAAGACATTCCAATTCCCAGAACCGTCTCAGGTTGATGTCGTCATCGTAGGATGAGCTTAAACTACTGAGACAAACTTGAAGTGAAGTAGATGTATTTTGGTTGTATGAAACATCACCCATCAATAAATAACCAAAGATACTGTTCATAGCCATCGGTGAACCGGGTGGACCCGTGATCACGTGACCTAATAAAACTTGGGATAGTATATCCGCACCTAAAAGCATTTCCACTGATTGTGGAAGATAAAACTTAGGATCAGCTAAAGTTAAGTTTTGTATGTGTGGCCATCCCTTGAAAGGCAACGTCACACATGGCATACGTGAAATAAGATTAGATAAAATTAATGCGTTAACTGAAATTGAAGGTTGATCCCCGTGTGTAGGAGTGATATGACAAGATACTACACCCTTAGGGTAAACAGCTCCAACCTCGGTCCCTCCAACACCGAACACCGGAACGTTCGCTTGGCTGCGATGTAACCCTAACCGCTGAACACAAGACTCGGTAATAAAAGTCGCCTGACTGCCTGTATCAATAATACATCGAACTGTGTGTTTTTGTGGGCCAACATGCACATTGATGAGTGCCGTACATAGGAGCACCGTACTCGCGCTAACCGACGGAGCAATAGAACGCGAATCGTTCTTGCGATCGTTCACCGCCGCAGTCATCGCAGCGTGCGAGGTACTGGGAACCGCTGTCTCTGTCGTTTCGTTCACAGAAAGTGAGACCGCATTATCACTACTACCACTAATAACTGATAAACTGTTAGACTTTTCGAAATGAATTAATGAATGATGTCGTTTATGGCATGAGCGACAAACAAAGTTAGATTTGCATTGTTTTAAATCATGACCGACATGTAAACAATTGAAACAAACGTTCTTGTTTTGAATAAAAGAATACCTATCACGGGGAGATAAATTAAGGAATTTCGAACATTTTGTCAACGTATGTTGAGCATCACAACATAAACAATTATTTTTTAAATTATTTTGTTTGGTAGATTGTAAGTCTGTTGTATTCGAACTCGATGAAGCGACATTGGCTGCGAGCGCGCGTCGCGAGCCTTCGTTACCGCGCGATGTGCGGGGAGTACCTACCTTTTCAAGATTATTTTTATTTTGTGGGTGAGAAGAGAATTCGCTTGCAGCTAACTCGCGTTCTAAGAAAGTTATCAATGTACTTATGTCAGGTACATCCGATGGCCTCGATAGTGATAATTCGAAACGTTTTCGAACTATAGACGGAATCTTACGTAGTAAAATCGTCACTGTTATGAAACTCCACTGATCTATCGGAAATTGCATGGCCTGCAATGCCTTGATGTTTTCTTGATAAACATTGAGTAAGTTTCTTAGACTTTGAGTCATTTTCTCGGTACTAGGTTCAATGTATAATATTTTTTCGAGATGTTTCGTGGCGATAGCCCGTTTATTATCATACCGAGACACTAAAATATCCCACGCAACACTATAGTTTTCGTCTGTAATTGGTATCGATTTAATAAGATTATAGGGTTCATCTTTTAATGACAGTAACAGGTAACGAAACTTCTCTGTCTCCGTGTAGGTATTTTTGTCATGTACTAATGAACGAAACAAATCGTGAAATGGGGGCCAATCCGTGGTTTCCCCTGAGAAAGTAGGCATTGGAAGAATAGGTAATCTACTTGCACAACTATTACTCGTATGAGTAGATGGAACATGTACCACTGAGTTATTATTAAATGACGTACTAGAGGACATTCTTCGTTTACGCTCATTATCCTCTTCCTTAAGTTTATCTAAGTGAACACTAATTGCGAAATAACAATCATTAAAATTGTTACGAATCTTCAGTTGTTCGTCTTTGTCGAAAGTATTGGATTTTATTAAGAATTTTTCTATTTTTGCCTGAAGTTTGAAGAACTTTCTTTGTTGCAAAGTTAATTCTTTTGAGCGTGACCTAAACTGTTGTTCGTCTGAATCTATGAACTCTAAAATACGCTTGAGATCATCGATAATGATCTCACGTTCAAAAATGTCTTGTTGAATAAGTTCCGCCATTTTGGACGCGTAACGCCGCAAATGGACTTTGAACTAAGAACACTAGGAAACTAGGAAAATAACCCCACAACAAGTACCTAGATATAAATCCAGGCTCGAAGAGATCAAACAATTATGTGGCGTAAAGAGGGAAGATTCGAATCAAACTTACCGGTCGCTGCCGTCCCGCCGCTTCGCACACCGATGGGCTTATAAGGCGCGTTCGATATTTCTGAATCCTGCATCAACTCCACTACACATATTTTTCCACAGGCGCTGGTTCAGGGTATCTCTGGTATCTTGCGGGGATTGTAGCACGTTTTCACCGAAGGACCTTATTTTTGTAGAAAAGTATATATCGCGCGTGGCGTGTATGCGCGGACACCGTATGGTACGTAGTACAGTGAAAAAACACACGCAGGAGCGCGGCGCTAGTGTGCTCATCCGCAACCAATCAGAAGGCTCCACGAATGGGCGATGAGCAAACACCGGAAGCTTATTCAAATCAACACCCTCGGCAATTACACAAAAAAGCCTGATTACCAGCTGTGGGGTGAAGAAAACACTATTCTAAAATCTCTAAGAATTAATTCAGTAGGTACGTAATACCAACTGCAAAGAGAACGGTACGTAACAGGACTAAATAATTAAAAAATGTTTTTGTAGCCTTACGGTTTTAAAATCATGTTTAAAACATCTGTGCTTATTAGAAGACATTACGTATATGATAATCAACCTTTTGTATTCAATTTAAAATCTTTAGAATCCTAGTTTTAAATAATAGTTTAGTTTTAAATTCTGTTTTCCTTTTATAGACTCTCGGAGTCATTATGTTTATTACTTAAAAACTGCGTGATTTAAGATAATAAATTCTTTAAACCAATTTTCAGAACAACAATAGTCAGTCACTCGCAAACACAAAGGATCTATACTCGACTCTAATAATCGAGTGTAAAAATCGATCGAAAAAAAACAAGTAGGTACACAACTATAAAATAATTTCAACACTACAATTTCTCAACAATATCCAATACAAGAAAACGTAGCAACAAGCAAGCGGGGCGATCAGTCACAGCTGCAGCTATCGGTCACGGCGCACAGTAATGTAAGACGGAGCACCACAACACGACGCCATTGCAACAAGTCTCATTCTTGATACATTTGTATGGGTTTACAAGATATAACAGAAATGTTTTAAAACAGAAAATATTCAATAGAAAACAAAATCGAGAACGGTCTTATCGCGATATTCCTTTAGGAGATACCAGACGTCCAAAGAAGAAGGCAGGTCAGATAGGAGTTAGCAGAGTGGCAGCGTTCTTGCCGTATTTAAAAGTGAGTGAGTGACGGACAAAGTTGGAACAGTACTCAAGAAATACTCCATCAAGACTGTATATAGTCCACCCTCCAGCATTTCGAAGTGCCTACGTTCTCCGAAAGACGTAATTCCCCTTCAGACACCTGGCGTATACAAGGTGAATTGCAGCTGTGGTAGTTCATATATAGGGCAGACAAAACGAACCATCGCCGAAAGGATAAAAGAACATATTGCAGCTGTAAAAAACCGTCAAACCAACAAGTCTGCGATAGCTGAGCATTTGCTGGAGGCTGGTCCAAACCACTGGATTCAACTACACAAGCCACAGGTTCTTTCCACTGATCGTTACTATTACTCCAGATAGTACAGATGGTACGTGAAGCGGTTGAAATCAGAAAATACAAAAATTTCAATAGAGGAATAAAATTGACTGGATTCCAAGTTGGTATCCATATACCGATTGCCTACAACTTGGAGTATCCAGGAGGATCCAGTCATTAGCAGCTGCAAGCAACGCCGGTCGTCCGACGAGGTCCGCCAGTGTGTAGACGTCCTTAGTGTTGTGTGTAGAAGTACCGACAGTGACAATAATAAAAATTGTGAAGACCAAGTGAGGGTAGATGCACATACCCGCACTTTACGAAGACGTCGCTGAGCTGTCATCAGTCCTCCCGTGACCACGATCGCTGCAAGGCGGTCGAAACGTCGGGAAACAAGTAGGTACTTCGTAAAAACGAATACCGCGATAAGACACGTTCTCGATGTTGTTTTATAATGTAGAAAATATTAATTTATAACTACAACTTTTCATAACAGCATAACCTAATATCACGCATATAATCCTGGGTGGGTTAGGCGTGTGGCGGCATCTACATCGCCACATACGAACTACCCATCACAATGACATGACGTCACGCAATCCTGCATCGCGCAATTAGAGTTTACCGCGCGAGTAGCATAAAGACAACGTCCCGACATCAACCGTCGGGCAGTAGCCTACCAGACACAACACCCGTCTGGTCGGAGGATGCTCATGCCTCTATAGGCGAAGGAGTACCAGTATGTTTAGGTCCCATGTGATAAATGGCGAGTCTATTGCCATCAACCGAGTACTAATCCAGACTCTGAGCTGACTGAGAAATTTCTGATAGAAATACTCAATAACACTTTACCCGATCTGAGTCGAGCAGCCAGGACCCAGGACCTCATACTCACCATTAGCGCTTACGACTACTAGACCAACGAGGTAGCTTTTAATATTATCGTCCATAATATACTTCATGTACTTGTAAAGCAGTTTTCTGGCATGTTTCTGAATACTGTTGTTGACAAACATGAATATTCAAAGGGCAGTCGATTCGAATTTCTTATTTGCTACGAAAGCGTAGCTCGCGTAGCGGTTACTGCTACGGCGTAGCACTCTCGTAGTTCTTTATTGTAATGTTGCTTGTATGTGCACGATGCGAGTTACGTTGGCATATTCAGGCACTGTGCTGGTTATACTGTGCATTTTTTAAACGACTATGTAAATAAGAGTGAATAGCCCGCACTCGTAGTATATGCTAAAGTAATTGGCATCATAAATTGTACAAGAGGTTCTTGCTCGTTCTTCTCCATAGGTAGCTAATACCTTTTGGAATGGGCAACTAGCTTAATTTTTCTGATTGACCGACCCCTTGATAATGCAAAAGTGCCTGTAATAGGTTTATTTGAAACTAGCTTTTGCTCGCAGCTTCGCCCACGCATGTATTATACATATAAAACTTCCTTTTGAATCACTATCTATTTAAAAAAAACCGCATCAAAATTCGTTGCGTAGTTAAATAGATGTAAGCATACATAGGGACAGACAGAGAGCGGGAAGCGACTTTGTTTTATACTATGTAGTGATTGAATATCTTATCGCGACTGAAAAGTGAACTTTAAACCACATTAGGTGGCTTAGGGACCAAGTTATTAAATCACGAGATTGTTTGAAAGACAATGGTGCCGATTCTCTTGCCTCTAAACTAGACTAAAAATCACTAAAATTTAGTTTTTTCCTGTCAAACGACGATTTCCCATTCTGAAATTGATTAAAGTGACACAACTTAACTAAATTTTAGTTTGACAGAACTAAGATTGTACATTTAGTGAAAATGGCAATTTTGCTATTCTGAATTTGACGTGTTTTCACCTAAAATTTTGATTGTCAAACTAAATTAGACTATTTTTAATCGCGATTAAAAAGGTGTGGAATAAGATTAGTTATCATGACCTAAAATTCACACAAACACCTTGACTTCAAGTGCAAAAACGGTACCCCCTTTATTAAACCCTTAAACCCGTAACCCTCAACACGTAGGTACCAAAAAAAAATCCACAAAACCACGTTGAAGCTGCCCCCTCCCTGCCCCCCTGCAGCTCTAAAAAAATCTGACACGGTAACAGCGGCGATGTCGGATTGTCTGTAAACAAAATATGACAAGCCTACTCACTTTTCATAGTGATTTCGTTAGTTCCAATTAAAGCCACCGGGTCAAATATACTACAGCACTGTACCACGCGGAGTCACGATTGTCAAACTCAATTTTAGTTGTGTAATTTTTTTTTCTAAATTTAGAAGTTTTTTTTTGCAGAATAGCTCTAAGATTCTCATAGAAAAAAGTAAGGAATTTTAGTGATAGTTTAGCTAGTTTAGTTCGGTGTACAACAGAATCGGCACCATTATCCTTTTAAGATTTTTTTAAATGGCTATAGTAAATACATCAGGATCTATGCCAGTGTGTAAGTTCCAGGTCTAAACATTTTGTTGGTGTTATCACTGTGTTTTATTGTTGGCTGCACTCCCCCCCCACCACCCCCCGCTCGACCCGTGTCGGTGGGCCCGGCTATTGGCACGTTTGCTATGGAGATAATGGGTTCATTTGTATCGATACAAATATTTGAATGTTTTTGGAATATTATTTCTCGATGGGAACTTGATTTTATTTTCTAACTGTTAACAGAATTTAATGGACAAAACACTGGTTTTAAATGAGACCTTTGTTTGCGAAATTGTTTCGTACAAATAATATTATGAAACAAATATGATGCAATGGATTAGACTCGATTAAAAACCCACTGTCTGTGAATCCAAAGAAGTAGAAATAAAACCATACTAAATTAAATATACACGATTATTTTGCAATAATACGACACTGAATAATTATTATAAAACAATATCGAGAACGGGTCTTATCGCGATATTCCTAATAACAATTAGTAATAATAATTCAATTTAATTAATAATTTTCTAATAATAATAATTTTATAATGTGTACTAATCGCGAAAGTTTATAAAGTTTAATTGAATAATTATGTCCTACATTTTTGTAATGTTCTTTTATAATTGTTTAGTCCTTGAGACAAACGGAGTATTTGCTCTGAATCTCGAATTAGATTTCATTTTATTTTATAAAACATTGAAGCTGTTAGAACGTTTGTGGTTAAGACTAGACTTGTACCGCAATGTCTGTCAGGGTCTTATAGAGTTAATGCAATTATAACAATCAGGTAAGAGTGGCTCGTGGCTACATGAGAGCTTTACGGATTAATCGATTATTGCAATGAATATTTTATTTACGCCAAGTAGATTAAAGCGATGAACTCATGAGACTCTGAATTTTAAGAAGAGACAATCAATTTTAAGCTGAAGGGAAAAGTTTTGAAAGTGCAAAATGGAAGCCGAATAACTACATATATTTCCATTATTTAAATGAATGCACTCGCACAAAAGCGCTAAGAAAGTAACATTGAACAAACGTACGAGAGACTTTATCTCAGGTATTTAACACAAACAAAATCAACATAATCAATAGTCATTTATTCAGCTTACTTCGCCCCACTCTTTGTCTCTTTCGCACACAATACATTCCTTTCACCTCATTTGCTTGCCTAATCGACGAGAAAGCACGATATGAGACGATTATGTACCTCTACAGACTTACCAGCACTCGACCACAGTGTAAAATTACATCTTGAATTAACGCGCCAATTAAAACAGAGATACAACAATTTCAAGGTCTTCTTTCTACTCTATGGCATAAGGTTGTCATATTCAGTACTATGTGTAAAGATGAAAGTTTATTTGGCTCTAGAATTTCAGAATTTTGACTAAATTGTGCATTAAAAAGTTCCATATGGCTTTAATGCTTTCGTTCGTTAAAAATGAATATTTCTTAATAGCGTTCGCGTTCAAATACTTACAGAATTTTATTCTTAACAGATTTTTAAATAAACTGAAATGCATTTTTTTAAATAAAACAAGCGAAATATTTTCAGGTGATTTTGCGAATAGGTTTTAAAGTACTATACATTTATCTACTCACACACCTGGTACTAACAGCTAACCTCAAAAACTTCAAAAAAACTGAAGTATTCTTTCATGACAAAAGTGTATTAAACTTTTGAAAAATGACTATGATCTTTTCAAACTCTATCCAATCCTATGCTGTTCAAATTCAACCAATTACCTTTCTTCACAAAACTTTAGGATAGACGGTGGCCCACATTCTAGGACGCGGTAAAACTTTGTCCGCGATTTATTTAGTGTACATTACGCGCTGCTCTTGGCGTGTTTACGGCGTGATTTGGCGTTCGCCCGTATAAACGTCAATGGAATCAATAAATAAATTGTACTTTATACGCGACTATACTTTTTGTGAACTCTCGGCTCTGCCAAGCACTGTAGTTACATTTGGAATTGGGTCTAGTGTGTAGTGTGTGGGAGGGGTGTCAGCGGGAGCGGGTGATAGTGGAATTATTGACACGATAATATTCATTCCGATGTTACATTAGTACCCAACTGATAAGGCGCGTCGTGAATCTTCGTTCACACAGAAAAGAAAATATGGCCCCGAAGATTAACGAAAGAATGCTTAAAACGTACAATCAACCGTAGATCACCACTATAAGGTTCATAATAAACTGCAGCTGTTGGTTCCATCTCACTCGCAAGTATGGCGGCTGACTAACATGCCACGCGGCGCGCTAACATGGCGGCAGCTGCCGACTAATTAGCGGTACAGGACAAAAGAAGCGCAGTGCGTGGAGCGTGCCGATTGGTCAATAGTATTTCCAGCGCTTTGAAAATTCATCTTCTGCGCAGGTACATCGGTAAGCCACATCAGTTGGGTACTACTGTTTTTGTGTTAACATTAAAATTTCAGGTTAGATTTGGATTCTATACTTATAGCGTTCGACGTATCGTAATCAATGTTAATTTATACAAGATTACGTCTAAACGTTAACAATATCATAATTATAGCCATAATTTCATACGATTAAACGAGATAAACAAATACAACAGTGATATCACAAGCGCCCACAGTCGCTGTCCCTGCCAGTTTGCGGCAACACGTCGCCTCGCTGCGGCCCTCACCACAAAACGCTCGTCTTTTTCTCGCACATTCGATGCACTGCCAAACTCCATACAGTGTTTATACCGCCGGTTTTTGTGCCAGAACGAGTGGAATATGGCCGGCCTGGCAGTCTGGCAGGCCGGCAGCTTGGCAGATTGGCAGAATGGAGGCACACACAGGACTTCACGGGCTATTTAAAATTATTCACTATTTGTTGTATTGCATTTTTATGTGTGAATGCACTTCGCTTTATGGGAGCTTCGAAAACTACTTTCAGAAAGGAAATAAGCAAGTTTTTGAAATCTTAAGTAGAAATTGATGATTTTTCTCTAAGATATAAAAGATTGTTCTATCGTTATTTTACTATGTAAATGTATGCGTCACCATTTGGCAGGAAGAAAAATGCACGTAATTTCTTTTTAATGCAAATTACTCTTACGTTTTGTAACACAGCTGTTTTGATATAAAAGAATTATTTTATATACCTACTTATTACCCACTCGTAGCTTTGTATTGGCAGTAGATAGTTTTCCGAGCTCGGAATAACATCAGCGCTTAAATGTCTACACCTGAACATGAGCCACCAATGCAGGTAACAAATTGCCACAATCACCACGACTGGCGGCTGATCGCTGTTTGATGTGTTTTTTTTTTTAGCCTACATGGTGTCCCACTGCTGCGCAAATCAAATCAAATTATTTAATTCAAGTAACGAGACTCATACAAGGAATAAACACACAATAATTAAAATGATTATAAAATACATTAATTCAAATTAAAATTAAATCAAATTAAATCAAAATGATGTCAAAATAAAATTACATTAAATTAAATCAAAATCATGTTAAATTACAATTAAATCAAAATTAAATGCAAAAGCCTCCCCTTTTTCCTTCCAAACCTCCCTGTCTTGTGCAATCTCTGGGCATGTTGGCGCTGCAAACCTTATCAGATCGTCACACCACCTTCGCCGTGGCCTGCCTCGACAGCGATGTCCGCCCTCAGGCGTCCAGTGAGTGACGATCTTTGCCCATCTCTCCGGCTTCATTCGTGCGACGTGTCCGGCCCACTCCCACTTCAGCCTAGTTTTCGAGTTATTTTGGATCACTCATTTCATATCAATGGTAGTGGTTAAGGATAGTAGTAGGTATAAAATTTATGTGTTTATTATCAACTTAGCTCTGCTTAAAAGTAGAGGAATAGTGATAATAATAAAATATGAAAATCACAAGGTTTCAGATACACCACTTTCAACGACCGATTTCAGCAAATAATGCATTATTTAGTACATTCTTGTTCAAATTGACCCAAAAAAAAAATATCATTTTTGAAAGTTAACATCCCGTTGAATCAGGAAAAATATTGGAAAAAAAAATAACTCGAAAACTACAAAAAGTCGTAGAACATACATGGGGGTTAAATCTATACGTATGGTACTCTGCTATCAGCTCGCACTGGCTTGACACCTAGTGTCTGAGTTTGGCTAATTTTAGACCCAAAACCCCAGCGAGTGGGGAGGGTTGGGGGTTAGTTGCGAACCCCATAGGTTCACAACTACTGATAATGATATTTTTTCCATCGGATGATGTTTGTTTACGTTTATATATATGTGATCTAAGCTTATATACCTATTATGTAAAGTTTTGTCCTTTTGCACCCTTTGGGGTGCATTTGACACGCGGGGGGAGGGGGGGGGGGTTAGCTACGAACTCCATAGGTTCACAACTAATGATAATGATTGGTTTTCCATCGGATGATGGTATTTTATATTTATATATATGTGATATAAGCTTATATACCTAACAAAAAAAGGGTTTTTCTTATGCACACATGGGGTGCATTCGACACTTGAGGGGTTAAAAGAAACACCTATATAGATATAAAAGGCAAAAGTGATTGACTGATGTAAGAAAGGATTTTACAAAATTCACCCCCTAAAGGATTGAAACTGGGGTCCAAAGTTTGTATGAAAAATCATTATTATTCCTTGAGTGACTTCAAAAAATCGGTCAAGAGCGAGTCGGACTCGCGCACCGCGGATTCCGTTCCGATTTCTGAAAAAGTGTGCTACTTAGAGACATCGTTTTATTTTTCCTGTAATCTATATCTATAAAAGGAAAGCGTTACTGACTGACTGACTGACTGACTGACTGATCTATCAACATACAGCTGAAACCACTGAACGGATTGGACTGAAATTTGGAACACAGGTAGCTATTATGACCTAGGCATCCGCTAAGAAAGGGTTTATGGGAATTCGACCTTTAAGGGGGTAAAAAGGGGGGATATTGTTTGTATGAAAAATCTTATTCCTTGAGTTAATAAACTTGAAACTTGGCACGAATATTTATCTAATTAAATTATGATTTTTGTGATTTTTTATTTTTCTAAACTACCC
This sequence comes from Cosmia trapezina, assembly GCA_905163495.3. NCBI lineage: Eukaryota > Metazoa > Arthropoda > Insecta > Lepidoptera > Noctuidae > Cosmia > Cosmia trapezina. The sequence goes on from LR991025.1 coordinate 1,445,373, forward strand.
CCTAGAGGGGAATTGGGGGGTCTCAAAGTTTGTATGTCACAAATATTTGCCTAAGTTTGTCATTAGTTTTAAAAAACTAATTTTTAAAACTACCCTAGTGAGGAGTGTGAGGGGCAGGATGATGGACGCAGGGAGAAAGGGCAGGAATTGGTGAGGAGAGGAGGAAGACATGGTGAAGGCTGAGGGGTGGGGAGGGGTTGGTGAGCCGGAGGTGGAGGAGAGGGGGAGAGGGAGGGGACCGGGTGGTGAGAGAGAGAGAGCGAAGGGGAAATGGTGAAGGGGGTTGAGAGTGAGTGAGAGGGGGAGGAAGAGGTAGCGCAAGGGGATGTGGTGAAGGAACGAGCTAAACTCTGGAACAACCCTACCAGTCGGACTTTAAAAAATCTTTTTGCATTAATGATAGCCCAAATCTTATAGAAGGCATATTTAACATCACTCTAGGACCCTTAGGTGCCGAGCAAAAAGAAAAAAAGTCTGAAAGAACGCTAAGTGAAAACGAAGTAATAGCGCGGGTAGGCAATGCGACGCGACGGGGTGGGTCGAGCAAAAAATAAATTTTACGCGGACGAAGTCGTGAGCAGAAGCTAGTCTTTACATAAACTTCTATCACATAGAATAATTTCAGATTTTTCTCTTTGCAAACTTCGGAGATTACGGTATTTTTTTTTACATTTTTCATGAAAAGTCGAAAACTATGCGGCTTAAAAAAAAATAAAAAATAGTTTGAGAATGTGCAAACAGCGCCCTTTCATATGATACCCCACATGCCCTAGTAGCCCCACTTTAAATGTTTAAGTCCCCCTTTCAGTCCCTTTTGCAAAAAAATATAAATAGTTTTATTTCTTTCTTATTTGCAAAATAGTTGGGTAAACGTCATCTGAAACTATTCTAAATTTCAAGTTGATAGCATTAGTAGTTCTTGAGATATCCAGCTGTGACAGACAGACAGACAGACAGACAGACAGACAGACAGACTGAGTCACACCATAAGGGTTCCTTTTTTACCATTTTGGTACGGAACCCTAAAAAGCTAGTACTCTATAATTTCGTCTTTCGTTTCTCCTGCTTCCACGTAGTCACGCTACGCGGGAAACCCTAGACTTGTGTCAGGGATAAACCTGTGTGTATTATGTAGCTACTTATTTTGTATTATTTATGTGGGTGTACTATAGGCACACCTCTGTCTAACCCCTCATGAATTACAGGCATGATGTTATGTTATTACATATAATTATACATCTACATGTGTTATGTATTATAAATAGTGAGATATATGTTCCAGGGTTGGCACTCAACTGTTGTGTTTCCGAGTGTTGCGGTCACAGCAGCTGCTTGTTTGGGCCCGTTCTGTGTCGCGGTACGCCCCACTATTGAAGCGTTTACACGGCTGTAGAGTATTCGTATTGAGGTTATTTTGTTGGTGTAAAAGCTCTTATAAACCACGTTTTTTTCAGGCACCGTTGACGTGCGTCCCTTGCAACTGTAAAGGCTCTTACAGACAGAGGCGATATCGTGTCGCGACGTGTCGCGTAGCGGTGTTGCGACGCGATAATATCGCAATATCGCTCGCGATATCGCCTCTGTCTGTAAGAGCCGTAACGCGCTGCAAACGTGATGTTATCGCAACTAATTTACTTATTCACACGTTCATAAAATTGTAATACAGATACGCTGGCACAGCTAATCACAGTAGCATAATAAATAGTAGTAGTAGCGTAGTCGCACAACAAATACACAGGAAATTTATACAAGTGCGTTCTGAATGAAATACGTACGGAGTGTACGCCGCAGGCCTCTCCCCCGCCTCTTTGCTCGATGTCAGTCGGTCACACACCGCATGCACGTTTCCAGCGCGATGCACGCTCGTTCGCGCGTATCCTACGCGTGTTTTAATTTGCAAAGAGAGTTGCTCACGCGCGTCTGTAGCGCGTTCCTCGTGAGTTTACAGCGATGCAATCGCAAGTAATCTGCCTTTTTAGGGTTCCGTACCAAAATGGTAAAAAAGGAACCCTTATGGTGTAAAGGCTCTTACAGACAGAGGCGATATCGCGAGCGATATTGTGATATTATCGCGTCGCAACACCGCTATGCGACACGTCGCGACGCGATATCGCCTCTGTCTGTAAGAGCCTTAACTCAGTCTGTCTGTCTGTCTGTCACAGCTGGATATCTCAAGAACTACTAACGCTATCAACTTGAAATTTAGAATAATTTTAGATAAAGTTGACCCAACTATTTTGCAGATAAGAAAGAAATTAAAATATTTATATTTTTTTTGCAACAGGGACTGAAAGGGGGTCTTAAAAAATAAAAGTGAGGCTACTAGGGCATGTGGGGTATCATATGAAAGAGCGCTGTTTGCACATTCTCAAACATTTTTTTTCTTTTTTTTTTAAACTCCATAGTTTTCGACTTCTGATGAAAAATGTAAAAAAAAATGCCGTTCCACCCCCCTTATCTCCGAAGTTTGCTAAGAGAAAAATCTGAAATTATTCTATGTGATAGAAGTTTATAAAAGGATTACAGGAAAAATAAAACGATGTCTCTAAATAGCACACTTTTTCAGAAATCGCAACGGAACCCTCGGTGCGCGAGTCCGACTCGCTCTTGACCGGTTTGTTAAGTTCAGCAGTGCCGACAACGCGCGATAGAAACGGGCGTCGATGGTGCGTGAAAGAGCCCTAAAGGCTTTAATCACCGTAGCCAATTTGTGTAAAAGAGAGAAAAAAAAGTTCATCGAATTATTTGGAAGGTCTTAAAATAACCGTCATAGCAAGTTTTTCTCCGTCTTCAAAAATAATATTGCAATACCCACTAGGTTTCTATATTTGCAAGTTTCGAATCATCTTACAAACTAACGCAAAACCGTGGTACATGATATGGCTTGTTTTGACTAGCTCTGCACACAAACAATTGTTAACGTTTGCAATTTCATTTGTAGTCTTTCGTGTAGTATTTAGTCTGACGAGAGATGTCTGTTTTATACAATCGGGAGTGAAACACCTCATTATAGTGCATCCTCGAATTAGAAGTAAGAAGTTCCAATAGCTATCTTCCGCGAATCAATCGAATTTAAATAATAAATATCGTTACAATAATGGAGTCGTCTCTGTCATTGATTCCCATACCTTAGTGAGTCTGTGGATTATTCAAGATTTATCTCTTTAAAACGCCCACTACATTATCCAATTTATAGAGCGCTAGATGAGATAGCTTGCTTCATTTGTATTGTGTAAACTGCCTTTACACAATACAAACTTAGCACGCTAGCTCATCTAGCGCTCTATAAATTGGACAATGTAATGGGCGCTTTAAGGGCTAATTTTTCAATAGTCATATAACTTTTATATGAATCTTAATATATAAAACAAAGTCGGGTTTGTTCGAACACTTATAACTCGAGAACGGCTTAACAGATTTTCATGGTTTTTGATTTGTTGTATTTTTCTTCGTCCCGAATAGCAGAATAACTATTAAAATATAGGAAAAGTCCCAAAAAAAATATGAAGAAAGTTCATTTTCACAAAACATTTGAACAGGGCTGTAATGAAAGATTCCCGATCTTTCATTCTATTAGAATTCCAAATTCAAATAAATTTTATAATCAGTTGTTTTCCCGCCGTTCGATTTATTCAAATTTGACAGGACACCGTCTGGCGGGTCAGCTATGTAGTATTGTAAAATAAAAATCAATTGCCACTTCAGAACGGATGCAGGACAAGTAAAGTATGAAAGAAACTTCTAAACAGTTTATTCAATTCAATTCAAAAATATTTATTTCGGACAAGGTATATCCATATTTTGGTTAGTTACAATGTTACATACTTACAAAAACTATGTTAGTAACGACATATAAATAAAACATTAATTGGGCAAAGCCATGACCAATGAATAAAATTCTAATTAAGTCAGAAACTTCATCCACCAACCACAGCTTCACCTCGACCGCGTCCCCACAAACAGACACCGCGTACACAAATGCGTATGGACCCAATGCCCAAGAAAGGGACTGTCGACTTTAACACTCAATGTCTTCAAGATAATATTGGGAGCCTCCCTCACTCTGCTCATAACTGAGGCGATTCTCTTGCGCAAGATAGCGTAGAAATCGTCTGTTCGTGCACGCGCAAACATATCAGACGCACTACAGTAGCGAGGCAAACCCAACATTACCCTGAAGGCATTGTTATATTGGACACGCAAGGCGTTGTAGGTCCGCTGCGTGTATTTCACCCACAGGCTGGAGGTGTAAAAAGATTGGCAGTAGGCCTTAAACAAGGTGATTTTTACATCATTCGTACAGCGTGCAAACCTGCGGGCTATCATATTGCAACGGACCGTCAACGCCCTGCGCTCCCTCTCCATGTCTGCGTCATCCGAGAGATCCTCCGTTACCACATGCCCTAGGTATGTGAAGCGAGAAACTTGATTCAAAGGCATTCCATTGAGTGTAATAGGAGGAACCTCTGACGAAACTCTGTTTCTCCCTTTGAATATGAGAAACTCACTTTTTTTTATGTTATAAACTAGGCCATGCGATGTCGCGTATGATTCGCATATCAATATTAATTTTCTTATCGCGTTGATTGATGGACCCAGCAGCACCATGTCGTCCGCGTAGCTTAGGTTATTGACCATTACACCATCAATAGAACAACCGACATTTGTGTGTTTTTTGTGTTTTTGTTTTTTTATTGTTACAGAGTTAATTTACTAACACTACTGTACTAAATATGTGGAGATTTGATACAAATACAAACGCACTATCCCAATTTATTTGGGGTCGGCGCAACATGTCCCTTTCTTCCATACTTCTCTATTAGTCGTCATCTCGGTAGTCACTCCCTTTCTAGCCATGTCATCTTTCACGCAGTCCATCCATCGTTTCTTTGGTCTTCCCCTACTCCTAAAGCCTTGACATTCATACTCAAAACAATTTTCTTTTTTCAAATTTGTTAGCTCCTATTAATCTTTTTCATATTTTAGACTTTTTTACTTTAACTTTATTCCGGTATTTTAGTTTTCAGCAAAAAATCGTAGTTAAATTCTTTAAATATAAATTAAGTTTTCTTACACAATTCAAAATGTTCTCAGTTTGCGCCTTCGGGAACTTCGCGCGTTTACATTGGAATATTCATAGCTAAGACAGGACAAAGTCTGTAGGGTCAGCTAGTAATAAATATTACAGTTTGACATATTTTCTTTATACAAGCTATCAAACCGCCATATTTATTCCATAAATAAGAGTTATCTGAAGTTTGAAAAATTAGCCCTTAGTGCTTTGGCGAGCACATCAAACAAATATTGGTTGTAAAAAGGTTTTACTCAAATACAGTTGTGATCGGCTAAGATTATAAAATAAAAAAAAATAAAAAAACTGTTAAACCTTTTCAATGTCACCGTTACTGCTCAGTAACTGGGTCTTGACGGTTAGATATAGTCCAACCTACGTATACAATTTATGCTACGTATACATGTTAGTACCACGATTCAATCCAAAAATTTAGTTTTTATGAGCCTTCTGTTTCTTCCTTTACAACTTGTGCATCCATGTTCTCAGTTCATTTACTAAGACGGCATCCATCTTGTCGGTCGTCTTAATTAATTGTCTGGTTCTTGGCTACCGAAGCTTTAGAAAAATGAAAGGGTTTTTTAACATCCCCTATAATGTCCGCCCCTGCATAACTAGCAATTAATTACTTTTGCAAATAAAAAAGGAAAATGAGTAAATTAATGGAGGGGCTCACCATTGTTTATAGCAGTTCTTATTTGCATGGTAGATCGTTTTTTGTTTTTTGGTGAAAAATATTTAGGCGATTTTGTTTTGTTTTTTTCCTGAGTGAAAGGAGTTCTCCTGCGTAATTCGTTGTGCCTTGAAGCTAAATGTTAGACGACTACTTGGTAGTACCTATATATAATCTTCATCCGTTATTCTGGGAAGACTATACCCCATGTAAAAGTAACTTACTTATGTGTAAGTACAAAATTACAATAAATTGTTGATACATTTCATAAGACAAGTAATTGGAAATCCTTCGTAAAAGTTTTGTACAAAACTTTCTCTCTCTAGAAACAAGGAAATTAATGCGTAAACTTTAATAGAAATAATGTAATTATATCTGTAGTACCTTAACTACCTAAAGTAATCTTTTTAAATACATTTTCACGTACAAAAAAAAATAAAAATATTTATCTCGTACATATTACTATCACTATTAATTTATTCAGAATTAAGAATGATATGCACGTTCATAACAAATTATACCTAATTTATTAATAATTGCCCGCGGCTTCGCCCCCGTGGATGTCGGAAAATATCCCAGGGGAACATACTACCCGGAATTCCTTCCTTATTACTTGTCTACATTATTAAGGTTTCAGCTTTCTAGGTCCAAGGGTTTGGGCTGGGCGTTGATGAGTCAGTCAATCAGTCAGTCAGTCAGGCCTTCTCTTTTTATTTATAAAAAATATATAGAATGTTCTGACTTAATTAAAACTATTAACAAAATAAAATATGGCGTCGCAAAATTCATCCGCATCGCTAAAAAATGTAATGTACCCAAGAGACTGGCGGCATTGGAACGTTGTATGGCAATGTTTAGCCTCTGGCCAAGGTAAAACCGGCCCTTGGGTCACGGGAAGTGTCAACCAGTCCTTTGGAGATTTCCTTAAAGAGACCACTCGAACCGTACGCAGGCCTCTTGCTCTGGTACATTCCGCTCGAAATAAGTACCTACAGCTCGCAGCAACTCTTAGTTTCAAGTCAGTCAGGGTGTATTACGCGCTCAGCGAGCGAGACACGTACGGCCGCCCATGAAAAAATTAAATCTTAGATTTTAAATTTAAGTATACTATTCATTGAGTTATATAACTAGAGAAGCAAACCTCATTAAAATGTGTAAAAAAAGTATAACCACTATTTAAATGCGACGACGTAGCTTTGAAACCACTAAACATTTAAAAGTAAACATATTTCTGTCTCACTTACACAAGTCGCAAGAACAATACTGTCGCTTAGATTAGACAAAGACCGCAATATAAACATGCAATGGCGGGATGGGGTTGCCTACCCATGCGAAAGTTTACCCAACTTTTTAAACGTAAAAAAAAAACGTAACGTTTAAACGGTAAACGTTAAATTAGTTTTTAAGTATGTGAATTATGTATTTCTTATTAGATGTGTATTAGTTCTACCCATGAATATGAACAACTTTCACTAAGGGACCAACTTTGAAATCACGAAAAAAAAAACCAGCGGTTTCCTACAAAAGTTCAATACCTACTCGATCAAAATGTATGAAACAGCTGATATTTTTTTTGCGATTTCAAAGTTGGTCCCATAGTGAAAGTTGTTCATATTCATGGGTAGAACACCCTGTGAAAATTTAGCTAGTCATTTAAAAATAGCCCTGTATGTAATGAAAATAATCAAGGCATTTTCTTTTTGAACATTTTTTACTTCCTTTAGTTAATTTTCATACATATAATTTACATTTTTAAATATTAAAATATAAAAACATTAAAAAATATTAAAAATAGTAGCCCACCGGTATCGGGAACAGGGTCCAAGGTACCGGTGGTCAGGGCTGCTTAGAGAGGAACCTCCTAACGACACGCGCGGTGTCCAGAAGTATCACTTTCTGGAGCAATCTTCCTTAATCCAGCTGCCTAACGAGAGCCTCTTCAGGTGTGGATCGAGGCTCTAGGCTATTATGCCATTGGCGGTCACGACTATCGGCACAACGATTGCTGTATCACATCCCACATGTCGACAACCTCGCGAGCCAGGTCAAGATATTTAATCTGCTTATCTTTTTCAGCTTTCACGAGGTTCTCGTCATGCGGGACCGCTATATCAATAATCATTGTGCGACGCTCTAATCGATCTATCACTACTATGTCTGTCTTATTGGCAACAATAGTCCTGTCAGTGATGATAGATCGATCCCAATACAAAGTAATATTGCCATTTTCGAGAACTGGGTCGGGCATGTACCTACAGTACGGTACTTCCAATTCCACAACACTGTATTTCAGAGCAAGTTGCTGATGGATAATCCTGGCTACAAGTTTGTGCCTATGCAAGTAGTCTCCGTTAGCCAGACGAGACCAGTCAGAAATAATGTGACGGATTGATTCCCCCGGACGGTGGAATGCCCGACAGATGTCAACCGTGCCGTCCTTCACAATATATTTCCGGTAGTTGTTCGTCATCATAACTTCGTCCATAATCGCAAAGACAAAACCTTCGGTTTCCCCAAAGAGTCAGTTTTCTATTAGTCCTTTTCTTTTTGAAGGTTTTTTTAATTCTTCCATGAATTGCACTGTTTCATCATTTACATTTAGCTGCATTTCGTCTTCTTCGCTCAACATACTTTTTTTTTCAGTTCCTCCATCATCGTCGTTTATTTTTTTATTTCTAGTCTTTTATTTTTTGTGATATATTTTTTTCCTTTTCTTAGTCTTCTAGCCGATAAATTTTTCAAACGGTGAATTATTTTCCTCATTTTGGGCTTTCGGGTTTCAGTTATTTCGACTATCTCTTCGTCGGTTTCCACAGCATCCACATCCATATTTTCTTCTTCTGAAAGCTCCACGTGCTCTTTAGAATAACGGTTATCCTGAAAAATATACAATTTATTGTAGCGCCAACAGCTCTTTACAATCTAAAAACTAAGTTGAAAAAAACATTCAGTACACAATGTAGTTTGAGTCGATATAAACTAATTTGTTGCGGTGGGAGTTCAATGAGAAGGCATTTTTTGTTGGCATTACCTATAATTTGATAATATTAATTGCCGCATAAAATCATTACTTACTATAAGCATTACAATTGCTTGATTGGACAAATAAACATGGCCACATTCGCTTTTTGGGCCTATTTTATCTTGATCACGGAAGTGCTTCAAACAAATGACAGTCGATTTAGTAGGTAGCCAGTCAGTCTCTTTTCTCAGCAATCGGATTATTGATTGAGAAAATTGATTGCATCTTTAGGTACTCTGGAACATTGTTAATTATTATTAAAAAATATTTAAAATCGCTTATTCCATAAATTAAAAACTCCCACAAATGTGGGAAACTAAAACATAGTTTTTAGTTGTAACACTGATCATGATTAAAAAAAAAATCTACATTTTATTTATTTTACTGCGTTTTTACGATGATATAAACACAGAAACAATAAACTTACGTGTGAAAAGTAATTCCGGTAGTTTTTGTGATCTTGAATCGCATTCTTTCATTACGCATTTACCCGTTTTGGCGATATTTTTTGTCGCGTGTCACTCGGTTCACTTCGGCTGGCGTCATACAGAGCACTGAACTGACGTTAGCCACGCATACGGCCGTGGCCGTATGTCCAGTGGCAACGCCTTGGCGCGGCAATTGCTAATCTAGTGTATATATATCAATGATACTATTAATATTATCAGTATACTTATAAATTAGTGATAAACTTACTTTTTTAATGACGAAAATCCATTACGAAATGTCGAGTCTTGTTGCTACCTTTTTTTTACCTACCTACCTACTTACTATAGTTGCCGACATTTAACTTGAGCTCTCGGCGGAGTGGTGGGGTTTTGTGTGCGCATCGTATTGTTTCAGGAGTAAAGTCTAAAATCGCTTAAAGTAATAAAGGATTAACTTAGAATTAACAAGCAACTGTACTAACGAAGACAGAAGTGCATGGAGAATTCCAACCAAAATCGTTTGTTTCAGAATTTTATTAGGTTGAGATGGCTTAGGGCTAGTTTCTTATTGTTTAGTAATTTATTATCAAAATTTAAAATCTTATAATGCTGGTATATTAACATCTTTAAGAAATCGAATTGGAGATGTTCTTATTTTGATAGTCTCTTGAAAAGTAATGAAACGTAATGCAAAACCTCACAGTCAAAAGTCGACCTTAGGCTCTCCATGCACTTTTGTCTTCAATAGTACCTACCCGCGATCGTACGATCGCACAAACTTAGCCACTGGTGCGTTGAGGCATCTTTAGTTATGACCATGTTCAGGCGACTAAAGGTTGGGGAGGTATTAATAGCTCAGAAAAAATGCATTCGAGCTATATGTAACATAAAACGAATGGATTCATGCAAGCCACATTTCCAAAACTTAAAAATACTGACTGTACCATCACTTTATATCTATGAAGCTTGTATATTTGTTAAAAATAACATGTCTTTATATAAATCTGTCGAAAGTCAACGGCGCTCAAAAAAGTTACACACATTATGCACTAAGACCCAATTTCTCTACAATAGTATTTATGCAATGGCTCCAAAACTTTATAACAAATTACCTAATCAGATTGTATCAAGCAGCAACATGAATGAGTTTAAACGTAAGCTTTTTAAATTATTGAATGACAAGGCGTATTATTCTGTCAAAGAATATCTTAATGACAAATTACAATAATATTTTCATAATTTTATATCTGTCTGTATAATTAAAGTATTGTAAATTATGACTGAGTACTACCGACTTTTTTATGTGCGCTCTTACTTTATTGACACATTATTATCAAATTATTATTATATATTAGTGTTTGCATGAAATTGACTTCATTTTATTGATTTTATTTATTTTTTAATGTAACATTCGACATACTAAAACTATTTTGTATGCCTTCTGGCGGGACATAGTATGGACCAACATTTTTGTTTTTTTATATAACATCTGAATTTTACTCTGTGTTCACAAAATTAATAAATGAATTTGAATTTGAATTTGAACTAAAGTGCCCCAAATGTCACTTTCAATTTAAGACGTGTTTGTACCTTGTTTACTTTAGAACACTTCTAAATATTATACGAGATGATGGTGTATTAAAAATAATTGATGATTGAATGATGATCATGATTACAATGATTGTTTAATTGATTAATAAAAAATAACGTTTGAAAATTATAAGACATTACATTAAAGTGAAATAACTCTAGATAGACTACTCTTATATTATACAATAAAAGTTTAAAAAGGTACCATATACCCCACCACCACCACCACCATACCATATGGTATGTCTGGTATGGTATATGGTGCTATGGTACCATATTTTATTGTTCTTTGCGGACAGCCCTAGTACTCGGCTAAGCGGCGTATGTATGTTACGGACGAGTAACGACACAAAGTAATAACAAATCTCAAGCGCGGCGATTAAGAGCAATTTAGCTTGCGCATAGGGAGGAAAAGATTTTGTAGGCTATTATAAAAGCGGCTTTCTTCAAGATCAAAGGAGTGCAACTTCTGTACATTAGTACTATTATTTATTCTGTGCCCTACGGCCCGACCACACGCACATAGCTGGCACATGAACTATACAAGTCCACAGCAATTGTTTGTCACTGAAACACGCTCTGTGCGGAAATGTGCCCTCTGTAGGTATAAGTATAAGAGCGCCTCAACAACTGTTGTCTGAATAAAATATTATAGCTGGCGATGCGTGGTATATGTTGTGATGGGAATACAGGGAGGGAAATGTTTCTAATTGATGTGATGTTGGTAAACTAAGCTATTTAAACTGATTTTTTAAAATAACTGCAAATAAAACAAGATACGTAAAGTCTAACCCCCTTATACATAAAAAACTAAAATGATTTATAAACCTATTTTAGTTAAAAAAAGTGTTTTGTCTTCTTCTTTCAAACTTAAATCATAATTTGAAAGAAATCGACACAACAGTTTTTAACTAAAATAGGTTTGGAGGGACAGGCGTATAAAATAGCCGTATATCCTTGCGGGTCGAGGACGACAGAAAAATTATTATCTGGAATGCATAATAATTCAATTTGCCTTTTTTTAGGGTTCCGTACCTCAAAAGGAAAAAACGGAACCCTTATAGGATCACTCGTGTGTCTGTCTGTCTGTCTGTCTGTCTGTCCGTCTGTCCGTCTGTCACAGCCAATTTGCTCCGAATCTAATGGACCGATTAAGTTTAAATTTGGTACACATATGGATTTCTGTGACCCAAACACGTACATCTAAAGTAAATATATGAATTTTGAATATGAGAGTCACTTTTAGGAGGAAAATAAGAAATTTTTAAAAAAAAGTTTTGTAAACTGTACCGTGTGACATATCAAATGAAAGGACTTACTATGAGGGTCTCAAATATATTTTTTTTATAATTTTATAATATATTGGTTTATAGTTATTTAAGAAAATTGACGAAAATTGACCATTCCCCCCCCCCTTATCTCCAAAACTACTGAGTCTAAAATTTTGAAAAAAATATAAAAAATAGTTCTATGCCTGTAGATTACAGGAAAACCTATAAGAAGTCTGTGGTCTTAAAATAACATGGTAAATCTATATATATAAAAAAATCAAAGTCCTGACTGAGTCACTGACTAATATATCAACGCACAGCCCAAACCAATGGACCTAGAGACTTGAAATTTTGCACATAAACACCTTATATAGTGTAAACATCCACTAAGGAAGGATTTTTTGAAATTCCATCCCTAAGGGGGTAAAACAGGGGATGAAAGTTTGTATGAAAAATCCTATCCCTTGAGTTAATAGACTTGAAACTTAGCACGAATATTCATCTAAGTAAATTATAAAGTTTATCATTTTTAGTTTTCCTAAACTACCCCATAAGGAGGGATTGGGGGTGTCAAAGTTTGTATGGAAGAATTTTAACACGCGGTCCGATTAACTCAAAACTCAGTTTTTATACTTGAGACCAAAAATTAAGACTAACGTGTATGAGGGTTTTCCAAAAATCTACCCCTAAGAGGTGAAAAGTTAATTTTATAGCGGAGGATTTTATTGGGGGCTTGATTAACTCTACAATTGGTGTAATTAACATTTGAGTCAAGTTATGGAAACATACCAGACGATTTTTGAAATTCTTTAATTGTGTTCGTTAAAACAGAGATACAGTTTATATGAAAAATTTTATTAATTTGGTTAATGAACTTGAAACTTAGCACAAATACTTGCATAAGTAATTAATAATGTTTGTCATTATTAGTTTTTCAAAACTACGCCTCAAGTGAGGCTAGGGATGTTAAAGTTTGTATAGAAGAATTTTAAAGCGCAGTCCGATTAAAAAAATGGTACTTTGAGTCAAGTTAGGAAACTTGCCAAACGAATTTTCACCGATTTTGACGACATATAGCTGATGTTTTAAGGAGTAACTTAGGCTATTTTTATTTAAGAAAAATAATAAGGGTTCCGCGCAAGAAAATTAAAATCCATGAAATCAGACAACCACGTACAGTCCAGTACAAACTTACTAAGCCTCCGCTGTCTATTACGGCTATAACAACAAATAATAAAAATAAAGCAAAGTTAAAAATGTAAGGGGTCGATCCCCATACAATAAACTTTTCATTTTGAAAAAAAAATAAAAATTTTAATCTAGCATGTGTGTCATCGTCTAGAACTCATTGAGTAGAGTACAAACATATTTTTTTTAATCTTTTAAAATTAAGAAATAGGGGGCCGCAAAAGTTGTAAATTTTAGACCATTTTTGTACGAGCTCTAGCGCAACAATTCAACAAATTAGGAATTCTAAAAAACTTCTTTATACCATTTAGGTACCATGAATACTGTATTTAATCAACAATACTGAAAACGGCGATTCATAAGGTACTTTGTTTAAACATGGGTGATTTTCTGCAACTGCAAAAAATAACCTTGTAATTCACAGTATTATTATAAAATAGTAAAAAGTCTATCTTTGTGATTGTTAAACATATAATATGGTACGGAACCCTTCGTGCGCGAGTCCGACTCGCACTTGACCGGTTTTTTTTTAGTAAACTTTCAAAGAGGAATTGTTGACGGTCCGGTGGCGTTTGTAGCCTAACTCCAGAAAATAATGCAAAGCGGTACCTGTGCTTCTCCTGGTGAGTGAAAGTCTTGAAGAATCCTTCTGGGCAGGTGGCCACCTTGCTTGCCCGTACACTGGTCACTTGAAAGTCTATATTTTGGATTTAATCGGACGCGGGTTATTATTTTTAATTTTGAAAACGTAGCACAGTATATCCCCAAGGATTACGGGATAACGTAATAAAGTTTTGTGGTTTTGCGGGCGCGATGAACTGAGATTGAAAAAACGTGGTTTTCGGTGAGACGAAATGCTTCCGTTCGGCGCCGGTGCACTATGACGTCTGACAGCCATCATTAGCTGTCACTAGCCGCAGGATTCTCTAAATCCCGCGACACACAATATCCGCGGCTGCAATATAAGCCTAAGACAGACTACAGACACCTTATAAACCGTCCACAATCAAAAAAATGTAAGGGGCAATAACTTGCCACACCAAGGTTTATAAAGCGTTTTAGTTTTTTTTTTTTTTTATGAAGAAGCGTTTTTATTTTTAAGCGTTTGGAATTTTTATGTCAAACTAATTTTGAAAAGCGGCTAGCTTTTCAAAATCAGGCAGTCAAAATTAACGACATTTGGAGCCCAGCAAAACAACGTCCAATATTAAGTTTTTCTACAAGTCAACTTTAACGGGCGAACGAACGGCGAGATTTTGTTGAATTAAAACGATATCACGAAGTCAAACTTTATACAAACTTCTCTACCTTTTCTAAGTTACAGCAGAAATACGAAAAACAATATTAATTGACGTCGGGAATAAACCGAGCGATTCCGAGTGAACTCTGAATAGAGTTAATCTCTTGCAAAGAATAAAAATCGCTGCGAGGTAAAAACTTAAGTCAGTAGAAAGGAAAAAATCTGTTGCAAGACTTCTACGTACCAATCTTCACTCCGGTGAAGGAAAAGCGACTAAGATGCTTATTATTTCTTATTTACTTTCTAAAATAACGTCTCGCAAGTGACTTTGTGCAAAATTAATTTCTTTTAAGTGGAGAAAATGTGGACACCGCTTTCGAATTGATTAAAAGTCATGAAAATTATTTGACCACGGATTTTCCTCTTCGCGTTAAGAAGTTGAATATTTTAGGTGACGTTAATTTGTATTTTTATTCTTCTTTTATTTTTTAATTGAATTACGAGATTACTATAGATTTTTTGGAAGATATTTGTGTGTGAAGATATTTTCCTTACATTTCTTTGTGTTATTGTTTTGTTATTTAAATTGACCGAGCTATTTTTAGCTAAGGTAATCCGTCAGTCAGTATTTGTTCAAGTTTACTCAATTTTGCTGAGCGCTTCTTGTTAGATAACTTACTTTGGCTATGTCTAGACTTTAGGCTATGGATATGCCATTCAGCTTCTCTCAAGTTTCAACAAGCTTAAAAATATTACAGTGAATGTATTCACATGGAAATTATTTATTATTATTTTAGATTTGAATTTGGAATTCATAATTATTGCTCAATTTATAAGCTGCGCCGGCGGTCTCACCCACGTAGACCAAGATAAAAAGTAACCTATGTGTTAAACCAGAGTATAAGCTACTTACAAAATTTCATTCAAATCAGTGCAGCCGTTTGAGCGTGAATAAGTAACAAACATAGAAACACACACACACACACTCCCAAAAGTTCGCCTTTATTATATTAGTGTGATTAGTGTGATACCCACTAAACTTCCACCGTCGTACTTTTACGTATAAATAAATAAATAATATTGAACTTCAAATTACATAACATTTAATTTAGCAATATTTCACTTCGCTCCAAAGACATATAATGTATGGTGAATAATGGACGAAGATTTACATTTGTATCACTTCCTCCCCCCTCCTCCTACTGTGTGCCGCCCCTTCCAATTCAATTAATTAGGTGATGGACATTATTAGACGGACTTTATGGGACTTTCCGTTTTTTTATTAACAACTTTATTTGTTTGTTAATAAATTGGTGAATTTCTTCAGAATCGGTTTAGGATACAAATTCTTATTAGATTCGCAATATGATGTTGAGTGGATTGTAAAATGGGGCTGTTAGAATGTAGATGAACATTATTAGAATTGTAAACTTAAATATTTCGATAACATTTCATTCTTATGGCATAACAATATTTTTTAAAATAATGAAGCTTAAATATGCATTTATTTGTAGGTATTTATGGAAGTAATTTTGGAGGAAGGCTTGAGTTTATGTATGAAAAATGACAACCTACTAAAAATAACCCACACTATGACACATTAAATTGCCACTTAATAGTTACCCGCCTACTAATTTTCGTACACGTATGACGTATATGTCGTCATGGCCGCCATTATGACGTCATAAGTCACGCGGTGGCCATTTTAATTCGCTCATAAAGTGGGCATACATCACGGACGGTGCAGTGCGCCGCTCAAATCGAATTCTTGGCTTGCTTCTGTTGGAACCAGGGGAAGATATTTTATTCAGTAAAACAAGTATGTTTGTATAGAAGAAACGTGTTTTTATTTCCATGTTAATTTGAGGAATGCATGCATGTTGGTATGAAATTACTGTTACACAAAAGATGCCTTATTAAACACAAAGTAAAATAACATTTTCAGCTTTACCGCCTCATTATAATCTTCAAAAGTTTATACACGAGGCAACGGATTGTGTTTCTCACGACTTAAAACAATAATTGGTAAATACCTGAAAATCGTAGTGTGAGTAATTTTAATAGGAAACCTGTTATTTTTACAATATTCATGAATAAACTTTCAAGAGGAAAAAAAAAACTTATTCAGTTTTGACCTACTGTAATATTCTGCACTGTAACCGGGGTAATACAAGGAAATTTTTCTTGAATGTTTTTAATATGAGGTTGCAGTCTCACACATAAATTATAGCAGCTCTTCCAAGATTCCGAGGCAGCCCGTGATTGGGCAAAAACTTGGAATCGAACGCTGCCAAAGATCAGACAGTTTGGTTGCACTAAATGAGCTGTTGGTGAATGTTACTCATATCTTGTGCTACTAAACTTCAGCTTTAATTTCAGTTGTTCTCGTAAAAAACACTTGGCAAGCGTTGCGGAGTAATTAAAGTGACAACAGTGAGAAAATATGACAGAATTAAGTCTAAGGTCAGGTCTTTTGGATAGCTCTGACTGTTACGAGAAACATGCAATGCGCTTTAACATAAAACAAGGCTTACTTCTTGGAAAGATGACAAGGATATTTAAATTAAATGCCAGAATAAAAATAAGTACAAATTATAAAAGAGAGCATAGCAGTTTCATGCCAACATCTTTGTGTTGTAACTTACAAAAACACCTTTTGATATGAGGAAAATGGTTACCATATTTATTTAGTAGAAATTTTACAGACACACTAACAGACGTCAATTTGGATTGTGGATGTCACAACATATTCGAGCTACAAATGTCAAATATCGAGTGTTTTCAGGAAGAACATCGTAAGCGCCAAAAATCCCAAAAACGGTTTTAATATTATAGAGTATATCATAGAGTATATAGATTGTTGGGGTGTTGAACTGAAACGAACATAGGTTCTTTTAGTACTTATTTATTTTGGATAGCCGAGCCGCGATATATAGTAGACGCGCGCACTCGGTCCGCGTTGATTTCCCAATGGCCGACTCGCTCGCGCCAGCGCCGCGCGCCGGCCGATGTTGCCCGCGCCCCCCGCGCGCCGCCCGTTGTTCCCCGCGCCTCTCCCGCGGCCCCCGGTTCGCCATGCGCGTGGACATCTTCCCAGCCTTGAAAGAGCTAACTTTCAACAGATTCTTCTTCACCCGGCAGCCGGACGATGTAATGGATGGCTCTGCGGACTGTTCCTTTGGATGTGTAGATATCTACCACCCGGCAAGTGTTGTCTGCGCCCATGCGTAGACGTGTAATGCGGCCAAGCCGCCAGCGTTGCGGAGGCAGATTCTGGTCCTTTATTAGTACCATGTCCCCAATTCTAGGACCGATAGACCCAGTTTTCCATTTGGACCGCTGCTGGAGTTCCGCTATGAACTCTTTAGACCATCTCTTCCAGAACTCGAGGCGTAGTTTGCAGATGAGGTGGTACTTCGGTCTGGAGTCTTCCGCTGCAAAAGAGGGCACCGACGTCAGTGGCCGTCCGATTAGGAAGTGCCCGGGGGTCAAAGGGTTTAAATCCAAGGGATCAGAAGACAAAGGGGAGAGAGGGCGAGAATTTAGGATTGCCTCTATCTGTGTGAAGAGAGTTGACAATTCCTCAAAAGTAAGGGAGACATTGGCTGCGGTTCTTTTAAAGTGATATTTGGCTGCTTTTATGCCTGCCTCCCAGAGCCCACCAAAATGCGGTGAATAAGCCGGACTAAATTTAAATAAAATGCCTTCGTTAGCAGTATAGTCAATGACTGAGTCACGACTGGAGCGTAGCACCTTACCCAGTTCATTGTTTGCACCCACGAAGTTAGTGCCATTGTCACACCAAATTTCATAGGGCTTACCTCTGCGCGACACGAATCGTCGTAAACATAAAATGAATGCTGATGTAGTAAGATCACTCACCAGCTCTAGGTGAACCGCCCTGGTACTTAAGCAAACAAATAGACAGAGGTAACATTTACTTATTCGATTGCCTCTTCCCTTTTTACTAGAGATTTGAAATGGTCCCGCGAAGTCAGTACCAGTCGAGTGGAAAGGGAAAGTGGGCCTCATCCTAGCCGATGGTAAGTTGCCCATGATGGGCTGTATAGTCTTACCACGAAATCTAGTGCATACGATGCATTGTTTATTTACCTTGCGTGCTAAGGCCCTCCCACCTACAGGCCAATACATTTCTCTCACAGAAGATAGTAACAATTGCGGACCTGCATGAAATAAACGTTGGTGTTCATTTTGCATTAACAAAAGGGTAAGTCTATGTTTACAATCGAATATAATTGGATGTTTTTTGTTATAATCGAAACTTGAATTGTCAAGACGACCTCCTACTCTTAATAAACTTTCAGAGTCAAGAAACGGATTTAAATTGAATATTTTGGACTTTTTAGGTATTCCTAAACCTTCTTTTAGAGATTTCAACTCTATATCAAATGATTCGTGTTGACATATTTTAAAGAGAATAGTAAGTGATTTATTTATTTCGCTAGTTTGTAGTGAGCCATATATTTTAGTTCTGTTCCTACAATTATGCAAAAACCGCAATACATATGAAAACACGCGACTTAAGCTATTAAACTTCGAATAATTGTTAAAATTAATAATAGAGCTATGACTGTCATCGTGAGCTACCTTTGTTTGTACATGAACCTTTAGTTCAGGCAATTCCACTGGTTTATGAGGTTGCTGTGGCCAAGCCGGTGATCCCTCCTTTAAGAAGGAGGGTCCTTCCCACCACAAGGGTTCAACCTGCAGACGCTGAGGATCAACACCTCTGGAAGCCAGATCTGCAGGGTTGAGGTGAGTGGGAACATGCCTCCACACAAATCCCTGTGTCAACTCATTAATTTCAATTACGCGATTGGCTACAAATGCTTTTAAAAGGTTTGGTTGTGCATTAATCCAGCCAAGTACCACTGTTGAATCCGTCCATATTACTTTTTGTGTTATCTTATGACATTGAATGGACTGGATTACCTTTGTGCACAACTGAGCACCAATTAGTGCACCACACAATTCAAGACGAGGTATGGTCATGGCTTTCAGAGGTGCAACCCGAGCCTTCGCACACAACAATTTAACAGTTACAATATTTTCATTATTAATTGACCTTAAATAGACGCAAGCTCCGTACGCTTCCTGGGAAGCATCTACGAAGCAATGTAATTCAACTGATATGGGAACATCACATATTATATATCTAGGCAAACTAATTTTAGACAGATTATTAATATTCTCTGATATTTTGACCCACTTTTTCTCAATATGGGGTGGCACAGGATCATCCCAGCCTAACTTTTCATTCCATAGTTGCTGTAAAATCATTTTAGCTTTAATTATGCATGCACTTAACAGCCCTAATGGGTCAAATATTTTACAGGTTAATGATATAATAGTACGTTTAGTAAGTTTCCTACTCTTATCCATATCAACAGTAAAATGTAATGTGTCCGGTGAAGGTGACCAGTTAAGTCCTAAAACTGTGGAATGTTTACTCAGATCAAGAGTTTTAGAAGTGGTCTCAGTTTGTAACACCTTGGGACAGTTTGTGCGTATTTTATGAAGAGGGAAACGAGCTGAAGATAAAATTCTAGTGACCTCATCATATATTTCTTTAATTTCTTTCTCTGACTGACAACCAGTATTTAAATCATCCATATAAATATCATGTTCTAAAATATTAGAAATTATGGTATTAGAACATTCGCGTGCTAACTGAACAAGGCACCTCATGCTCAAGAAAGGCGCAGATGCTGTCCCATAGGTGACAGTGTTTAGCTGCAAGACCTTTATAGGCTGAGAATAATCATCCCTCCACAAAATTAGTTGCAAATGCCGCTGAGACGGATCTATTTCTATTTGCCTGTACATTTTCTCTATATCCCCAGTCAGCACGTATTTATACGTTCTGAACCTTAGTAAAATAGACAGCAAATCATCTTGTACCACTGGACCTACATACTGAATGTAATTTAACGATTTCCCTGAAGTTGTTTTGGCAGAGGCATCAAAAACGACACGTAATTTAGTGGTTTCACTTTGTTCTCTCAATACTGCATGATGTGGTAAGTAATATCCAAATATAGGACGCTCAATCTCCCGTAAATGGCCTAAATTCTTATACTCCTCGATAAATGCAGTGTAACTTTGTTTGAGCTGATAATTTTTATTTAATTTTTTCTCCAAGTTAAGGAAACGTTTTCTCGCTAAGAAATAAGAATTGCCCAGTGCTTGTTCAGGAATCTCCTTGAATGGCATCTTAACAGAAAATCTACCATTTGGAAGACGCTTCATATTTTCTAAAAAATGTTGTTCACATAATTTGTCTTGGGGTGAAGTGTTATCGACACTATTAATTTCTTCAACTTCCCAAAATCTTTTAAGGTTGTTATGAATTTCCTTTGTGAAATTACATGTCAAGTGACTAAGGCTACATTCTCCTAAACGGCCACTGACTAACCATCCAAACTGTGAATTTTGTAGGATAGGTTTACTTACACCCAATGAAATACGCTTTGTCCCTACAATATTCCAAAAAACATCTGCCCCTAATAAAATATCAATATTAGAGGGATAATGGAACTTTGGGTCTGCAAGCACGATATTTTCGGGTAAATTAAGTTCCTGAATATTTACAGGTGCGCTTGGTAACGTTCCTGTAATCTGTGGTACAATTAGACAATTTATTTCCATATTGAAAGAATTTAATCGCGATTTTATAATTACATTGCAGCGCTCGGATATATTAAACGAAACATTATTAATACCTGAAATCCGTAAGGGTTCGGTAATTTTAGTTGATAGTCCTAACTTGCCTTTAAGGTTTTCTGTCACAAAAGAAGATTGGCTGCCTGTATCTAATAGAGCCCGAACAAGGTAAGTCTGTTGAGTACATTCATTTGTTACTTCTACCATAGCGGTACACAACAGAACCTGGCTGACGGAGACAGCAGACAACGATACTGGTAGTGGTTGAGTTGACGTAGATGGTGTAGCGGTAATTTGGTCTCTGTCAGTACTATTATCATTTTGAGGTTTATTTACATGTAATAAACTGTTATGTTTTTGTTTACAAAACTTACATGAACTCTTCATACGACAACGAAATGACTTGTGACCCTCACGCAGACAATTTGAGCACAATTTTAATTTAGATGCTTCTTTAAGCCTATCTTGTACATTCATATTTTTAAATTTAGTACATTGGTAAATGCGATGACCCTGCTCACTACACAATAAACACAAATATTCACTCAAGTTCTCAACCGAAGAGACAAAGGAATTAGATCTATCAAGTTGTTTATTTTTCCAATTATTGGTTTGATTATTTTTATTAAAATTCCCCTTATCATTTTTATTTGGTTGTGATGTGACTGATGTAGTTTCTAAAATATCCGCACGACTACGCATAAACTGAAAAAAGTCATTTAGCGTTGGTAAGTCAGGTAAAATATTCCTATGTTCTTCCCACTTTACGCTCGTACTGGCATCTAACTTCCCAGTAACCATAAATATTAATAAAGTGTCCCACTGATCAGTTGGTTGTCCTAGAGTTTTGAGCGCTCTTAAATTTTTTGAAACAACATCTACTAAGTTACGTAATTCTTTAAATGATTCCTTAGTTAGGGTTTCAATACTGCATAATGCTTTAAGATGATTGTTAATGAGGATCTTTTTATTATTATATCTATCACAAAGTAACTCCCATGCTACTGTGTAATTCTCAGAGGTAAACTCCAATGACTTGATAACTTCAATGGCACCACCCTCTAATGAGGATCTCAGATAGTGAAACTTATTGATGCCTGGTATTGATTCATTGCAATGAATTAAAGATTGAAAAGTGTCTCTAAATTCTAGCCATTTTAAATAAGAACCGTTAAATGTTGGCAATTTTATTGTTGGCAATTTTATTGACTGTAGGCCATGTGGTAGGCAAGTTGAATGAGAGCCTTTGTTACTACATGCATCATCAAATTTTTCTTTTACAGACCTTTGCCTTTCTAGTATATCCTCAATAATTGCCATAACGGAAATAAACTTAGTTTCAATTGAATCTCTTAACGTGATTTGTTCCTCTGTAGCAGATTCATCACAGCTGGTTTCAATTAATGTTTGAATGCTATCAAACTGTCTAAACATCTCTTGCCCACTGTCTAAACGTCTACTTAGCTCTTTTAAATTTACGCTGCTTAGAACATCAATATCTAATTTTTTAATTTCCTGTACATAATCATTTAATTTAGTTAGACGTCCTCTTAGAATACCGCGTTTCTTAATTAATTCACTTAATTCACTTTTGCCCTCATCTCTATCCCCGATCGGCATTTTTTATCACTATAACCGTGAACACAAACAATGAAATAGATATTAATTTAAAATGTGCATCAAACCAGACGTCTCAGGTATGTAGGTACGCTACGCTCCAGGCGCAGCTCGCCGCTACGCGACGCGGTGTCACGACAAGATGGCCGCTGTGCCGCTTTTTTCCTCGGCGGCCGAGGAGCCTCGGTAGCCACGCGGTGGCGATGTAGACGGGAGCCGGGAGGCAGCGCGCAGTTGTAGCACTTTTCTGGAATATTCGGCAATCTATTTCAAGCACGGATGCAGTGCAAAGCGTCTTATTATGGCTTTTTATGAGTTACGATAACCGCTAGGTATTCAGATAAAGGTAGCCTAGGTATAGGTACCTAGAATTTAAATGACCACAATGCGATGGATTGCAATTAGCTGCCCTTTCTTTAATAGAGGAAAACAGTAAACCACCACACACAAAGCTGCCCTTTCTTTACAATAGAGGAAAACAGTAAACCACCACACACAATAGAGGAGGAAATCGGGAACAGAAATGATAGGAACGAGCTTACTTCCCTCGGATAGACCACCTGACGCGATGCCCGCTATACAGGTAAGTAGATCTTCAATTCTTCAAATAGGTACAGCAGTAGCCTCCTTGAGTCCAGCAATTTCGTTGCACGTGGCCGCGATGAACGGTGAGCAGCGGCGTTTTCCCGCGGCCGCTTCGAGCGATCGTTAACACGCTGGCGAGCCGCAGGTTTCCTTCGCTCCAAGTTGTTCGCAGTTTCTTTTTGCACACGGTCGCCACTTGTTGGGGTGTTGAACTGAAACGAACATAGGTTCTTTTAGTACTTATTTATTTTGGATAGCCGAGCCGCGATATATAGTAGACGCGCGCACTCGGTCCGCGTTGATTTCCCAATGGCCGACTCGCTCGCGCCAGCGCCGCGCGCCGGCCGATGTTGCCCGCGCCCCCCGCGCGCCGCCCGTTGTTCCCCGCGCCTCTCCCGCGGCCCCCGGTTCGCCATGCGCGTGGACATAGATTATAGAGCACTGAGTCAAATTTTAACATTTGAATTAATAGGGAGTTGCCCATTTAACACCAAGTAAAAATTTCAAATGGATGCTATATATATTTTGAGAAATATTTAAAAAAAACATTCTCCTGTAAAATATGCAAAATGGCGGTTACGATCTTTTTCCTGAAAAGGCTCGATATATGGTCGAATCAACAGAAAGTAACAGTTTTTCCTAACCCAATGAATTACAATATTTATTTTGGTGTAGTTTGGTATATCATAGAGGAGCTGGTGGCTAGGTAATTACAGTCGCACAGGTCGATCCATCAGGTTAAGCTACACTGGCCGGGGTTGGTCCGTGGATGGGTGACACCCTTACATACCGAGGCTCCTCCGTGCCTCGGAAAGACCGCTAAGCCGTTAGTCCCGGCTGTCATTCGTGCATCTTTGACAGTCGTTACGGGTCGTCAGAAGCCCGAAAGTCTGACCACTGGTCATGACTGACTACTACTTCTACTGACTGATTGATTTGGTATGTCATCGACTAGAGCGTTGTACTCGTACATGTTATTCAATACTCGTGGATAATGGAACAGACAGACCCTTTCTACAGAGTTATTTGAATAGAAATTAAATCGTGCTCCAGTTCGTATACAAACATTTTGATTTTATTTCATTTCATTTAATTGATTTCGTTAATCTCGAGGCTGTACTGTCCCTTCCCTTTTTCAGGGTTAAAGAAATAAGGCAGGATTACTATAGAAGATTTTTGGGGTATTTCAGTGAATTTTTTGAGATAATTGTGGGGAAGAATAAGCGAGATTTCATCAGTGAGTTTGTTTATTAGGCAAGGAAGAGTCATTTTTAATTTTCTTCGGTATTACAAATTGGTGGACCAAGACCACATAACACCAGTAAATAATACAGTGAATTTGTTGTAAATTATTTTTTTGCGTTCTTCTAAAATACAGTTGTCAAGTGATAACTTAACATAACTTCACGGCCTCTTATCTCCGAAGGTTTAGGCAGAGGCTTACCATTTCGCCGTCCCTTGTAATAGGAGGCAAGCCTATTGCCATCAAACGGCCCCAAATCCAGACTCCGGACTGCTGCTAAGAAATCAAGCAAAGATTTAAATTGAGTAGTTATTTATGGTAAAATGTTAATCTAGAATGAATTGCCTCATAACAGAACTTAATTAGAATATAGAAAAAAACTTTTTTACAAAAACAAAAACCGACTTCCAAAAAAAAACACTACAAAGTGAAAAATAACTTTAATTTCGGAAGTCGGTGTCTTTGGATCTTAAGTTTAGTTTTTTGCCACCGACTTCCGAAATTAAAGTTATTTTTCACTTTGTAGTGTTTTTTTTTTTGGAAGTCGGTTTTTGTTTTTGTAAACAAGTTTTTATTTTTCACTTTTTAGTGGTTCAGTTTGTAATTTATCTAAGTTACAATAACCCAATGTCAACTGCTCATCACGTTTTACAAAATGTTGCTTTTCCCGATGCAGGGACGTTAATTGTTGAGGAGTTCTCCTAGTAAGAACCAGGAGAAATGCAGCTTATGGTGAAGTCACCATTACCATTATTTTGACGAGCATATGCCATATTAAAGTAATCGAATCGCAACCTAACCTGTTATATACTTAGATATAATTGAGTATTTCCGATGGCCCTCTGTGGTCTTCATCATCAGTTCCAGTTCACCGAATGGTACTTTCCGAGAGCAAATGCACGAGTTACTATAAAAAATACCGAAATCGATATAGGTGTGCCCATAAAATTTGAGGGTTTCCCTCGATTTCCATGGGATCCCATCATCAGATCCTGACTTGATGATCATGGGACCACTTGGGACGTATACCCTTTCGAACAAAAAAAGAAAAATCCAAATCGGTCTAGCCATTTTCGAGTAATCGGGGAACATACATAAAAAAAAGTTCCGACGAATTGAGAACCTCCTCCTTTTGGAAGTCGGTTAATAATAACTTTAAAGATACACAAGTACAGATTTTTAACAAAATAAAAGCGTACGTAAAACTTTTTTTTTTTCTAAGGTAAAAACGTCGGCTTGAAAACCGAGCTAAGTATAAATAATGGGATTTTCTAGCGCTGCTGGTAATGGGACTGTCCGATTCTATGAATTAACTTCACGCTGCGGGGATTGTAGTCAGCAGATTTTTGCTCATGATACATAAGTTTTTAACAATGATATAAAATGACTCATGAAACTGGTTAAAAATTATGGCATGAGACAATTTTTAATTGGAGGGGCTCGTAGCTAAGTAACAACAGCCGCACGGGTCGATCGATCAGGTTAAGATACGCTCGCCACGGTCGGTCCATGGATGGGTGACCATCTTTACATACCGAGACTCCTCCGTGCCTCGGAAAGCACGTTAAGTCGTTGGTCCCGGCTGTCATTCTTGGATCTTTGACAGTCGTTACGGGTCGGCAGAAGCAAGAAAGTCTGACAACCAGTCTTACCAGGGGGTATCGTATTACCCATTAACTGGTTTGTGGATGTCAGATAGGCAGTCGCTCCATGTAAAAGACTGTCACTGTAAGCTGCATCCAGTTAGACTGGAAGCCGACCCCAACATGGTTGGGAAAAGGCTAGGGAGATTGATTTTGAGACAATTTTTAATTGCTACTTGTACACAGGACTCATTGTGGTTTTAAAACGTTACTGTGTTGTCAAATTAGTAAACACGGTTAGTGAAAACGAGTAAAAAAGTATTCTGTCTAGGCGTACTAAAACAAATAAACTCAAGAGAGTGAGTGCTAAAGACGACTCAAGAGAGTGAGTGCTAAAGACGGCTCACGAGAGTGAGTGCTAAAGACGACTCGAGAGTCAGTGCTAAAGACGACACAAATGAATTAGTAAATCGGTCTGTTGAGCTCGTTAGTAAGAATACAGTTACAACGTGCTGTAAAGCTTGTATCCCATCCTAAAATTTAACGACAGGATTATTTCAGCAACAAAATGCCTAAATTATTGAACAACCCCAAAACACAATTGATATTATAAAATGCAAATCAGAGTTCCGTAACAGATTATATTGAAAATGCACCCTTCCCAGCAGTGTACTTTAAAACGAACAGTATTAACTCCAGCAAATGTTGCCATCATCTCATTTCAATATTAGGATTGAATCGATTTAAATTTATGAATTGTAAACGATTTTGTGATTCGATTTCCCGGTTTCCGAACATAATTAGGCGCAAACAAAATTCAAACTAACTGAAGTTTGAATCTTGTTTGCCTATATTTATGTTTTGGTCATCGGTAATATTGATGATTCTATTTAATTATTATCGGCTTAGGCTAAAGTGGTTTTTCCTAACGCGTTATACCTATAGTTTGTGTAAGTTTGTTGG
Organism: Cosmia trapezina; assembly: GCA_905163495.3. Classification (NCBI taxonomy): domain Eukaryota; kingdom Metazoa; phylum Arthropoda; class Insecta; order Lepidoptera; family Noctuidae; genus Cosmia; species Cosmia trapezina. The sequence goes on from LR991025.1 coordinate 1,472,531, forward strand.
CAACTAAAGCGCTAATTGTTAAATATTTATCCATATAGGTATTAGAGCATTAGCTTTCCGAAGAATAAATAAATAAATAAAATAATCTGGTGTAGGCTTATCCGGTTGGTCCTAACGTGCTCTGTACAAACTTATTTGCCCTGGGGCAAACAAGTTTATCTAGAAATCTGGTTTCCCGGTATTGTTGTATGCAAAACTATTTAAAATACTACTGTATCACTGTCAATTCAAAGTTTATTTATGCATGAATAGGTGTTGATGTTTATTCACATAATATAAACTATAATAATATAATTATTATGTCAATTAAAATTCAAAAATTTAAAAAAAATCTTTTTCTGTGTGAATAAGTAGAAAATGGATTTATCGTGTTTAAAATGAAATAACAAATAGTACCTATTTATTTATCAACTGTTTATATTTTATTTTTTGTAATTAGAAAGCAGTGTCTTAATTTCCCCTATTCGATTAAAAGCATATTTCAATTGAATGAATAAATAAAAAATGTTTTATTTCCTGGAAGCTGCAGTAACAAATAACGAAGGTAGTGAATTGTGAAACAATACATAAATCAATCTGTGTTCCGGACACACATGGATGTATGATATCAACATTTTTTTTACGATTCTCTTGTAAAATAACAGAATTTAAAATTAAAATTTCTTCAAAGAATGTGCGGTATTTACATTTAAATGTCAGTTATTGAAATTCGCGTGAAACTCTTTTATTTATTGCTTGAAACGCGTTGCGAGCACGTTCGCGAATTTTAAATGTTCCAATAAAATAATTATACGAGGGCCATACTTTAACGAACTCCATAGGAAACGACCAATTTGGAACCGTGCCCCTAGCTTCTGACGTTTCATAAATGCCCATGTAGGTTTATGTGAAATAAAATATTATGATTTTGATTTTTTGATTTTGAAGTGTAGTAGTAGTCATGAAAATTAACAACTTTTACCACGGAACTAACCCTGAAATATGAAAAAAAATCAGCTGTCTCGTACACATTTTGATTGCGTAGGTTTTGCACTTTATTTTCTTCAGCTGATTTTCTTTTTCATACTTCAGGGTTAGTTCCATGGTGAAAATTGTTCATTTTCATGAGTACTACACTCCGGTAAAGTATCTCCCTCGTTTAACCTAACATCCTGTATACTGGGACATCCATGGTGGAGCAACCTAGTCGCGCTGCCAAAAAATAAATGGTTGGTTGCGCTTGGTGAGATACTAACCACAAAGCTGGATGTGTTGCGTCACCGCGGTGTTCCGGGGTAATAATTACAGATTTTAAAGAATCCTGAAACTGAAATAGTCGAGCTAGCATAACCTCAATATAGCCGAAACACGAAAATCATTTCTAATCACGCCCAACCATTGGAATAGCAAATGATTTCAGTTTCGAATTAAAGCCTATCACTTGAAACCATAGTGCTGTCATTGATAATTACACTGGGTCGGATCCGCGCCGGCTCATGTTGCGGCCGGCATCGATGTGGAAATCGCGTTATGGTCTGATAATAGTGATGTGCTTTCGCAGAATAATATTTTTTTAAATTAATTTTCAACAGAATAATGCTTCTTAGTCTGGTTTTGTAATTATGGTATTGTAAGTTGAATTTCAAGAGTTAAAAAAAATGTATTTCTCGTCTCCGAAGTGAAAACCGGCATATTATACATACTCAACCTATTGACTGCTGCGCAGCATGTCGCGGGTTCGATTCCCGCACGGAACAAATATTTGTACGACCTACAAGTATTTGTTCCGAGTCTGGGTGTTTTTCTATCTATAATATGTATGTATTTACAAAAAAAAAAATGTATATAAGTAGTTTATCAGCCATCTCGTTGCCATAACACAAGCATTAGGTTGCTTAGCTTGGGACTAGATGGCGTTGTGTGAAATGTCCAAGGATATTTATTTATTTATTTATTTAATGTTCCCCCAGCTGTGTTAAGAAGTAGGCCGCATTCCACCATGAGGGCCTAGTTCGGGTTGGTAACATGCGTCAAATGGCATAACTACCAAAAATGCAAATTAATGGAGAGCCAAAAGTAGAACCAATCTCAACACAAATCGCAACAGAAAATTACCTACAAATAAAGTGCATTTCAACTATATCTACCAAACTACCAATGAATGCATCAAAAACCAAAAATCCCGCTCACTTTTCCCTCCGCTTCCCATCCCTACCGTTTAATAACGTAGGCCACGCTTTGACGTGTCATGGGGATGCAGCCGCTGCAGCGCTGCAATCCAATCCATCTGCCACTTATTACCTCGATTGATGCGCGCTCGGAGGTATGCGATATGAGCACTTCTGTGGCCATAATATTGAACTACGCGTCCGTAAATATGACTGGAATTATGGTTGGATTTTTTAATAGGTAGATATACAAAGATAGATATACAAATATGGAGGAGCTCGTGGCTAAGTAATAACAGCCGCACGGGTCGATCCATCAGGTTAAGCTACGCTTTCTGGGGTTGGTCAGTGGATGGGTGACCATCTTTACATACCGAGACTCCTCCGTGCCTCGGAAAGCACGTTAAGCCGTTGGTCCCGGCTGTCATTCGTGGATCTTTGACAGTCGTTACGGGTAGTCAGAAGCCCGAAAGTCTGACAACCAGTCTTACCAAGAGGTATCGTATTACCCAGTTACTGGGTTGTGGAGGTCAGATAGGCAGTCGCTCCATGTAAAATACTGGTATTCAGCTGCATCCGGTTAGACTGGAAGCCAACCCCAACATAGTTGGGAAAAGGCTAGGCAGATTGAGATATACAAATATGGTTGATATTTATCATCGTGATATTTAGTAGGTTGTTATTGTGTGCGTTATCTAACTTAAAATGTGATTCAACTAAGAATAGGAACGTCAATGACCTCTAACTGTCAGCTGAAACTAGAAATCTAAGGCTTGCAAAGTTTTGTAGTGTTATCCTAAACATTTTAATTCTGTTTTTGGAATTTGTTTTTTGTTAAAATATGTCACTCACTGACTTTGCAAATGTATAAACGAGGTAGTTTTGCGAAATCCTCACAATATGGCGCAAGGCCATTCCTATTCTTAGTTGAAATGCATTGCACACATTAATAATTAAGACACGAAATTTTTATTATTACAATTCATAAAAATTTGGCAGCCTTCTGTAGGTATCTTTTAAAATCTGAATTAACGATGGGTGAGACCGCAGGGCACAGTTAGTAGAACTATAAAACAGAATAAAGGCTCTTACAGACAGAGGCGATACCGCGTCGGCGACGCGATATTGCGATATTATATCCTTAGAACAATATTGCGTCGCGACGCGATATCGCCTCTGTCTGTAAGAGCCTTAATCCGTCCCATTCTCAGCGTTTTATGATAAAAGTACTAAAAAATCCTTTGAAGCAACGCTAGAGCAATTACTTTAATTTTACATCGTCGCTTATAAAAAAATACTACATTACCATTAAAACTCTAATGGATGGCAGTGAATTTTTAATTATAATAAAAATCTCGACCACGAGAAGGTAACGATAGTTATAATAAAAATACTCGGCAAAGTTGCTTTTAATAATAACCATATCTAAGTAAGTTTGCCAAGTTAATAACAATTAGCAGGATGAGTACGTTTTCATTAAGTTGAGAAATTCTTAAAATTGTGCTACTAAAGAGTGTGTATTTACTTAAACATCTAAAGTATCTGATGTAGACTGCGGTGCATGTACTGAGGGGTGAAACTTACTGTCCTGACTCCTAAGTCACAGGAACTTACACCTAGTTTAGGAGTCAGAGTATTTAAATATTGAACTTTGTATTAAGCCTTAATAAGTGTTAGTCATTATCATAAGGATATTGCTATGAGCTTTTGGTGAAATAAAATAATTTAAACTTTGCCAGACAAGCCAAGATGGTGGGAGGTATTGTTGCCGGTTGATTTTTGCACCATAAGGTGCGTGGTCGCTCACGGCACGGTCGAGGCGTGGCCTTTATGTAGAGTCGAGGTGCGGGCGGCTATGCTTCCTTGCCACATTTCAGTTAAATTTTTCAAATTTCAATAAATAAAATGACAAAATGGGGGTGGATTCGTGACGCGGTCGGGCACAGCCACCCCGCTACGTCCCTACCTCGACCCCGCACCGCCTCCACCTCACCCGTGCCGCGACTGGGCACTGGATGCGGCGCGCTGCTTGTGCGCCCGCGCCTTGCCGCCGCCGCCGCCGGCGCCGCGCCGCCTCGACTCTAGTTTGTGTGAGCGACGTGCCTTAAGGCGACGCTATCTGACTTTTGATGATTTTAAACTGAAGATCACGTCTAAACGAGTAGTGTTAATGATTTAGAAAAAATATATGTTTAATTAGAACATTTTCTTAATAACTTAATATGTGAATATTTTAGATGATGTTTATATTAAATAGTGTAATTAATTTGTAAAGTTATGTCTAACGCAGATAAAAAACTGAGAATCACGCAAAACTTGTCAGGCGTATTTCTATGAAACTTTCACCATTTTAAAGGTAATTTAATTATTTATTTTTTAGTGTACGTGTTTTATTAAAATTCCTTTTGTTTTATGTATAATAAATTAATAATGCGTCTAATTTGGGACAGCGCTCCTTGATGAGCGAGTCCTATTAATGGCTCGACGTACGACGCGTTGCGTGAGCTCAGCACAGAACGCGCAAGCTAACCACTCAAGGTCATTGGCCACAAAGGCGTATAGTCCCGCCTTAAGCATTAAAAGAACTTACTGGTTGCTTTTAATATATAGGTCACCTTATTGCTAAACATGCATCGTTCTAGAAAAGTTTTTTGTTTCATGTATTACCTGAAGAAACATTTTCAGGGCAGACTCTAAAAATGTCAAGCTTTACTTAACAGCTTTACATGAAAGATACATTCAAGACGAAATGTCACAAAAGAAATCTGAAACCCACTACAGACAAATATATGAATTTTCGAAGCCCCACTCGGCAGAAAACCCTCATACCCGACGGTATTTTTCTTTTTGACGTCACTATTTGGACCACCCCGTATATAACTACAGTAGGTACAACAGTGATAATTACGGTTCTTAATTAACATAGTTTTCCAACTACCTACATAACTGCATGCAACAATAATTACCGTTTGTTTTTATCACCCGCGGACAATGGCCGCTGAAGGCTCGTTTTAAAAATTCACAGTTACAAAAAAAGGAAGCGAATATACATGAAAGTTTTAACATTTCCATCCAATTCGATGCATGTGATTGTAAATTGGAGGTAAATCGATAATAACACGGGCTTTCAGTTAACAATTATCCAGTATGTGCGTTCCTAACTATTGCACTAAGGGCTGCCCCATCAGTAACCCGGCCGATGTATCTACAGCTTAGATAAAAATAAAAATAAATATTATTAAAAGCTAAATTGATAAAAATAAATTAAATTATTTAATTATATCAATTATTAGCCAAAAAAATCAAAAGTAGCCGAAAGCCATACCGGGGTTGACTGCGATGAATGTAGCCTATTACCTCGTACATCAGTCGCTTATCGGCTACTTGACCTAAAAAAAATGTAACTCAAACTGTGTGTGTGTGTGTAATGATAGAAGTTAGACCGCCCAACATCCTAATTTTATCAATCGGTTTCATTTTGACAGTTCAACCACATTCATTGCGTTATTTACGTTTATGAGCAGACAAATTTTTCGAACTTATGACGCACCGGATTAGCAATTTGCCACAAAATTATTCAGATTTCGATTGATAGTGCGTTACGTAATTAGGGTGCTGGGGCCGTTTAGAGAAGTGTTAAAGCTATCATTGCTTCATTGGGAACGCAATGAAGCCAAATAAAACACCGGACAAAATAATAAAGAGCATCGTTTGCCAACCCTAGTCCTATCGGCACATTTATCAATTTTTAGTTAGCAACCGGTGTAAAAATGATATATGATTGAATTGCAGTTTAGTTTCGAATATCTGCGAATTGATTGCTGTTTTGTTTATTTTGGAAAAATACGATATAACACGATGATAGTAGATATTTTGTTGATATTGAACGAGTTAGTGATGTCAGTGTGATCTAAACAGTACCTATTAGTACCTGTGATGAATATTGACATTAATAGTACATTTTTAACCGACTTTTAAAAAAGGAGGAGGTTCTCAATTCGGATGTATGTCAAAATCCAGTTCTGATGATGGGATCCTGGAGAAATCGAAGGAACTCTTCAAATATTGTAGTCACACGTATAGCGATTTGGGTATTTTTTTTATGGTAGCTCGTGCATTTGATCTCGGAAAGCATCACTTGGTGAAGTGGAACTGATGATGAAGACCACAGATGGCTACCGGAACTACGGTACTCAATTATAAATATTTCACGGGTTGCAATTCGATTACTTGACATTAGACTATTGTAACTTATACAAATTATAAACAGACCCACTAAAAAGCGAGAAATAAAAACTTTTTAACAAAAAAAAAAACCGACTTCCAAAAATCACTACAAAATGAAAAATAACTTTGATTTCGGAAGTCGGTGGCAAAAAAAAGAAAGTAAATAAAAAACGAAAGACACCGACTTCCGAAATCAAAGTTATTTTTCATTTTGTAGTGATTTTTGGAAGTCGGTTTTTTTTTTTTGTTAAAAAGTTTTGTACAATAACGGCGATTTCTTAGTGATAGAAACAGCTTTATATTAAGGTCCCATTAAAATAGATGGACAAATTTTCACAGTGTGTTCTACCCATGAATATGAACAACTTTCACTATGGGACTAACTCTGAAATCGCGAAAAAAAATCATCTCTTCAGTACATTTATCTTCACCAAACTCGTCAAAATGTAGAGAGCAGATGATTTTTTTATGCAATTTCAGGTTTTGGTCCCATAGTAAAAGTTGTTCATATTCATGGGTAGAAATGGTGTGAAAATTTGTCCATTTATTTTATTGGGACCTTATATACCTACTTCAAAAACGATAAGTAAAGAAAGAAGAAAGAAATACATTTTATTTAGCACAGACTAATTATGAGGCACACAAAATAATATATAGTAATAAGTACATAGGTCGAGGAGCTCGTGGCTAAAGTAATAACAGCCGCACGGGTCGATCCGCCAGTTTAAGCTACGCTTGCCGGGGTTGGTCAGTGGATGGGTGACCATCTTTACATAACGAGATTCCTCCGTGCCTCGGAAAGCACGTTAAGCCGTTGGTCCCGGCTATTATTCGTGAATCTTTGACAGTCGTTACGGGTCGTCAGAAACCCGAAAGTCTGACAACCAGTCTTACCAAGGGGTATCGTATTACCCAGTAACTGGGTTGTGGAGGTCAGATACGCAGTCGCTCCATGTAAAATACTGGTATTCAGCTGCATCCGGTTAGACTGGAAGCCGACCCCAACATAGTTGGGAAAAGGCTAGGCAGATTAAATAAGTACATAGGTAAGTACTTATAAAAACATTTTTAAAAGGCAAATACTAAAATATGCTACGGTTGGTAAGCAAATCGATCCGGTTAACCCAATGATTTGGGTTTAAAAGGATATTTAAAATATTCTTTAGAAAAATGTCTAATAAAGTCAAATTTCGAGCCAAAAGCAATTTGCATAACCCTTCGGGAACTTAGGCGTGAATTTATGTATTACAAGTATTTATTACTCATCCTTGGCAGCAAGCAATATGCACCAAATTTTATTTATTCGCATTTGCGTTAATGTACACTAAGGCGAAAAGTAGGGGAATCTTACACCCATTGTTATAAATTATTAAGGGCGTATATTTAAAGAGCAATTTTCCTCAAAATATCAAACAACAATTTAGAGGTAAACAAGCCTCATATTTTGTGTGAAGAGATTGTGTTTTAATTGTGATTTGTGATATGATAATTCTGGAGGATGAAATTGTAAACACAAGCAGCAATGTAGGTACTGAGATATTTAGACATAAGTCCTATTGTTTTAAGAGGTGACCCAAGAATAACCCACCAATTTGTATGTATTATTAAAAATGAAGTCCGTAATAAACCCCCGTAACCCGGATTACCAGTTAACCTGTTCCTTGAGCCCAACCCTACGGTCACACAGGTCGGGACCGTAGGGTTGAAATTATTAATTCCCAGCTGAACTAAGAACCCCTGTCAATTTTAACTGACTTCAATGAAAAAGGAGGTAAGAAATTCGACATTTATGTATGTATATTGGAACTACAATATTTTCACTGATAATCTATTAGGGCTTCCCCAAACAAATATACAAAATTTTATAGGTTTATGTATGTTTGTCCACGCATTTCTCCGAAATTATTATTTGAATCGTGACCATTACTTTTTTATTTGCTTAAATTTACTTCAACTTAGGAAACAGTGCAAGTTTCGTCAGAATCGGTCCGCAGTTTTCAAGATATGGACTAATTCGTGTAAGTGTGACGGCTTGGCTTATTGATACGAGCTACGGGTGTGGTGACAAACGGAAAACATTTCAAAACCTTGGTTAAATTCTAATGCAATATTTACAACAAAACTATTAACTACTTCTTGCAAACAAAATATTACAGCTTTTACTTAAAACTAAAAATTACAAAATAAAAAAAAAATTCAAATATCGAGTAAAACCTTTCCTCTTAAATGTAAGTATTTATATATAGTGTCTATATTATGTCAATTTTTATTTGTCGTTATACGTATAGGTAATATTTAATATTTTAGTTTAAAACTTCGCATATTCATAATATATTTGTCTCTTCTTATTCTCACTCATAGCCTACATTTTTTTTTCATTTCTCCTTTCGCATACTCGTATACTTTGCAAGTATACGAATATATATTCTTGATTTTCGTTTCACCCTTCTGAAAAACAAAAGAATGCTAATAGATCTCACCAGTTCACGGAATTAATTAACAAGTTGTTAAGTGATTGCAATCAAAAGCGTTTGAAGCGATTCATCAAAAAGATATCATCTTGTTTTGAATATAAGTAAACGCGGAGATATTGTACAAATTAGGACATCTTTCGGAGTCTTTGGAGCCATTGACTTTTAATTAGTTGTTTATCATTTTGGAGGATCGTAATTTTGCTTTACTTGTTGTATGAGTGTGTTTTGAAAGGAGCAGTATTTCACTGTGGTTTACTTGGTTCATCCAAAAAGACTTTTTAAGTCATTTTATGATTTAAAATAAACACTCGTTTTCTTTGAGGTTACCATGCTAACGCATGTACTAAACCGTGAATCTTTCTCTTTACACAGTTATTGGCTATCAAACTTAAATAACGTAGAGTAGTTACATTATTTAAAAGAGCGAGTCGGACTGGCGCACTGAGGGTTCCGTTCCGATTTCTGAAAAAGTGTGCTATTTAGAGACATTTTCCTGTAATCTTTACATAAACTTCTATCACATTTTGATTGATGATTTTTCTCTTTGCAAACTTTGGAGATAAGGGGGGAACGGTAATTTTTTTTACATTTTTCATCAAAACCCGAAAACTATGCGGCCCAAAAAAAAAAAAAAAGAATGTTTAATAATGTGCAAATAGCGTTCTTTCATTATGATACCCCTAGCAGCCCCACTTCGATTTTTTAAGACCACCTTTCAGTCCCTGTTGCTAAAAAAACATATTTATTTTTATTTCTTTCTTATTTGCAAAATAGTTGGGCAAATGTCATCTAAAACTGTTCCAAATTTCAAGTTGATAGCATTAGTAGTTCTTGAGATATCCAGCTATGACAGACAGACAGACAGACGTATGAATAAATAATCCACCTCCAGTTCGCAGGTATGCATTTCCTGCTTCAAACTCAGTTACCCGTTGGTCAGTGTTTAATATTTAGCATGGAAACATTCGGCACCCGGCGGGAGACGAGGTGGCTCAATTCGTCCGATACGCAGTTACTACCAAATTGTATTAGCGAGTTTGTGCACCCATTTCACGGTACTGTCTGGTAACGGGTGTGTTCGATGTATGGTTTGAGCATTCGGTACTGTGTGGAAATTATTGTTCTAATTTATTCATCGTTGAAAGAAGGCTGCGAAGGGCAACAATGTCATGATAATGTCTTCATATTTAAAAAAACCGGTCAAGAGCGAGAGGGTTCCGTTCCGATTTCTGAAAAAGTGTCCTATTTAGAGACATCGTTTTATTTTTCCTGTAATCTTTACATAAACATCTATCACATAGAATAATTTCAGATTTTTCTCTTTGCAAACTTCGGAGATAAGGGGGGGGGAGGGTATTTTTTTTTACATTTTTCATCAAAAGTCGAAAACTATGCGGCCTAAAAAAAATAAAAAATGTTTGAGAATGTGTAAATAGCGCTCTTTCATATGATACCCCACATGCCCTAGTAGTCCAACTTTGAATTTTTAAGACCCTCTTTCAGTCCCTGTTGCAAAAAAAATACATATATTTTTATTTCTTTCTTATTTGCAAAATAGTTGTGTAAACGTCATCTAAATTTCAAGTCGATAGCATTAGTAGTTCTTGAGATATCCAGCTGTGACAGACAGACAGACAGACGGAGTCACACAATAAGGGTTCCTTTTTTACCTTTTTAGGGTACGGAACCCTAAAAAGTTACACTAGTGGCGAAATGTAGTGCAATATACAGATCTGTCTGCTCACTCCTTTGGGGGAATACAAGCGTAATGTAATGTTACTAATAATGTCCTCCATGAGTTGTCCTTTTGTACTGACATTAGTAAAATTAAATTAAAAAGAGAAATACTGTAATGGTTTGAAAGCTTGAAAGTCATTTAAAATTAAGATTTATCTTATTTATTTAAAGGCATTCAAAAACAATATTGAAATAAGTATGAGCTTAAAAAAGTTAATTTGATAACACCCACACAGTAATTTATTATTCAATATCAGATATCGCTTACTTCGATAATTTTAAGTATTTCTTTAAAAATTTACGCTTAAAATTAATTTTTCCCACAAAAAGCGAACCGCGTTAAATAATGATCAGATGAAAAGGAATCTTGGAAGCAATAATTCAGGTATAAAAATACCGAAGCAATCTTGTATCAGATTAAAATAATTTCATAAATCAGATCTCATCCAAAATGAAAGAAAATTTATGATCATATTCTTTTTACAAAGTAATATGATACTCTACGTTATTGGTTTAATAAGATAAAATCAAGGCTTTAATCGCGGTTAGTAACATTGTTTAATGTTTTTATCGGTTCTGAGGATAAAGCTATTAAAATATTTGATTGAATAGTTGGTTAAACCATTAATATTAAGATTGTAAAAAGATATTTTAAGTGATTAGGGAATAATATCTGAACACTTTTGAAGAATGAACAATCAATCGCAATAATGTCACACATTTATTGTCGCGTCGCAACTTTATTTACCAACATCTGGATAAAATGGATAAGTGCTGTGCTTAATCCTACCTGCCGATAATTTGCTATTTAATAATTATATAACATAGCTCTATCGTATAAAATAAAGCGTGCAATGCTATCACATTTACGCGATGTCACACATCAGACTTATTAGTCTGTCAGGTCACGTGTGCAGTGTCGCGTCGCAACTATCTGCCGCTCGACTATCGCGCTCAACTTTGTCTACCGACACACCTATGCGTGCCTGTTAGCTCTACGACAACTTATTTATATGTGGGTACGTGACTGCGATCGTCCTTTTTTTGTCGACTTGAATCGGCTGTCACAATCAAAAAACATCAATTCATAATAGTTATTTATGCAACTGACGTATAATAAGGGTTATTAAAACACGAATGTGGGTTTATCACATGAGTGTTTTAATACCTAATTATGTACAGTTGCGTACAAGACTTTATCTACATCCATGTTATGAATCCTCTATAAAAGGTTCTGAAACAGTTTTTTGCAATACTAATACTCGTATCGAACATGGCGGCCGGCGTCATAGTATACGACGTGAATTCGAATAAGTTCTTTTTTTAAATTAGGGCGCTGTTGTAGTGAAACGCGCGTGCATTACAATGTTCTTTTTTAGAAAACGAGTTGCATTATGAAATTCAGTACAACATTAAAACACCCGTTTGGATGCTATTATGGTTACCATGGTTACTATGACACTGGCTGTTTTAATGTTGGCAATAAGCTAACTGTTTCAGAAACTTTTATAGAGACTAGCTTTTGCCCGCGGCTTCGCCCGCGTGGATGTCGGAAAATATCCCATGGGAACGTACATGTGGAAAACATAGGGCCGTCCGATATAACTGCACGGAAAAAAAGGATTTCTTCTGCGAAGAATATCAATATTCTCAGAAAAATTGTTTCAGTCCAAGTAAATATTTTCTTAACTTAAGTAAATGTACTCAGTCGAAGAAAACCCGTTTACTCAAATTAAGAATAATAAATACTTGGTTTTAATTCTTGACTTGAGCAAATATTTTTGATTCAAGACTATTACAATCTTAATTGAAGAAAATATCTAGTTTTTACTGAAGACTTTAAAAACTTTTCAAAACAAGATAATGGTGTTTTCATTCAAGAATATATTATATTTACTTTAAAACAGTTACATTATTTTTGACCTAAGATATACATTTTCTTAATCTAAAAAACTTTTACTCAATATAAGAATATGATACTCTTATTCATTTAAATTATTGTTTCTTGATTCAAGAATAGAAAGGTGGGTAATCTAAACCAATGTTTTTTTATTGTTAGTTTTGGTTGAAGAAGTTCAAATTACTTCCATTATGAGTTTAAAAAATCTAGTTGTAATATACTTAATTTAAGAATATATTATTAATCGAAGAATAAATTAGTCTCATTTCAAGAATACTTTTATTTTAACTGGAAAATATTGACTTACTTGAAACCAACACTTTTTTCTTGTACCAATAAGGTGTATTTTCTTGATTCAAAGATTTCGCTTATTTTTGACTCAAGAAGCACTTTATTCTTAGTTCACGAGTTTCTACATCTTCTTCTAAAATGTTATTTGTTTCCTTACAAGAACTCAAAATTCTTCAATACAAAACAATATTGATTTGCATGTCAAGAATAATGTATTTTCGGTTGAAGAAGTTCAGATTCCTTCCATTAAGAATTTAAAAAATGTAGTTGTATATACTTACCTTAAGAATATATTATTAATCGAAGAATAAATTAATCTCATTTCAAGAATACTTTTATTTTAACTGGAAAATATTGACTTATTTGAAACCAACACTTTTTTTCTTGTACCAATAAGGTGTATTTTCTTGATTCAAAGATTTCGCTTATTTTTGACTCAAGAAGCACTTTATTCTTAGTTCAAGAGTTTCTACATCTTCTTCTAAAATGTTATTTGTTTTCTTACAAGAACTCAAAATTCTTCAATACAAAACAATATTGATTTGCATGTCAAGAATAATGTATTTTCGGTTGAAGAAGTTCAGATTCCTTCCATTAAGAATTTAAAAAATGTAGTTGTATATACTTAACTTAAGAATATATTATTAATCGAAGAATAAATTAATCTCATTTCAAGAATACTTTTATTTTAACTGGAAAATATTGACTTATTTGAAACCAACACTTTTTTTCTTGTACCAATAAGGTGTATTTTCTTGATTCAAAGATTTCGCTTATTTTTGACTCAAGAAGCACTTTATTCTTAGTTCAAGAGTTTCTACATCTTCTTCTAAAATGTTATTTGTTTTCTTACAAGAACTCAAAATTCTTCAATTTAAAACAATATTGATTTGCATGTCAAGAATAATGTATTTTCGGTTGAAGAAGTTCAGATTCCTTCCATTAAGAATTTAAAAAATGTAGTTAATATATTATTAATTGAAGAATACATTAATCTCATTTCAAGAATACTTTTAACTGGAAAATATTGACTTAGTTGAAACCAAGCCTTTTTGGTTATAGGTACTAATAAGATGTATGTGGGATTGTATGGCAAAATAAGCGACCAGAATCCTTGTAAATACTGCTTGATAAATACTCCAATAAATAAATAATAAATACTTTCTCACTCGCACATATATTTCTCACATCCTTTCATCCGTTAATTTTATCGAATTCTGTGCAGTTTTGTGAATTTTAAAATCAACCCCTATTCTACCCCTTAGGGGATGAATTTTCAAAAATCCTGAACCGCATATTTCTTTATTTCCTACCAAAAGAATTGAATTTTCATGTCCCTAACTTAAGAAATGGTGGGTTTCCCACACAAACTTTCATTCCATATATAAAATAAAAAAAGTAGCCTATGTCCTTCCCCAGGATATCATCTATAGTCTTGCCAAATTTTATCGAAATCCGTTCAATGGTTTAGGCGTGAAAAGGTAACAGACAGACAGACAGTTACTTTCGAATTTATAATATTAGTATGGATGCGCTCACTCATCACAGATTGCGCAAACTATGTGCAAGGAAAGAAAAATCTTTTTGCCAACGCGATCGAAGCCACGGGCAAAAGCTAGTAGTTAATAATACAAGGTACTCAAGGGTGGTTATAGTGGATTGAGTACCTTGTATTATTAACTATACAAGGTACTCCATCCACTATAACCACCCAAAGCCATAGCCCAATATGTTTTGTTTCCATGTTCTGCAATAGTCCTGCATCATCCAGGGGTTATCCTTGGGTGCACTTGCATAGGGCATACAGGAATAATCGTCGGTTAGTGCCTTCTCATAATGTAAAATGGTCTAAGGGGCCTCTGCAAGTTGGCTTCGACCCCTCGTACGCCTTCCAAAGGTCCGGGACCCAAGGGTCTCGTGATATGTCAAGGAATAATAAATCATTTATTTGCATAAAACATAGTAGGTATACAATGGTGTTAAATATTAATAAAAAGGCATAAACAGGTACAGCTAGGACAAAAAAATAGCATAGCATAGCATGCAAAATCTTTGGGTTTTTGAAAATGTGACCCTTCTATGGCATCAACATTTTTTATCCATAAATTCTTTTATACTTTATAAGTTACACTCATTTAACCACTCGTTGTTAACTAACCAGGTACCTACTTACCCACATCATGTTCACAATAACTACCTACTAAGCTAGCGATTTAACCGTTAATTAACCTTATCTAGATAGAAACCTATAGTATTTACTAGCGCCTCTACCCGGCTTCGCCCGTTTTTTTGGTAGGTACGAAGATCGACAATTGTTTTTTTCGACCTCCCCGGAGTTCATCGTGATAAGTCTTTTAGTATGGCTAGGTAGGTAAAGTACCCGTCACGAGAAGCTATAAATTATGTAAGCAAACATCTTTTACTAAGTAAACATTTTATACTGCGAGATAATAATAAATTGACCATATTCAATCGACATGAAAGATAGACGGGTTATATGAAAGTAACAACCTATTTAATTTAGTCGGATCATATTTTAACGACGCAAAGCGCTATCGTTTGTGTTTTTTGGTACCGGAACGCGTCCGTCGCAGGGATTGTAAACTATCGGGACGCCATTTTGAAATAAACGCGTCATTCGAGTTTCGAATGCGTTTTGTTGGTCCAAATTTTGTGAACTCCTGAACACTTGTTTACAAAATTTATAGCTTCTCATGACGGTTACTTTAGGTACCTATACCTATTTACGCATAATGAATATAAGTAGGTAAGCTAATCAACATTATAAACCTTCCTCTTGAATAGGTAATCAATAATCATGGAGTAGGTAGTTACGGAGAAAAACGTGAACAGACAGCCGCGGCAGGGTAGGCACACTTTGCCTTTGGTACTTTTTACTTAGGTAGGTATTTTCTCTAAAACTAAAAGACCTAGGTAGGACTGAACTGTAACCTGAAGGTACCTATAAAACAACTTTGGATAGGTAAGTAGGTACCTATGATCTTAAAACCAAGACTTTTTGTCTTAACACAAGAAGACACTTTTTTGGAAATCCTTTTCATTTTGCTCAGACGTTACCTATGATTTTAAAACCAAGACTTTTTGTCTTAATACAAGAAGACACATTTTTAGAAATTCTTTTCATTTTGCTCAGACGCAGTGCTGCAAGCAGCAAAAAAAAAATATTTTCACAAAAAAAAAATCGAGTTGCTTTTTTTGTCAAAACCAAGTTTATATTTTTTTCCTTACAAGAAAAACAATAGGCAGGGAAATAGAAAAGTTTAGCGTAGTTTATTTTACTTCTCTAAAAACTGTTTACACATAGCAATGAAAAATACCTCGAATTTGGGAAACTAGGTAAGCTTCCAAAAGTTGAAAACCCAATGAAAATCTGTTCCGTAGTTTTCGAGTGTACCTACTCGTATAATATCCACATTTTTTTGTTGATTGGAGTAAATTTTAAATAATCTGCCTTAGTTCCTTTTACATTTTTGTATTTTTATATTTTATATAACAGTTAAGACTCGCTGTTACACTATTATTAAAATAATATTGAACAGGCTCCATGGCGTTAACGGGCGAAGCCGCGAGCAAAAGCTACTGTAAAATAAAAAGAGAAGTCCTGACTGACTCTCATCAATGCCCAGCCCAAACCCTTGAACCTAGAAACTTGGAATTTTGCACAGAGGTTCCATAGATAATGTAGACAAGGAATAAGGAAGCATTTCCCGGTAGCACGTTCCCGTGGGATACCTATTTTCCGACATCCGCGAAGTTAAATAAAAGAAACAAATTAAAATTAACTATACCCCATTCACAAGAAGACATTTAAAGAAACCTTTTTTATAGTCCGTTCAACCGATTTTGATTTCTATTGCGTTGGTGATATGACAAATGGCAGCTGCAGTAACAGACTGTAAAAAGTTATCTTTGAATATCTAATCGTAATGTAAACGGAGTCTAGTTAAGTTTGTTTTTGACATAAATTATTTTCAACTACGGGACCTTGTGCGTGGTCCGACACGCACTGGGCCGGTTTTTATTAACTCTTAAAATATCGATTGCAACCATGTGTGCAGATAACAATAAAATTTCTGTTGTCTGCTAATTGCCGCGCGACGGGTAATATGATAAAGCAAAAAATTCGTGTCTAATATTTTTTTACTATTTGACTGACGGACTAAATAGACGTGTTTGGTGTAAAATTGGCTCACGGGTATTTTACTCTTATTTTCTTAATAACTTGTTTTATCGAATAAGCTAATAAAAAGCGGATGTCCGTTTTTCGAGGCAAAAACAATACTGTGGGATGGCAACACTGTTAAAATATTCTGCGCGCCACGCAACCAATCAGAGGCCACAATTCATCGGAAGATAAAAATAAACAGCCAATAATGAGCAAGCGTGGCACAAGTTCTTCAACTGCTGCGCCCGACAACGACAATCCCATTTCGTTTCATATCGTTTGTGCCGTTGTGCGTCTACTCATGGTCGACTCCCTTAGCTCAGCTTAAATTAAATATAAAGGACTGGACTGTTAAGACTACTGACTGGGCTGGCCTTAAACCTTTGCTGATTTGCATTATTGTAAAAAAAAAATTCAGAATTAGAATTAGAAACGTGTCAATTATTAAAAAGCTGGGGCATCGAAGAACCAATAATTCAAAATTTTACAGGTAAGTACCTCTAGTCTGTACACTAGACACTGCTAAGCTTTTTATTTATTTGATGTATTTGTATGTAGATATTCAGCTAATAGGTACATATCTCGATGGATGTAGGCATAAAGACCTAGTCTTAATTCTAAGTAAGCACCTCTCCGATAATGTTAATTACTGAATTCAACTATTTAATCGCATTTAACCAATTAGAATCATGGTAGAATAGCTCGTGCCTACCCTACATACCTGCGCCTACGTGACTAGGGAAGCTTAGAAAATTATGTTACTATAAGTACCTACCTAATTATGTCCGTATTTCTAGCTCGCTCACGAATTTATACCTACTATGTATTTATACCTACCTACCTACTACGACACGACACGTCGCGGTGTCTAACCAATTATTTGTTAATTTGATAATAATTATTGATAGGTAGGTATATTATGTAGTAGGACAATTACCCGAAACAATTTTAATTCTGTTCTCTTGATTCAAGACTAAAATTCTTGGTACTTATTTATTATTTTCAGACAATGGCATTGATTTAAGTCATTTTAAAGACTTAACAAATGAGTTATTAAAAGAGCTGAGCCCAAAAATTTCCACGCGCATATTTCTGAAAAACAAAATTGACGAATATTTAACAGCAGAGGTTTGCATATCTTTATTATACCTATGTAGATTTACTAGTAAATAATATTTTGCAGGATGTTACTTAAGTAAAATAACAAAAATAAAGCAGTGCTGACACGGCTTAAATTTTATACAATAACTCGCTGCGCCCTGCGGTTCCATCCATGTGAATAATGATGAAAATTGGTGATGATGATGACAGAAAGTACCCTATGTCCTTCCTCAGGGTTCAAGCTATCTTCATTCAAATTTCATTAAAACCCATTGAGCCGTTCAGCCGTAAAAAGCTACAGAGAGATAGAGATACTTTCGCTTTTATAATATTAGTCTGGATTTCTGATGGCTTTTTCATGGTACAGTTTTAATCCATTAAAGCCATATTATGCTAAAGTAGGTATTGAATTATTTCTCATTTCAGAATAAAACATCAACGGTCACTTCTGTGCCCAGTTGTTCTCAAAACACAGAAACAGAAATCAATTACATCAGTGAACTGGAATCAGATTTCGAAGAAAATAATATTCTTGAAATGATAGGATGTCGGCCAGCATTTCCCGAATTTGACTTCAGAACATTACTTACCACATCACCTTCTGGAAGTAGCATACTCAAATATTATGAAACAAATAAACAACTGACAGTCAAACATAGAAATACACTCACAGACATTATCTGCAGACGTATTTTTACACGTGTTGTAAATCAGTAAGTACCTATTAATTTAGTTTTTACTTTGTATTACCACGTACATTATTGCTCTTTCACTCACATTAACTTATTTTCAGATTCAATTAGACTTTGATGCAATACATCCAGGAAGAGCGAATAAATTCTACATAAATTGGAATGAATTTATCAAAAAGATAATAGAAATAGAAAAAAACAAATACTAACGAAGAAGTGGGGGCCTTGATCGAGTATATTAATGCATTAGATGACAATGGTTGGTACAAAATAGTAATTTAGTTATATGATGCCATTTTTATTTTAGAAATGAGGCTAAATAATATACAAGTTTTTATTGAGGGCCTTGATATGCTTGCTCCTTGATATTTTCTGACAGAATAAATGTGAGAATTATGTACTTACTTATACTATTTATGTTAATGTTAATAGGTAAAGTTTATTTTATTCTAGATAAAAAACTTCCATCACAAATAAAATTGCTTTGCAATTTGGTGCCACCGAAAGGACGCCTAAACAGGAGGCAAAAATTTTCAACTACCGAGTGTGTAGAAAGCTTCATTGTAAATGTCAAGGTAATTACACCAACATTACTTTACATTAAATCCATACTTTAATTGACTGACTGAGATTAGTTCTCATCAACTAAGGTTGCTGAAACTGTGTCTTAAAATGTTTATCCCACGTCACCTGTAACTTGCGAACCCAAAAAATTGCAAAAATTCAAAGTGAGACCATCGAGTCAGGAGTGCAAACCTTTTTTTAGACAGCATTGTTTTTTTTTAGTTTCATTATACATATCTGACTGATTTAATTTAAAAAAATTGAAACTTAACATTATTTTTCTTTTTTTAGTCACCTGGCGATATACAATCAAAAATTGACGAAGTTTCTACGGATGCATATGGGAAAAAAAACGATACAGCCGTATATAATAGATGTTGGTGGAACATATTATCTTATTATAGATAAGGTCAGGTATGTTTTCCAAACGGCCTTTAAGGCCTTTGACACACTATTCAAGTGTTATCACGCACTCCATGTGTCTTATCCGAAACCTGGATACCACCTGTATTTACTTATACAAATATGTAAGTTAAGTTCATACACTAAATATTATTTTGTTACTCTTTAGTTTAAAAGCTTGCTTTTAAAAATAAGTAAGTTAATTTTATTTATTTCTATACTTAACCTTTTCGATAAATTAATTCTAAAGTATATGTATATAATTTATTCGCTCTTCCTGGATGCATTGCATGCAGCTATACTATCGTCCATTCAAATTTAGTTATTGTGTACCTACGTGTAAGAGTGACTAAAAAGTGTATTGTGTTTGTGTCAGTTGTGTGCATGTGATTTTATTTGGCGTCATCATGGCAAATACTGTGGACCCTAAAGGGGTGGTAATTTTTTTTTATAGCAGAGTAGTTTGTCATGATGACTACCCTTAACGATTCAATATATTTCTGTAAAAGTATTGTTTTTGAACCTAAAGACGGACCTTTATAAAGGTATCCGCACTATTGTATCGTTGAGAAGTGTGTTGTTGGTAACAGGCCACAATGATGCCAAGACCGGACAGCAGAATGAAACTAAATAATAATTGTAAGGTCACACTAGAAATAAGATGTGTTTCTGTCCAGCTGGGGCCCGCGAGCTAGGCTCATAAAACTAGTAGCAATGCTTTGTTTGTTCAATGTACCTCATGAATTTATCAACAAGATCCAATGTACCTCGATCATTTTGATAGAAATCACGATAAATCACCTCATCTATCATCTATCCTCAGCTATACTGCACTCGTAATACAAAAAAAAATATTGATCGCATCTACTCATAATGTACCTCTCGATTCATATATTAAATTCTAGGAAATTTTGATAGAACAGGAGAAATTCAGCATGAATGTTTTGTTTGAAAAAGACAAAACTTTCATGCTGAATTTCTCCTGTTCTATCAAAATTTCATAAAATTTAATACATGAATCGAGAGGTAAATTAAGAGTAGATGCGATCAATATTTTTATTTTTGCATTACGAGCGCAGTACCTACTATAGCTGAGGGTCCCGCTGGATAGATGAGGCGATTTATCGTGATTTCTATCAAAATGATCGAGGTACATTGGATCTTGTTGATAAATTCATGAGGTACATTGAACAAACAAAGCATTGCTACTAGTTTTATGAGCCTAGCTCGCGGGGTCCAGCTGGACAGAAACACATAGAAATAAGTAATATTAAAATGTTTCATAATGTTGATCATACACTGCTATTAGTACCCTGTTGAAATAATAGCGTGATAATAGAACTTATAACTTTCATATTTTAACATGGTTTAAAACGTAACTTGTAAGTGATTCATTTGATATTGAAATAATATCATTTATGTATGGCAGGCTTCATAGTTTAGTCTAACGGCCAAACCCAATAACCTACTGCCAGTAAAAACAGATCGCTACTGGTGACCATACTAAAAGTTGTTAATTTTCATGAGTTAAAGTATGTCCCTCATTTAACTTAATATCCTGTATATTTAGGTATATTTTGTTAAAAATTGCCTATTTATGTTTATTTCAGTATTATTAATAAATATCTAAAAATAAATTGTATTTTATTAAATCGAACATTAAAACTCTCTCATGAAAACAAATATTTTCAGATAACAATAGTAGAGGCTTCACCTGAGATTACATAGTTTCAGTATGAAACAAACAAGTCTTGTCTTAAAACAAATATGTCTTCAGCTAACAACAGTAGAGGCTTCACCTAAGATTACATAGTTTCAGTATGAAACAAACAAGTCTTGTCTTAAAACAAATATGTCTTCAGCTAACAACAGTAGAGGCTTCACCCAAGATTACATAGTTTCAGTATGAAACAAACAAGTCTTGTCTTAAAACAAATCTCTTCAGCTAACAATAGTAGAGGCTTCACCTAAGATTACATAGTCTCAGTGTGAAGCAAATTAGTCTTGTCTTAAAACAAATATCTCTTCAGCTAACAACAGTAGAGGCTTCACCTAAGATTACAAAGTTTCAGTATGAAACAAACAAGTCTTGTCTTAAAACAAATATCTCTTCAGCTAACAACAGTAGAGGCTTCACCCAAGATTACATAGTTTCAGTATGAAACAAACAAGTCTTGTCTTAAAACAAATATCTCTTCAGCTAACAACAGTAGAGGCTTCACCCAAGATTACATAGTTTCAGTATGAAACAAACAAGTCTTGTCTTAAAACAAATATCTCTTCAGCTAACAACAGTAGAGGCTTCACCCAAGATTACATAGTTTCAGTATGAAACAAACAAGTCTTGTCTTAAAACAAATATGTCTTCAGCTAACAACAGTAGAGGCTTCACCTAAGATTACATAGTTTCAGTATGAAACAAACAAGTCTTGTCTTAAAACAAATATGTCTTCAGCTAACAACAGTAGAGGCTTCACCCAAGATTACATAGTTTCAGTATGAAACAAACAAGTCTTGTCTTAAAACAAATATCTCTTCAGCTAACAATTAGAGGCTTCACCTAAGATTACATAGTCTCAGTGTGAAGCAAATTAGTCTTGTCTTAAAACAAATATGTCTTCAGCTAACAACAGTAGAGGCTTCACCTAAGATTACATAGTTTCAGTATGAAACAAACAAGTCTTGTCTTAAAACAAATATGTCTTCAGCTAACAACAGTAGAGGCTTCACCCAAGATTACATAGTTTCAGTATGAAACAAACAAGTCTTGTCTTAAAACAAATATCTCTTCAGCTAACAATAGTAGAGGCTTCACCTAAGATTACATAGTCTCAGTGTGAAGCAAATTAGTCTTGTCTTAAAACAAATATCTCTTCAGCTAAGAATAGTAGAAGCTTCGTTCAAGAATATGTTGTCTTAGTGTGAAACATGATGAGTCTTGCTTCGAAAATAGACAAATCAAATTTTTAATGATTCTAAGAGAGTATACTCTTTTACTAAGACAAATAATATTCTTAAAATTAAACATAAAAAATTCTTCATTTAAGTCTAATGTCTTCGAGGAAGACAATAAAACTAAGACAATATTTTACTTCATTCAAAAATATATTGTTTTCCCCATATATGAATCAATATTTGTCTTGACCAATAGGATATTATCTTAATGTAAGACATCCTTTTTTTCCGTGTGTACAAACTCAAATCGCTACGATATATCGTTACCGTGTGTAGTAGGCATAAAGCTACCAGTCGGCATGATTTTGTCCGACATCTTCAACAGTTGTCGTCATATTTCAGCCAATTTACACAAAACCATAATGAATTACACTGAATCACTCCGTTCATTGGAGAAAACCGTATGATAATCCGTTCGGTACTTTTTAACATTATCGCATTCAAACAGACACACTTACGCGGCGGGGGGACTTTATTAATTACTTAAAATTTATTATGCCAGTCACGCTCTAATAACAAATAACTTTTGTCCGAGTGTCCACTCGTTCAAATAATTTCCTCGTAAAAACTTCGAATGAAATAAAGACTAAATGTTACCTCAAGATTCGAACTATGACTACATTTCCAATGCCTTAAATCTCTTAAAAAGAGGTATGTATTCAAACATTTGTCAACCCCTATTGTACCCCCTCAAAAACGCTGTACCACATATTTCTTTATTTCCTACCAAAAGCATAAATTTGAATTTTTATATCCCTAACTTAAGAAATGCTGGGTTTCCCATCTTTCATCCGTTATATCACCCTTGAAGTACCTATTGTTTTTGAAAGTATCCTGTGTCCTTTCCCAAGATGCCAAGATGCAAGATGCAAGATGCAAGATGCAAGATGCTTTGCTTTGATGATGATGATGTTAAAGCCTTGTCAAATTTTGTCGAAATCCGTGCAGTTTTGTAAATTTTAAAATCAACCCCTATTTTACGCCCTTAGGGATGATTTTTCAAAAACGCTGAACCGCATATTTCTTTATTTCCTATCAAAAGCATACATTTTAATTTTCACATCCCTAACTTAAGACATACTGAGTTTCCCATACAAACTTTCATCCCCTATATCACCCCCTGTAGGATTCTTTTTTAAGACAAAAAGTAGCCTATGTCCTTCCCCAAGATGCTATAATAATATAAAGCCTTGCCAAAGTTTATCGAAATCCGTGGTTTTGTAAATTTTAAAATCAAACCCCTATTTTAACCCCTTAGGGGATGATTTTTCAAAAACGCTGAACCGCATATTTCTTTATTTCCTACCAAAAGCAAACATTTTAATTTTCACATCCCTAACTGAAGAAATACTGAGTTTCCCATACAAACTTTCATCCCCTGTATCACCCCCTGTAGTATTATTTTTGAAAAAAATAGTATGCTATGTCCTTCCCCAGGATGCTATATACAGCCTTGCCAAATTTTGTCGAAATCCGTGCAGTTTTGTAAATTTTAAAATCAACCCCTACTTACTATATTTTACCCCCTTAGGGGATGATTTTTCAAAAACGCTGAACCGCATATTTCTTCATTTCCTATTTTTATAGGAAATGAAGAAATATGCGGTTCAGCGTTAAAAAACGCGTAGCGTTCAAATTAATCCTACAGGGGGTGATATAGGGGATGAAAGTTTGTATGGAAAACTCAGTATTTCTTAAGTTAGGGATGTGAAAATTACATAACATACATTTTAATTTTCACATCCCTAACTTAAGAAATACTGAGTTTTCCATACAAACTTTCATCCCCTATATCACCCCCTGTAGGATTAATTATGAAAAAAAAGGTAGCCTATGTCCGTCCCCAGGATACCACCTATAGCCTTCCCAAATTTTATCGAAATCCGTTCAGTGGTTTAGGCGTGAAAAGGTAACAGACAGACAGACAGACAGACAGAGTTACTTTCGAATTTATAATAATAGGTCTTTACCTATGAAATTGCCGTGTTGTATGAAAAAATTTAAACGAATTTTTTTCATGTATTTTTTATTTGTATTAATCGAAGTAATCACCCATGCAATCAATGCATCTTTGCCAACGCAGTGGCAGTTTATTGATGCCCTTCTTAAAGAAATCAGCTGGTCGGGAGGCAACAAATTCTTCAAAGGCATTTTATACTGCCTCTCGGGTATTGAATTTTTTCCCCGCCAAGAAGTTATCCAAATTCTGGAAAAAGTAGTAGTCTGTAGGCCAAGGTCTGGTGAGTAGGGCGGATGACGGAGAGCTTCCAACCCCAGTTCTTGCAACTTGGAGACCGTCTGCTGTGCAGTATGAGGTCGCGCGTTGTCGTGCAGGAGCAGCGGAGACGAGCGATTGACCAATGCTGGTTGGAGATGTGCCAGCTTCTCCATCATTGTGTTCAGTTCTTCACAGTACACATCTGCAGTAATGCTCACCCCGTTTGGTAAGAAGCTGTGATGAATCACACCGGCGCTAGACCACCAAACAGTGACCATCACTTTTCTAGGGGTAAGTTTTCGTTTAGGGCATTGTTTAGGTGCTGAACCAGGATCCAACCAACTTGCTGAGCGCTTGCGGTTATCAAACAGAATCCATTTTTCATCGCAGGTAACAATGCGGTTCAAAATTCCTTCATTTGTGTGTCTGTTGAGCAGTGCAAGGCACGTCTCGACGCGTACTTCGCGCTGGCGATCATTGAATTCGTGGGGCACCCATTTGTCAAGCTTTTTTACCTTGCCAATTTGACGCAAATGGACCAATATTGTTTTGACGCTAACGTCGAAAGCTGCTGCTAATTCAGCCGTAGATTGTGTATCATCAGCTTCCACAATCGCCTTTAATTCGTAATTGTCGACCAAAGTCTTCGGACGACCGCGAGGTTCATTTTTCAGGTCGAAATTTCCAGAACGGAAGCGAGCAAACCAATAACAGGTGGTGCGTTGGTTTGTAGTGTTAGCTCCGTAAACGTCGTTGATGTTGCGTGCCGCTTGTGCCGCGTTGCTGCCACGACGGTACTCATATTCCATAATTACTCGAATTTTTAACGTATCCATGATGACGAAAAAGATTGAAATGCGATGAAAATGTAACACTAATCAATAAACAAATGACTACTTTTGGAAAAAAAAATCCATGTTTTTAAAATAAAATTAATTTGAAATTAGAATTCTTAGCAAAACAAAAATTATTTTGATTTGAAATGGCCAGTACTGCAGAACGGCAATTTCATAGGTAAAGACCTAATATTAGTATGGATTTATAGCATGGGTGTAGATAAAATACATTGCAGTGATTCTGTGCTACATCTCTACGGTCAGTAACAGAAGTCAGTTAACACTGCTACTTTTTGACATCATATAATTAACACAAAATGATGCGATAAACTGCTGTTTTTCCTTTAACTGTTAAGAGTTAATTAATGTTTTTAAAAGTTCAAATACTTCTGTTCCGATTCGAATTAAATATTTCGCTTAGTAATAAATAATTAATTTGCTTAATTAATTTTCGCAAATTTATGTCTGAAGTAAAAGTTTTGTTTTTTTTTTTAAATAAAATTAACATTAAAAAACTGCGAGAAATAATCAACTTTTCTTGCTGACTGTACGATCGCCAAACGAGTTAAGTAACCAGAAACGCACACTACAAAACTATATCGCGCTACTGAACGGACTGCTCACAATGACAGCCTCGCACACATCCCATTCGTAGAGTGAGTGCGTCTTTTAAATGATAGTATAACATAATTTCGCAACGTAAGATAGTTGTTCTCGTGGCGCAACAGGTAAGCACTCAACCTGCTGCAGTGACAAATGATTTCGAGTTCGAGCCTCGAGTTTACATAAAAAAAAATTTTTGAGATTTTGTAATTTAGAATGAATATACTAACTGAATAAAGCAATATTCTGGCCGGTTTGAGAATCTACCACAAGTTTCTCGCCTACTTAAAATTATTTGCCAGTTTAGAAGCTAACTACCCGCTTTCAAAATATATTCCTGCCTTTATTTGTGAACTTACGTAGTCAGTCTGCATTAGAAACTACACCTGCTGTACTCCTTCTTTTGCACTTTTACGAAGTTTGTGATTGAGATAATTGTTAAAAAAGACCATGCATCATTTAACAATATTTCAGAAAGCTCAGATTATTGTTTTGCATGAGCAAAACATTTCTGTTAGTGAAATTGCAAGGCGCCTAATGATAACGGTGAGTGAAATTATTATTAATAATAATGTATTCATTTAATAGGTCGCCGTGGCCCACCCAGTCATTTTAATAAGATTGTCTGTTGTGTCTCATTTAACGAATTGTGGATATGAATAGTTGAATGTAATAGGAAATAACACCGGAGTATTTATTTATTAACTGCATAGCCACTAATCGAGATCGAAATTGAATAATCTATCGATATTAAATAATTTCCACTATCTGTTTACACAGTATTATAATAGTTTTTTATGTGTGTTTTGTAATGAAATATTCAAAAATATAATGAATATTTTTGTAAATGAATAGGAGATAATAATAAAGTAACAATTTTGAAAAGTTTAACATTTTTTTTCTTAAATAATTATTTTAAAATGTAAATTGCATATATGGAACAAAGGATATTCTAAATAATGTTTAATAATATTGTTTATTACTATTTAGAAAAAAAAAATAAAAAAATACATTTTATATGTGCATTAATGAATAAAGTATTATGTATCATTATTATATTATAAATATATATATATATATATATTTTATTAGTATGATATTATGTATTACATAATTTAAATAAACTATATTAGTTCTAATATTTTCACTTTTTTTTTGTAGAGAAAAACCGTTCGACTGTGGGTGCATCGTCACGCTGAGACAGGCGAAATAAACCGTCGCCTGCCTGGACCGACACCATTGGCTTATACAAATGCTTCGCCTCGGCATCGTGCGTGAGATTGTTGCCACTCATACATCAGATCCATTTGCTAAGACCAGCATAACAGCAACAGCACACAACGTGACTATGCAAACTGTACGGAACCACCTGCGAGCGGACGGTTTAAAATGCTGCAGACCAGCGCGAAAAATTTTATTATCTACCGTGCATCGTCAAAATCGTGTTCGCTTTGCGAAGGAATATCTGCACTTCGATTGGCAAAACAATGTCGTCATATTTACTGACGAAAAATGTTTCAAATCAGATAAGGATGGACGGAAAATACTATGGAGAAAAAAAGGAGACCGATACAGTGAAATAAATGTTTTGCCAGTTAGGACTAGTGGCCGCATTACACTCGGGTATTGGGGCTGGATGTCGTCGATGGGTCCCGGTGAGCTTGTTGAAGTGGGAGCTCGTAATAATAGTCACGGCTATTTAGATATTTTGAAAAATGTTATGCTGCCCACAGTGCGAGTTGCCTATCCAAACGATCATATTTATTTTGTGCACGACAACTGTGCGGTGCACAAAGCACATATTGTGCAAGATTGGCTAAAATCACAAACAGATGTGACTGTTATTGATTGGCCTGCTAAGAGTCCAGATTTAAACCCCATAGAAAATTTATGGGGTCATATGGTGTTGAACTGGGACCCATCTGAAGTTAGAACAAAGTCTAATCTGGATGACGTTGTAACATCGACTTGGGAGTCGTTACGTGGTAGTGACCTTTGTAATAATATGGTTGCTAGTATGAGCAGACGTTTGCAACTTGTCATAGATAGCGAAGGGGCACCCATTCATTCTTAAAACATAATATAATGTAAATAGTTAATTTATAGTTATTAAAACTGGGCATCAATGGGGGTGCCTGTCCAGCAGTGGACGTCCGGCGTCTGATATGATGATGAAATATAATTATTAAAATGTAAAAAATGTTCACTAATATTATTAAAATTACGGAACATCTTGAGAAAGTGTAATATCGAAAATCACCGCCGACTTATCATAACATTTACCTACCTATTTATCTACCTTTGAATTTCAGACATTTTAACGTTTTTAAATCTATTATTTTCCTACAAATAATTAATAATGGTTGGTAATAATTATAATACCTACTGTTCCCGATACTGGTGGGTTACTATATTATATATTTTTAAATGTTTTTATTTTTACAAAAATGTAATTCATATTGTGTATACTAAACTAGCGACACGGCCCTACTGTGCACGTTTTTACGACCTGGCTAAACATGGTTTCTTTATTATATCTTGTTAAATGTGAATGTATTATACATAAAAACCTTCCGGAATAAATTCTATAATGATAGAGAAAATCGCATTAATATCCGTTGCGTAGTTTAGAAGAACGACGCGGCCACACAGACAGACACGAAAAGCTACTTTATTTTATAATAAGTATCTCAGATAAACGTAATACTTTATCTATACTTATTACCTACGTCTTCAAAACTTTCACAACATATTTAGATTTAGCCATAATAAAATAAGTCGGCGGTACTCAATGATATTATATAAATAATTGGCGGTACTGTGTAGGTAGGAGTGTGAGTGATGTTATTGTTACTGGATCAGATTATATTTTTTATCTATGTGACATGTTTATTCACTCCGCCCATTGTTTACATGCCACCTTATTGTATTGCTTATTGTGTTAATTTTGTACGCCATATATTGGCAAAACATAGTGCACTTATTTTTAAACACTATCTGTAATCATCCCTGTGTTTTACAAAATAAATAATTGATTGATTGATTGATTGTTCATTATTTAATTGTATAAAAGATGTTCTAAATAATATTGTTGCATTTTTAATAAAACATGTTTACTTGTGATGTTCTTTCATTTTTTAAATAAAGATATTTATTAAAAATGCTTTTATTTATTTAAGCTATTTAAAATAAATAAAACCTTTTCTTACAAAAATTGTTCCAATTGCTATATATTAAAATTTTAAATCGCAAAAATAATCATCACTTCGGAGATTCGAACTCACACAGTAGTATTCAGAAGTATTATGCCTTATTCGTTGGGCTACGAACGCTTAAGTTTTCGATGCGAAATTATGTTATACTATCATTGAGAAGACGTTAGCGCACTCACTCTATGAATGCGATGTGTGCGTGGAGGGCATTGTGTACGTAATGAATCGTTTTAACAGTAGCGACAGTTTTGTAGTGTGCACGCCAGCAGGGCTAACATGCGCAAGTCGACAAAATTTTGTCGACACATTATCTCGTGCAGGGACCCAATTCCGAAACGCATTTCGCATGATTTGTGTAGTATTATATAGTGCTCTGTGATTTGTGTCCTTTTTCTGACGTAGGTAGGTTTTAATTTTCAAATTAAATAAAACTATTTTTAATCGTGATATAGGTGTGGAATAAAATTAGTTGTCATGAACTAAAATTCACACCAACATAACAATTTTTTCCAATTTTTTCTTTTGCTTATATCTCGAAAACGGTGTGTCCTATCGCAAAAATAATGAAAATTTGGCCCCCCTTTATGAAACCCATAAACCCCGAAGCCTCTACATGTAGGTACCAAAAAAAAATACGAATATAAACCTACGAATGTAAATTTTGACAGATGTTCCAACGGAGATTTCATATCTCCATACCTTAGGACCAGCCGTGATATCTCGCTGGTTTGCGATCGAAAAATGTATGAATGGATATCGCTAGAATAGCATTTTTTCGTTTTCGACGGAGATAAGCAGTTTCTCGACTAATATTTCGACCATGGAGACAATTTCCATGCCGCCGGAATTGGGTCCCTGCACGAGATAATGTGTCGACAAAATTTTGTCGACTTGCGCATGTTAGCCCTGCTGGTTACTTATCTCTTGTGGTGTGTGATAGATTGGTCTTCAAATTTACAATATTTAGGTTCTTTAATAGGTTCAATTAAAGTATCAATAGTCAATCTGCCTAGCCTTTTCCCAACTATGTTGGGGTCGGCTTCCAGTCTAACCGGATGCAGCTGAATACCAGTATTTTACATGGAGCGACTGCCTGTCTGACCTCCACAACCCAGTAACTGGGTAATACGATAGATACCCCTTGGTAAGACTGGTTGTCAGACTTTCGGGCTTCTGACGACCCGTAACGACTGTCAAAGATCCACGAATGACAGCCGGGACCAACGGCTTAACGTGCTTTTCGAGGCACGGAGGAGTCTCGGTATGTAAAGATCACCATCCACTCACCAACCCCGGCAAGCGTAGCTTAACCTGACGGATCGACCCGTGCGGCTGGTATTACTTAGCCACGAGCTCCTACCGTGTCATATAATTAAATTATCAATAGTAGCTTTGCATATTACAAAACCAATGTGCACTGTTCAAAAATAAAGCAAACAGGTACCTGATTTTACCGAAGATTTATTCTTCGGTAAAATTACTTACTTACTTGGGTCTTGGTAGACCTACTTATGAATAAACTGTAATTAATCCGTAATACAGTCTTCAGTTCTCATTCTTATTCTTGACATAGAAAGATCATATTAATAATAATAGTGCACATCTACTTTAGTCAAAGCTAAAATTAACTCAACACGAAATTTGTAACATACGTTTAATTTCAATAATTATTATTAGAACACACAAGCCACAAATATCTTCACTAATTTCAGCATCAATAATAGTGTATTACCAATATGTGTAACCATAGGGTTGAAACCGAAGCGAGAAGCTATAATTAAATTATCGATGCAAAGTTTCGGTACCTACCAGTAGCAGTAGGGAGTACAGGATACGAGGCACGCTTCCCGTCTGCCAGAGATTATGTACAGTTTAACCTGGGTTATCGCGCCTCAGATCATAATGAACGTAATACATGGAATATAAGGTAGAGTTTTGTGTGTGGGTCTGTTAAGTTTACAGGTTTGACAATTTTCTGTTCGGAAAGACCTAAAGTAAAAATGACTTCTTAAATTGTAAGCATTTGCATAATCAGTTTATAATGTTCTCACTGCTGGGATATACCATAATCGCACTACGCGGGACCAGTGCAGGCTGGTGTATTAGAATACACACATCAAAAGCCAAACCAAAACCCAAAAATGAAAACCAGCGCCGGGGCTCCGTCTCGCATGGAGTCGCGGCATTATGCTGAGCGATGGCCGTTTTGCGTAGATATGACGCATATTTTCCCCCAACTTGATTTTATTTTGTTGTTCTTTGCGTCATGTTTACCGCAAATAAACGTATTTTATTTCTTTTCTTTTTTTTTCCTTTAAAAGTGTCTATGGTCGGACTTTTAATTAGATGCAGTAAACTGACAATTCTAATGTCATTTTACTGTCATTGCGCTATCAAATGGGAACATTTTTTAACGAAGTGACGGATAAGAAGTGTCATTTTACTGCAGCTAATTAAAAGTCCGATATATTTTTTTAATTATATTTTTTATAACTCTTATGAATACTTTTTAGAAAAATTTCGTCATTTGAAAAGGGAATATTATGTTATATTATGTTGAATACACAACGATAATACCTACCTATATTTTTATTACCTATATAAACTTACAATCTGATATTAGTAACCAACAGAAAATCCGGAAAATATTAAAAGAAAAACGTCCTATCTTCCTTGAAAAAGTGTAATGTCACCTTTTCTTCACTCAATTCGGTTACCCTTTTATACTACCAACAGGCATTTTCTAGAGACTTATGGTTCCCATAGCCGTACAAAGGTCGTAAAATTGCCGTATAAACAAAAAGTGTGTCGCGAATAGTGAGCACTAAAACGCAAATGACGTTAAAAGCAGAGTACGGTTCGATGTTACATTCACCCTGACGGTATCATCGACTATGTGGCCTTGTAGGAATAGAGTTTTTATAGTTTCGGGGCACACTAAGGTAAATATTTTTAACTAGTGATGAACCATGTACATAAAGAATGGATGGAAGGGAATATAATTACTCGAATCCGCCAATTATGTTCCCTTCCGGATTAGTAGGACCCGCCGTCCTAAACATGTTCTCTCCGAACCTGATGACCCTATAACACTCCTACAGGAGAGTAATAAGGCCACCAGTACGCTCCGCAAACGCAAGTTAAGACCTACGTTCCGACTTCGCCGTCGAGGTCGAAAACGTAATTGCCCACCTCCCCCTTGCCCTCTACTCGGCGAGGCTGCGCCAGCCGGTAGCGCAGCCGAGCCTGTAGCCTCTAACCCGCCACTAAACTCCCCTTGCCCACCGATCATTCTCGTACCTCGTACCTTGGATGTTATCGCGTCACGACCCAGCCTGAACCCTCTGGCTGTCCTCCCTACCCTTACCGTAGCGATGTGCAGTCGCTCAAACCCGTAGTTTTAAGTCCTAGTTTTAAGCCTGGCCGGAGGCTTTAAGCTCTCGCTTAAAGCCAACACAAAAATCCTAATCAAGCACTGCATTTTATTATGATGATGATTGACCTACATATTATTGCATTTTTGAAAAATAGCAAAATTGTAGAAAAAACTCGGGAGTTAGCATTTCTATAACCTTCAATTACCTTCTATAGATTAATAGTCGAAACAAGAAAAGATACAGGCGGCCTAGACAAATGGGATTTTCTTCGGAGCTATTCAATTTCTATAATCGGTACAGCTTCAAAGTCACTTTGACATGATCACATGACATTTCGATAGCTTATGTCAACCCCACACATTTTTTGGCTTGTCTACTAGCTTCATCGCTAATCAACTGTTACTTCGTCTAGGCCCTCAGGAGTGAATCACAAAAAAAAACTATATTACTATTTCACTCCGACTCTTTTTAGGGTTTTAGGGTTCCGTAGTCAACAAGGAACCCTTATAGTTTCGCTGTGTCCAGCCAAACCAGCCAGTCAAACGGTCAGTTTTGGGTGTGTGAAAAAATTCACGGTAGTAGTTTAAATAACGAAGTTAAAAGGAAAACTATCACAGCTAAGTAGGGTTTCATGTTTACGAGTAATAGTCAACCAACTACGGAACCATTCACTGTGCGTGGTCCGGCACGCACTTGGCCGGTTTTATTATTATAATGCAATACAATATAACTGGTCAACAGACCAACAGAAGAAGTGGACACGTGCACACTTTGCAACGCTATGTTTTTAACAAACCAAAGTACTAGAGGGTGAGCCCGAGGTGCACGGAGATAAGTACTAGAGGGTGAGCCCGAGGTGCACAGAGATAAGTACTAGAGGGTGAGCCCGAGGTGCACAGAGATAAGTACTAGAGGGTGAGCCCGAGGTGCACAGAGATAAGTACTAGAGGGTGAGCCCGAGGTGCACAGAGATAAGTACTAGAGGGTGAGCCCGAGGTGCACAGAGATAAACCTACGACACGCACCGACACGTTTTCTATGAATTTATCTTTAAAGGCACGTTTAGACGTGCTGCAGGAATATTTTAAACCTGTCTGGTTTTATTAAACCATACTAGACTAATAGGAAAAAACGTAAAAAAAATACAAAAAATATCAATCACACTTAAACAGCAGAACTGATGTAGCAGACTTATATACAGACTACGTCTGGTTTAAACACTTTATGTGACCTAAACCCACACTTAAGTCACGCTTCTCCGTGACTTAAGTAGTCCATTTTTACACCGTGCGAAAAAGGAACTACTAATTCCACAGATGCATAATAAACGACAAGGTAATGCATTGTCTTCTTTGCTCTTCGTAGGCGTTTGGTTTTTATGACCTCGTTTATATCTAATAGTCGAACACATCACCTAACTGAAGTTGGAATGTTATTACTGAGTTGGTTATTAGTTGTACGTTTGGGCGCGGTTACTGCCTAAACAGCAATATAGCTCGGCGCGTGCGAATGCTGTCCGTGGCTCAATACCTGTCACGCGCTGATTGGGGACGGCTCGTTAAGGTCTGATGAGTGATGATGGAAAAATATTATAATTAGCTTTCTATTTGTATATATTATTGTGGACGTTTTACTTAGTAGTTATTGTACAGTTTATTTTTATACAAAGAGTGCTTAAAGACTTGCGTGTGATTTGACAGAGTAAATATAATAGCATTTCGGAATTGCTTTTACTTTATTAAAAAAAACACAATTTAAAAATAAAATAAAAAAAACATTAAAGGTTAAAGATTAAATTTAAGATTCAGTAGTATTTTCAAGAAAAAATTGAGACTATTATCGCAACATGAAAAAATAATTTTCAAAACCGGTCCACAATCGACGAAAAATATCGATGAAAATACATATAATCCTCTAGCAGAAACAGTGTTTAGAATTTTCGTGTCAACCACTATGCTTTTAGTAATTCCCCATAAATCTGCCACCAACCTCAAGATAAATATCAAAACACCCTCCCAAATTACATCCACAATCTTAATCCCTAAGAACAGAAACACAAGTCAGGGCTAACCATTAGCCGCAAGTATTCAGCGGGCAGGGCATTAAGGCAACAAACGGCACAAGTTGGGCATGTCGCGGGCAACGAGGGCTACGCGAGCAACAGAGCGACACGATGCAGTTTGTGTGGAATTAATCCTTGTTGCTACACTTTGAGGCTTGGGCAAACAGTGACCATTGTCGCTAGTTGTCGTTGAGGATATTTTGTGAAATGGGCAAAGTTTTGTTATGGGCAGTTGAGGATGGCAGGGTAGCGTGGTCACAGTTATACCTTAGTGATGTCACACAATGTCTCTAGGATATGTGTAGTGATGTGTCAAGCTAGAAATAAGCTGTTCTAGTCGTTGCAAAACTCGAGCGCTAATTGGGATAAGGGTAAGAGAATGATAATGATCATGATAAGATTTAAATTTCAATAATAAATGCGTGTTAGTAAATAAAACAAAATAAGCCTTTATTATTCCATTAGCATTTACACTCAAATAGAAATGGGTGTGGATATTGTTAGTCCAATATACATACCAACTGGAGCCCTCTTCGGGTGATGGCCTGCTCCAGAGATTGCCAGTCGTCACGATTCCTTGCGAGGATGGACCAATTTCGGGTTCCGACGGTCTCTATCTCGTCCTTCCACCTTGCCTTTGGTCTTCCTCTACATCTGTGCCCCTAAGGTCCTCTCCACATAGTCACGGTCTTTCTCCACCTGTTGTCAGTGCAGCGTGCCACGTGACCCGCCCACCCCCATTTCAGATCACGCGCGAAGAACAAGGCATCTATCACACCAGTCTGTTTTCTTATTGCCCTTTGACGGACTGTGTCCTTCAATTATTTACAAAAAAAAAAAAAATGGAAGCTAGTAAAATGCGAGAACTGTATTAGTAAATAAGTGTAGACAAAGTGAACTAATTGAGGTATCAATGAATATCTAAATTACACATTTTAAATGACATGTTTTATAAAATTTACTAGCTGCGCCCCGAGGTTTCACCCGCGTAGACCCTGATAAATAGTAGCTTATTTGTTAATCCAGGATGTCAGCTACCAAGCCAAATTCCATACCAAATTTTATCAAAACTGGTCTAGCCTTTTGATCGTGAAGAAGTAACAAACAAACACACACACACACACACACTCACTATCACACATCTTAGTGTGATTATTTTTAAGCAATATTTATAGTATACCAACTAGGTAAAAAATCAAATATAAAAAAAAAAACAAAAATCCTGAATCAAATAAATCATGAATCATGAATGAATCATGTATCAAATTAAATCATATCTTTGTAAAACTTACCACCTCAGTTCACATTGTGGAATGTAAATAAATATTGAGCAATTTACAGCCTGACATCAGGGAGACTGGATAGTTTCGACAGGCAATTTTTTGTGTTGATGTAAATCAGTTCCATCGACGGAATAATTATTCCGTGGTTCCATCCATGTCGAGGTAGGAAGCGATGCCTGCAATTCCTAGAAACTTATCGGGGCTTTTTGAGTATTTGTTCTGTGTGATGTTTCCTAGTGGTAATTGGATACACAATATATATTTTTTTATATGAGTCATAAAACATGACTGTGTTTGTTAAGATTATTAATTAATTTAAGAATTTCACAAAATATTATTTTCACTCACGTCAAGGCTAAGGAAAGTAATTGATTTATTATTTTGTCGTTGTTTATTATTTTTTTGTTGTGATTATTTTAACTATATAACTTTACTCACAGACACCCTACACCCAAAAGTGGCCAACCAATGGGATCACACTATACTTAAGTAGAAGAGAAGTATTGCGTTGTCTCGGCATAAAAACTTACAGCTAACTTAGCGTTAAGCTTTGTATAAGATTATCATCACGGTTTTAAAGTATTTGTTGGGAATCACAGTCGAGGATATAAATGCTTCTCCGGGTGAAATTCAATTAGCCAGCAAAACTCCATACACGTGAAACAAAAATTAAAATAAAAAAAAATATGAAATAAAATTAGTTAATTTAATTTTATCTTGTCCAATCTAACTTATTCCTAATATATCTTATTTAATAAAAAGTTTCAAAAAAGTTTGTTTGTTGGCTGAAGGAAAATCTTAACCATAGTACCATTTTTATAAATAAACAATAACATAGAAAAAAAACCACTTAAAAATTCCGCAGACTATAGCATAACAGACTGTCAATCAAGTTTTAAAAATAACCAAAAATCTTTTAGTTCGGCAGATTTTAACACGGATCATTCCTTTCAGATTTTTCAGAGTGATTGTTTCCATTTTACGTACAAAACGAAAAAATACACCCCTTTAAACCGTTCACTTTGTTATAACCACTTTTTGGAGTCCAAAGTGCTCTCTCTATACAGCCTACAAAAACGGAAACCAGCTTTGCAGTATGAAAAGATTTCCAAACGAAAATACAGCACCACTACTAGTACATAGGAGCTCGTGGCTCAGTAATAACAGCCACACGGGTCGATCCATCAGGTTAAGGTACGCTTGCTGGGGATGGTCAGTGTATGAGTGACCATCTTTACATACCGAGACTCCTCCGTGCCTCGGAAAGCCGTTGGTCCTGGCAAACATTCATGGATCTTTGACAGTCGTTACGGGTCGCCAGAAGCCCGAAAGTCTGACAACCAGTCTTACCAAGGGGTATCGTATTACTGGGTTGTGGAGGTCAGACAGGCAGTTGCTCCATGTAAAATACTTGTATTCAGCTGCATCCGGTTAGACTGGAAGCCTAGGCAGATTGATAGGATAAGAATATACATTAGTAATCATGGTTAGTTGTTATAGACATGACGCTATCCTTCAAACACTCATTCATTTTAATAATCTAGAAGAGATACAATAGATTAAATACTGCGAAAATGTACAAAAAGCTTAATCTTATTGACACAGTAAGGGCCCTCACCCACGGCGACTTTTTGTTGCGATGCTGTCGCCCGTTTACGAAATGCGCGACTGCATCGCTACTAACGCGCGTTAGTCGCATTTGCAACGCGCTACAGAAGCGATGCCAACGCGCTAATAACGCGCTACAGTATCGCGACTGTATCGATGGAAACGCGCGACCGTGTCCGACAACATCGGGGAGAGAACAGAGGGAAGGTGGCGCGTGAGTGGAGAACCGAGCTTTCGTTGCCTACGCTTTGGCTGCTTACGTAAAAGCAGCACCGACAACGTGACTAATGTTGCCTCAACGGAGTCCATCTTGCAACTGTAGCGATCGCAAGTATTTTTGTGCCGTTACTGAATCGCGTTTGCATCGCGACAGAAGCGCGACAGTATCGCGTTTGCATCGCGACTGAATCTGGGCCGGTGGGCGAGGGCACACAGCTAGCGACCGCTCGCGACTGAATCGATGCGGACGCGCGACAGCATCGCTACTGCATCGCTACAAAAAGTCGCCGTGAGCGAGGGCCCTAACCGCGAGTGTCGCTTACTTCATTTGTATGTACCTACTTAACTCTACCTATGTTATACAATACCAGGCATTAAGTGCTCTGTTCGTACTAATACTCATAAACATGTACATAAATTGAGTTTATTTACGAATGTAGGACGTTTCTGTTTCTATATTTCGGACAAGTAATTAATATGCGGTTACTTTACTGTTTTAGTGATGGTGTCTTTTGTTTTTATGTTGTTAGGCGACAAAAAGTGGGCATTTTATTCTGCGGTAGGTAAGTTTTCCTTACCGCGAAAGAACGATTGTTCTATCAGAGGCATCCCAGGAGCGTTGCCATTCCAGTGACAGTGCTGAAACGTTTTATGTGGTGCATCATGTCTCAAAACCTTCAAAATGGACCATAGCAACATGTGGGAAGCCTGAGTCCCGTAAATCCCCCCCTAAGTCTCCTGGCAGTCTTATTCCAGCGTCACCTCGAACCAGCCAAGAGACAAAACCAAGTACCAGATTCATCATCATCATCGGCCTAGCCTTTTCCCAACTATGTTGGGGTCGGCTTCCAGTCTAACCCGATTCATCTGAATATTAATATCTGACCTCCACAACCCAGTAACTGGGTAATATGATACCTGTTCGTAAGACTGATTGTCAGACTTTCGGGCTTTTGACGACCCGTAACGACTGTCAAAGATCCACGAATGACAGCCGGGACCAACGGCTTAACGTGGTTTCCGATGCACGGAGGAGTCTCGGTATGTCAAGTTGGTCACCCATCCTTGTACCAACCTCAGCAAGCGTAGCTTAACTTGATGGATCGACCCGTGTGGCTGTTATTACTTAACCACGAGCTCCTCAAAACCAAGTACCATATTATCATAGTCTAACTAGACTGGTAGCCGATCCAAACATTGAACTATAGATATACTCATCAATGGACGATTTAATAGTTGTATATATACCTACAATCAATACACTACACAAATGTGTCCTCACTACAAAGCGCTTACCTACACTGCATTGCAAACCTCCACAATGCACCGCATACAATAGATACTATAATCGTGATTGTAACGGAACGACAATAGCACGACGATATAAATCGTGACGTCACGAAATAACCCCGTGATGTAAAGCTTTTGATACAGAATGTGGATTTATATAGTCTTCTTTAGTGTCCACCACAGTGGATTACTTAAATCATAGGTGGCAAAGTCACAATATTTACCTCATTTATAATGATACCAAGGTATCTATAGCAATATTTTTTTATGTTTCACCAAAAGTACGAAACAGAAAACAATGAGTACTGTAGAAAAGTTTTCAAACAAAAAAAAAACGTTGCAATTAAAAAATAAAT
Organism: Cosmia trapezina; assembly: GCA_905163495.3. Taxonomy (NCBI): domain Eukaryota; kingdom Metazoa; phylum Arthropoda; class Insecta; order Lepidoptera; family Noctuidae; genus Cosmia; species Cosmia trapezina. The sequence continues at coordinate 1,512,271 of LR991025.1, forward strand.
AATAATAATTATTATGTAAAAATAAAAAGGGAAAAAATAACTAAAGGGCTCTAAAATTACTAAATTGTGCTATTTAATGCACGACCAATTTACATAATACTGAGCATGGAGTTCACTTATGAACTACCGACTAACCCGACCACCGACTTCCGTGTATTGATACTGTCAGTGTTAATATAAAATTAAACAAAATCAATTACGGTACAAAACCTAAAGTTGTCTGGAAAATGATCGAAGAGAAATACAGTAATGGGTACAGAAACAAAATATTGAAATAAAAATATTATAGGTAGTGCTTTCCACAACAATAATGAAGTTACTCTAGCTGTCGATGTAGGGCGGGATTGCAACACAAAACAAACACAGTTACCGGCGTAAAGAGTATATTAGGTACTTTCTTTTCACATAAAACTCGCACATAGAACACAAATCACTGAGATACAATAAAACTAAGGACTAAGACTTCACTAAACCGATTTTGGCGGGAACGCCCGAACGATTTGACATACGTCCGCTCGCGGTGGTGTTGGACGGGCACTCCAAGACTGACGCGGCGGCGCGCAGCGATTATCGTGGCGTCCCCACGCATCGGTTGGAGAGCGCGCGAACTCAGCACGGCTCTGCGCATGCGTAGGTACAAGGCAATATTATAATTTTGCTTCAGTGGCGCGAAGCTACAATTTCAATTCGCGCGTTATAACTTAAAACTAACATTTTATTTACACAGTTGCCTACACTAGCCCACAACTACATTTTGAAATTGACGCCTTTCGTATTTAGAGGCATGAGGAACAGGGTGTAAAGTTCACTCAGGGTGAGTGAACTTTACACCCTATTCCTCATGCCATCCTCATGCCATAGAAAAGGGAGGATCCTCCGACCAGACGGGTGTTGTGTCTGGTGGGCTACTGCCCGACGGTTGATGTCGGGACGTTGTATATATGCTAATCGCGTGGTAAACTCTAATTGCGCGATGCAGGTTTGCGTGACGTCATGTCATTGATGCGTAGTTCATATGTGGCGATGTAGATGTCGCCACACGTATTTCACTGAAAAGCTGACTCTACATTATTGTACAAAAAGTAATACAATAAACTATGTAAAGGATGTCGCTGAACTACTCATGACGTACGTTCAAAAAAGGGGTTATATGTTATGATATATTATATCATTAAGAATAATAGTGTGTTGTAATAGTGACTAATCCTGACATAATTCAAAACCCCTTTTTTGAACGTACGTAAAATATTTTTATTATTATTATTTGAATTTACACCATGCTTTACTAATTTGCCTGTATTTTCTATAAATGACATTATTTTTTAATTTGTCGTACATATTATGTACAAAGTGTGGCGTAAAATAGTGGTCCAACGTTCAGGGCTCAAATACACCGTATATTCAGCTAGGTACCACATACGAGTACCACAATTTGAACTATTTTTTGTCATCCTAGGTCCCAGAATTTTTTTTTTTTTTTAATATTGACAACTTGCCGTAGCACATTTTGTTATATGTGCATGTGAATTTCACAATTATAAACAAAAAACGAAATTAAAAAATAATGTCATTTATAGAAAATACAGCCAAATTAGTAAAGCATGGTGTAATTTTTTCAAATAATAATAATAAAAATATTTTGTACTAAGACGGAAAAAAAATGGTTTAAATTAGGCTATGTGATAGCTGAATATACGGTGTATTGACCCCTTAACGTTGGACAACTTTACGACACTACCTGTATGTAGGTTATATTTTGCATTAATATACTCCCTTCGATGGCACATCCTGGTAAGAGATCAATGAGAGTCCATAAGAATAATGCACAATAAGGCCTCTTGACATTAATGTCACTTCAATCTTCATTCAATCTGCCTAGCCTTTTCCCAACTATGTTGGGGTCGGCTTCCAGTCTAACCGGATGCAGCTGAATACCAGTATTTTACATGGAATGACTGCCTGTCTGACCTCCACAACCCAGTAACTGGGTAATACGATACCCCTTGGTAAGACTGGTTGTCAGACTTTCGGGCTCCTGACGACCCGTAACGACTGTCAAAGATTCACGAATAACAGCCGGGACCAACGGCTTAACGTGCTTTCCGAGGCACGAAGGAATCTCGTTATGTAAAGATGGTCACCCATCCACTGACCAACCCTGGCAAGCGTAGCTTAACCTGACGGATCGACCAGTGCGGCTGTTATTACTTAGCCACGAGCTCCTCAATCTTTACTGATATTATAAATGCGGAATAAGTATGCCCGTCTCTATTTTGTGTTTTGTTTTGATCTGAAGAATCTCGAGCAGATTAATATCTCTAACTAAAACCGTTACACGTGGAGAATCAATTACTGCTGCACGTGGCACGTGGAAACTATTTAATCAATTAACATAGCTTTCACGAGTGGCAATACTTAACCGGTATTTTGTCATGGTTTAAACCATCGAGCCAGTTCATGTAATAAGAACCTAGCTGTTATAGAAATACAGTTCTTTATACAAAACTGACAACGAATAAAGGTCGAAATTCAAAACACGGTCCATGATTTAAACCCGGGTTTGAAGATGAACCTTGTTTTGTAATAAGACGGAACATGTTTACTTTCCGGTTCGCACAAGGCCGTCTACCTAGCTCTAACTAAAATGTCATACAGCCGTATGATATTTTCACCATGGCATGTGCATATACTGTACCGATACGAAGAAAGAAGCAACTAGTAACAAGAAATCATAATCAGAAAACTAACCAAAAATCATAAAGGTAACTAACCCCTCCTGAGATAACTCAGGAGGGGTTAGCTACCTTTATGATTTCTGCGGGGTTATTTTCCTTTAACGGCGCAATACAAACACAACTATTCCTATACAGCATCGATATCATCCGGCAGTCTTTCGTGCAGTTTGTCTCTCTGTAAAATATAGCCTTCCCCACTAATATATTGCTCGGTACTGTCATACGAGCCTCGCGGAATATGAATAACACATGCACTGAATTGTTCGACTAACCAAATAATGCGTGATTCTCGCATTCGTATAAATAATGTACAGTGTACATGTATGGGCTGAGCATTGATTGAATGATGCGAGAATTAAATGGAGTGAAATGCTACGATTCAGTTGGTTGACGGACGTCCGACAGTCAGCCACAAAGCTTGATGTAGCGTTGAAAAGTTTTTTTTTTTTGTGACTGTTGTATACAGACTTTAATTTGTCTGCTGGACAAAGCCCCTGCATGTTTTGTAGATACTTTTTCTTGTCGTATCGATGGCAAATAAAGTTGTGTTCTGCCACGCGAACTCCGTTCACTGACGCAGTGATGAGATCCTCAAGTGCACAGGTGACAGAGCACGCGACGCAAGATGGAAGGTGGGCCATCGTCTGCGGAGTAGATGTGGATTCATTCAAGCCTAGATGCCTGTGTAGATACTAATAATGAATTGAACAGTGTCTGCCCCCTTCTTACTTTATTTAAATGTAGCGATATCATAGTATGGTCATTTGTCGGTAGGCGGCGCCAAAGTAATAAACAGTAGGTAGTACAGAGGTCAAATCTCCGAGGTCATCGGAGCAAAGCGCGAGCGAGTCTTAGGCCGCAAATTCGGAGCAGCGTTTCTTGCAGCGTGCAGCGTATCGTTTAAGAGGATACATCGATTAATTTGTTTTTAAAATTCCTATAAAACTAAATTCATTTCCATATTCATTCGGGTTTATAGGAATTTTAAAAAAGAAACGCTGCTCCGAATTTGCGGCCAAAATGTTGATGTAGATACAAGTTTCATGAAATACAATAGGTGCCCTTATAATCAAAGAATTATATACGTTATTTGGAAATTGAGTAGTATATATTTTACGAAGGACGAACTAGTTACTAGAACAACAAGACAGAAATTTCGTTCCTGTTTAAGGCTAATTTTGTAAAGATAAATTTTGAAAGGCCCTTTAGAAGGTCATAGAAAGGGCCTATAATAACTTAAATTTTCATTGAAGTACTCTAAATTTAGTTAATTTTGTAGCTCAAAAATATTAAGTGGGTAATGTAGGTACTTAAGTTTTCGACTGTACATCAGTTCACCAATATTCTTCACTTCTGGACGTGTTAAATTATTTTCAGAAACTGTTGAATAATTCAGAATGAAAACTGAAGCTCACATTCTTCTCCATCCAGCTGGACCAACACAATACAGCATTTCGCGTAAATATTTTTGCAGAACTCCAAAAATCCCTAATTTTCCCACATTGACCAGATTATTATTACATTAGACATGATAAAGTAAACCGTCAAAATGGTAGTTACAAGTATAACCCTAGTACGCTTGTTTGCGGTATAAAAAGAGGTAAATTGAAAAGCGACAGCATACCTCACCCGCATGAAATATTAAGCTTGTATGAACGGCCGACACAGGACAACAAATTGTCTGGTCATGTCCATGTCCAAGCTGCATTGTTATTGCATATAGTTTTTCATTTTTGGTGTAGTAATAAAACATGTATTATTTTGTGTGTATTATATTTATGGGGAGGAAGATGTGCGAATGTAAAAAGATCTATTTATTTCCGAGTGTGTACATCGGTACACACCATTACTGTGCTTCTACTTATCTATAAAACTACAATATTTTTTTCAATACACTTCCTCGAAAGCTGGGGGCATACTCCTTAAGACCGTCCGTCTTTCCGTCCGTCCGTCCATCCGTCCGTCTGACATTACGATCCATCAAAACAAGTGTAAAAGTTAAATTTTTCGGACTGGCAAAAACACATCGAGAGTAGGGACAACTGGCAAATCGTGTTGTCATTCATACTTCGTTAGGGACCCGAACCAATCATCCATCCGTAGGTGATACGGAGTAGGAAACGCCCGTAACGAAGGCCGAAACTACGGGCTTCGTGCTTAGGCAGTAGACCCCCTGGTTCATACCGCGCTACGATTAGGTTCACAATGCAATCACATCACAAACAAACACCCATGCATCACAAATAAACGATTTGATTTGATTTGATTTGATTTGAATGTATTTCACACGCGTGCGATTTTTTATTTTCCCGCACGTGTGCAGGAATAAAAATTGCCACAGATAACTTATACCTATACTTAGTCCAAATTGGTTCAATGCCTCTATTCACAACTCTCTATTCGAAGGTGAATGTTTTTTTTTTTAATCTCGGCAAAGAGATATGCGTCTTTACGGCGTCAATATTTTTTTGAATATTTATATATTGAATATCATTTAAAAATATGATTATTACAATAAAAGAAACGTTTATGAACAAATTAACATTTATTTGTGTTCTAAACTCAAAAATATTTGAATTTTCTATTTTTCATATTAGGCTGTTTATCGGTTTACCTTTGCTTCTCCTTCAACCTGGCGAAAGCAAAGCGCGAAAAAAAAAAGAAAATTTAAATCATAGTTTCATAATAATTCATGACAAAAATATTGTTCGTTATTTTATTTGTTCAAAAGTGTATTGAAAAACGTCGTTTGATACTCGTGGACAAACAACCTCGCCTACGGCTGGGGTGTTAATTCCGCCTCGAACGCAATAACAAATGTTCTCCACTTGTATCAAAATGTACTATTTCAATACAGTTGTTAAACATGGCGTACTTTCAGAGGCTATAATTATGATTCGAAAATTAAATCTTTTGCACAGGCATCTTTCTGTTACGCGGTCGTGACTTTTGTTGATGAGCTTTTGTTTTGTAGTTTAGTTTTAAATTTATAAGTCAATTTAAAAAGTTTAGTAGCAAAGAGTTTTCATACATAGAATAAAATGGGATAAATTTTATACTAGGAAAAATGAATCAGTCTGTACGTCTTATCATTGAATTCTCAAAAGTCTTTTAAATGTTTTTTTATTAATTTATTTAATTCCTACCAGTTTTAATTTAATTATTTTCATATCAACGTTTGTCAAAAATCGAATAGGCTTTAAAGGCTGTTTTCGTTGCCAAAAAAAATGTCCAAAAATGTGTAGCAAAAACGCGCCATTTTCAGAAAATTTTAATTTTTTGCGTGATAATTTGATTATGAGTTGAAGTACGAGTGATGAAATGGAATTAACTCCACCCGATATTTTATCTGAGACGAAAACTGCGCAAGATGTAATTTTTCACCCAAAATCTCGAAAATGACTTATGATCATCTTATTTTACCGAAAAAACAAAAGAAAACTCAAACTCAAACTCAAAGCATCAAACTCAAAGCATTTATTTCAATTAAACCAATTACAGGCACTTTTGAATTGTCAAAGAGTCGGTCAGTAGGTAAGTCAGAAAGTTGAAGCTAGTTGCCCATTCCAAAACGTAGATCTATGGAGAAGAACGGGCAAGAAACTCCACGGACACTCTTTTAAATCAAAAACTAAATCATTTTCAGCAATACCCTTAAAATACATAATTGATTTTCAGAACATGTTTTGTTAGCTTATTTTCATGAATTGAGTGGCAAATATAAACCATCTAAGTACATTGTAGTCAATTTATTCCATGTTAAAAACCACTCTCAATATAAATTCTTTGATTTGTTTTTTACTATTTCTCACAACTGTATTGAAAAACGTCGTGTGATACACGGGTGTGTAGGTTATTGCAAACTCGTGTCATTAAAAACCCTCGCCTTCGGCTCGGGCTTGTTAATGACAGCTCGTTTGAAATAACCAACTTTCCACCCTTGTATCACAATGTACTATTTCCACATCTCCTTCAGTTGGTAATACCATTACGAGAGACACATATACATGCACTTCTCAAGACACATACTGCAGGTACAGAGTATATTTGCTCGCTCGCTCTGCGACTGAGTACATTAGTAACCCAGTTTCACTAGCTTCAGTGAAGTTAGTCTTAAACTAGTTCGGGACAAGCTGATACACTCTCTGTTTTTATTCCGACTAGTGCTTCAGATTAGAGAGGTATCTGTTTAAAGGAACGAGTTGTGCAGTTTAACTTAGTTTTGTTTAATAGTTCTTAGTTTCTTACATTGTAAGCGAGGTTTTATTAGAGAGAGGTATCTGTTTAAAGGAACGAGTTGTGCAGTTTAACTTAGTTTTGTTTAATAGTTCTTAGTTTCTTACATTGTAAGCGAGGTTTTATTAGAGAGAGGTATCTGTTTAAAGGGACGAGTTGTGCAGTTTAACTTAGTTTTGTTTAATAGTTCTTAGTTTCTTACATTGTAAGCGAGGTTTTATTAGAGAGAGGTATCTGTTTAAAGGAACGAGTTGTGCAGTTTAACTTAGTTTTGTTTAATAGTTCTTAGTTTCTTACATTGTAAGCGAGGTTTTATTTCGACTAGTGCTTCAGATTAGAGAGGTATCTGTTTAAAGGAACGAGTTGTGCAGTTTAACTTAGTTTTGTTTAATAGTTCTTAGTTTCTTACATTGTAAGCGAGGTTTTATTCGATAAATAAGTGCACATGCAGGTTAATGTGTGCTACTTAAAATGTGACGCCTTAAATCTAAATAATTCTCGATCACTTTCAGAAACAGCTTTACTGCAAGCAACTTATTCCTTAGGTACATTTCTACAAGTCTTAGCAAAGCGGTGGGCACTCTAATTTACTATTCAGTTGCCGCGAATTTACGATAATAGCCGACAAAAAGTTATGATTAACGCCAACCCTAGCTGCAAACAGCGGGGTTTCTAATTTGTGAAGAAAGAGGTAAGGTTGGGCTAACAATTTTGAATTTCGAATGCTATTTTTTCTTAAACGACATTGTGGTCTGTAATGTTTTATTCAAATGTTTGTAAACTTTTTTTCTTTTGTTTTTATTCTGTGGGACGAGGAATATTTATAAGATTGATGGAGAGGTGCTCTTGAAGGGCAAACATTGACCTTACTAGTGATGTCCTTCACAAAGGTCAGATGCATAGATGTATTAGTTTGCAACCGGGACTAAGTTTACGACCAAACTAGCTTTTGAGATGTTAGAAAATATCCCACGGGAACTTACTCTATGTGTTAATCCAGGTAAATAATGTATTGATTCCGTAATACATTGTTTTCATATAACTATTGATTTACGCTGCGCAAGCTCCCAAGTCAGCATGATATTTTCCGACATCTTCAACAATCATCGTCATATTTCAGCCAATTTACACAAAACTTTAATGAATTATACACCTTCCTCATGAATCACTCAGTCCAATAGTGAAAGACGTATGAAAATCCATTAAGTAAAGAAGAAAGAAAGAAGAAAGAAAAACTATTTATTCACGCGAAGAATTACGCACATACATGAATTTAGTTTTTAACATAAGCCTAAAAGATAAAACAAATGGGTAGTTATATTTTAAACATATAAAGAAAAACAACAATACTTATTTATAAGTAGTTTTTGAGTTTATCGCGTTCAGACAAACAGATGCAGCGGCGGGACTTTATTTATCTATATCTATACTTATAATAAATCTAAAGAGGTCAATTCTGTACATGATATATATTTTCAAAATAACTATCAGGGGGTAATTAGTGATCGATACTGATGCCAAAAATGCAATCAGTAAAATTTTTGTCTGTCTGTCTGTCTGTCTGTCTGTATGTTCCTTATAGAAACAAAAACTACTCGACGGATTTTAACGAAACTTGGTACAATTATTCTTCATACTCCTGGGAAGGTTATAGTATACTTTTCATCACGCTACAATCAATAGGAGCAGAGCAGTGAAGGGAAATGTTGGGAAAACGGGAGAAGTTGCTCCATTTTTTAAGCTTTAGCAGTCCAATACATTAACTTAATAACATACAAGGAGTTACACGCTGACGGAGTCGCGGGCACAGCTATTAATAATAATATTCTGCGGTTCCTTATTGCGATATTTTTCAACAGTATTGTGGATTGCCATATTATATTTCTCTACTAAAATACGAAAGTTAATCTGTCTGTTACATCAAAACCACTGAACCGTGAGGAAGGACATATGGTACTTTTTTACGAAAAACGACGGAAACGCGGACGAAGTCGCGGGCAAAAGCTAGTTTAAAATAAAATTATGCCGGTCACGCTCTAACAAATAACTTATTTTGTTGTAGAAGCCATGTGTTTGTGTATGAACTACTTTAATAATTAGCTCAAAATTCTGTCGAAGAATGCTGGCAGAATGCATTAATTGGTTGACGTGGTATATTATGTAAGCTTTAACTCAGACTCTCATAATTGCATTACCAATGTTAACACAAACTAGTAAACGGTTGTGAAGCTCATATTCGCATTTAAAGCGATAGTTTTGGGTCCTCGGTAGCCAGATCGGTGCCAATATTGAAATTTCTAGGATATCGACGTATTGACAAGTCTGTGCAAATTCGTTTCGTCGGAAACGTTTCTGTTATCAACAATTCATAAAGTTAGCTTTGCCGAGTGCTATTAAAGTAATTTTGGTATTTTGAATGATTTAAAATTTCTATAAAAAAGATGAACAAACAAAAAGACACAAATGTGAACGGTTTTAATTATTTCCGTAATTGTAGACTGATATTTGACGAAACGCATGTCACAAAAAAACCGGCCAAGTGCGAGACGGACTCGCACATAAAGGGTTCCGTACCATATTATATGTTTAACAATCGCAAAGATAACTTTGTATTTCGTAATGATACTGTGAATTACAACGTTATTTTTTGCAGTTGCAGAAAATCGCCCATATTTAAACAAAATACCTTACGAATCGCCGTTTTTAGTATTTCTTGATTAAGTACAGTATAAGGTACATTATTTATAATAGAGCTCGTACAAAAATGGTATAAAATTAACAACTTTTACGGGCCCCTATTTCTTCAATTTAGAAGATAAAAAAAATAAAAATATCTTTGTACTCTACTCGACGAGTTCTAACATCCCCACACACGGGTTATTTTTTTTTTTTTCAAAATGAAAACTTTTCTGTGTGGGGAAAAAAAAAGTAAAGTTAAAATTAAAAGGGGCAGCCCCTTTAATTTAAACTTTACTTTATATTTATTATTTGAAATGTGAAATGTCCAAGGATATTTATTTATTTATTTATTTATTTGTTGTAATAGTCGTAATAGAAATACACAATCTGTGAAAATTTCAACTCTCTACCTATTAAGGTTCATGAGATACAGCCCTGTGACAGACGGACGGACGGACGGACGGACAGCGGAGGCTTAGTAAGTTTGTACGCACAATATTGAGATAGACTAGACTGCCCGTGGCTTTGCCCGGCGAGGATGTCTGATTTCATGGGTTTTAATTTTCTTATTATTGTTTACTTTTCATCAAAAGTATAAAATACTGAATACTGAGTTTCAAGTTAATCGGACTGCGTTTTAAAAATCTTCCATACAAACTTTAACATCCCTAAACACCCTTTGAGGGGTAGTTTTGAAAAACTAATAATGTCAAACTTTATTACTTACATAAGCAAGTATTTGTGCTAAGTTTCAAGTTCATTAACCAAAACAATAAGATTTTTCATATTAACTGTATCCCCGTTTTTACCCCCACAGGGGTAGAATTTCAAAAATCATCTGGGATGTTTCCATAACTTGGGTCAAACATTATTTACACCAATTTTCGAGTTAATCAATCCCCAATAAAATCCTCCGCTGTAAAATTTGCTACGCCTTTTCACCCCTTAGGGGTAGATTTTTGGAAAACCCTGATACTCGTTAGTTAGTCTCTATTTTTGGTCTCAAGTACAAAAACTGAGTTTTGAGTAAATCGGACCGCGTGTTAAAATTCCTCCATACAAACTTTGACACCCACAAATCCCGTCTTCTGGGGTCGCGGGTTGTTCGAAATTTATTTTTTATTTATTTTTTTTATTTATTTAAAAACAACCAACTTATACTTACAGTTTTCACCACACATACAAGTTATCGGTCAATCAATAGGTACTAGTACTAATACAATCATAAAATTATATTAAATAAGAACATTATAGACAACATACATTAAACATTTAAAACTTGAAAAAATTTTATAAATTAATTGATAAATTAAATTGAACAAAATAGATTAAAACTTGAGAAAAAAATTATAAAATTAGATAGAATTAGATAAAAGTAGACAATTAGATAAAATTAGTATATAATGTAGGTACAATTAGGATAAAATTGGAATTAAAATAATATTAAGTATAAAACATGATACAATCTGATTTATTTACTCCAAGGAGATTGTACTGGGAGTAGCAATGGACTCAAAGTATCGAGTAGCAGTGTTCAGGAATCTCAGTTCAGTACTCGCGAAGACATCTGAGGATACATCATATAGCAAAATGTTATTAATATAAGAAAGAGATACCGTGGCCCTGCCATAGGCAACTGAAGAAACACGGGTGGGTTTTAGTCAGTAAAAGTATGACACGCCCTTCCGCTCCACCCAAAGCGGGAGAAGTCATTTGATGATTTCCCTTCCACAAATAAAAGGGGGTAGTTTAGGAAAACTAAATATGATTAATTTTATAATTAACTTAGATGAATATTCGTGCTAAGTTTCAAGTCTAATAAACTAATAACTCAAGAAATAAGATTTTTCATACAAACTTTCATCACCTATTTTATTCCCTTAGGGATGGAATTTTCAAAAATTCTTCCTTAATGGATGTTTACACTATATAAGGTATCTATGTGAAAAATTTCATGTCTCTAGGTCCAGTGGTTTGGACTGTGCGTTGATAATAATCAGTCAATGAGTCAGTCAGGACTTTGAATTTTTTATATATAGATTTACAAGACCACAAACTCCTGATAGGTTTTCCTGTAATTTATAGGTAAAGAACTATTTTTTGTATTTTTTTCTAGGCTCATTAGTTTCGGAGATAAGGGGGGGGAATGGTCAATTTTCGTCTATTTTCTTAAATAACTTCAAAACTATTTATTTTAAAATTATAAAAAAATATATTTGAGACCCTCACAGTAAGACCTTTCATTTGATATGTCACACGGTACAGTTTGCAAAACTTTTTTTTAAATTGTACTTATTTTCCCCCAAAATCCCACCCCCATATTCAAAATTCATTTATTTACGTTACATGTCCGTGTTTGGGTTACCAAAATACATATGTGTACCAAGTTTCAACTTAATCGGTTCATTAGATTCGGAGCAAATTGGCTGTGACAGACGGACAGACGGACAGACAGACAGACACACGAGTGATCCTATAAGGGTTCCGTTTTTTCCTTTTGAGGTACGGAACCCTAAAAAGAGTGATGAATATACATGTTGATGGATAGATTTTGTGAGGAACCATATGAAAGAGAAGGGAGTGAATGAGCGTGACGGTTGACAGGGGAGAATGGAAGAAGAAAACGTGTTGCGCTGACCGCAAGTAACATGGGATAAGGGCAGGTAGATGATGATGTAGACTGATATTTTCTCCAAATAGCTATAATCTCTGGTTAACAAAAATGATACTTATTTAATATGATCAGCCTGTAATGATCCCACTGATGGGACTGAAGCCTCTTCTCTGGAAGAGGCAGTAGACCATATTCCACCACACGCTCGCATTCAGATTTCTTAGCAGCATAAAAGCGAAAGTTACCATTAATGGCGCCCAGTATTTCCTCTCTAATGATTTCCCATTATACAGACATCCGATCCCTCTTCCATTTCACCTTAACACTACCAAAACAAACATCACGCGTTCAAATGAGTGTAGATGTTGAACCTAGCTTCGTTTACACAGCACCCCACGTTCTGTTCCCGTGTAGTTAATTTGCTCAGCCGAGCGGCAATGATTCGATTCTCCGGAAAGCATTACTGCTGAGTCGAGGATCGAGCTCTTAGCACTTTGTTCTGAAAGTATTTTTATGTAAAGGTATACGAGTACCTACGTGGTAAAGAGTTTTCAAAAGCGGTTTTTGGGTATGTATATTTTTAGCATCGTTCTTGAATCCTGGAAAGGTAGCCGTGATTTGAATGGAGCAATGACATTATACATCTAGACGTTGCCATGATTACGGTGTGAAGTGTGGAAGTGAGACACATATATACGAAATAATTAGGAAAATTGAGACAAAGCATCGTATCTTCTGTCCCTTATGGCGTGCCGTATTTTTGCTTTAAAAATGTTGCCAAACAAAGTACTTTGCATGGCAAAATTTTAAAATGTTGCCAAACAAAGTACTTTCACTGTCAATATTGCTGTCTCATGACCGGCCACGCGGTGGCTCGATCTAGATGTATATTATCTAAGGAATGGAGGTTACCTTAAAAAAGTTACACTCGCTTTCAAAGTAGCAAAATCGTTCTATTCTGAATTTTCTAACGTTTCTGAATTGAAATTTTGTTCTGAATTGGCGAGACATACTGACTGTCATCTTTATATTATACAACTCTAATTACAATCACATGTTGATAAACGTCGAATGAAATGCCAACAAAACCCATAAAGGGCTTATATGCAGTCCGTATATTTGCACAAACGCACGCAGAACTGATGGCATCTGCAAACAAACCAAACTTGCCATGGCTAACATAAATTCATTCCGCTGCGCACACACCAAATGAATCCAACTGCAATTTACGTCGCAGTCGCGAACTAAATCCGACATTTCCCACATCGCCGACATTTCCCCAAACGCCCGCACCATAACCTCAGTTAATCCTGACGAATAAATAAAAGGTACGATTGATTGGGTCCCGAACAATAGGTATAACACAAAGGACTGGATGTAAAGCAAACAGAAATCAGTCCGTTTCATCTTGTTCAAGTATATTTTCAGGTGGAAATTTGTCTATAAGCAAACCACAATAGCTGGCAGCGCCGACCCGCATACTAATGTACAGCGAGCGGCTCCACTGCTGAGACGAATTATGATTTTGGATGCCTGATCTATGCTAATATGAGAGGGTTAGGACCGTAAACAGTGGCTGTTTTTTGAAAACAATGTATTTGGTGGAAAGTTATTTTAGTGGCGAGCTTGCTGAACAAACAGTTTTGATCGGCTTAGTTGGCTCTTTTGATGAATAAAAGCAGGCTAAAATGATCTATGTTTTCATTGTATATTGTACTTGTACCTAATCGACAAAGAATTTTTTTTAAGAATAAGAATAAGAATAAGAATAAGAATACTTTATTTGTTAAACATGCGTTTCTTACATAAACTGACTAATAATCAGACATGCAATGTATTAAGTTAATAGTTGTAGTGAGCGTCCATGTTTTGCCAATAACGGCGTACAAATATATTGTAGGTATAGAAAAACAAAAAAAATTACGTATTTTACATATTAAAGTCATTCTAAATTCATTACAAAATACAAAACAAATAAATAATAACTGATGTCAAAATATTATAGTTTAGGTACTTATATTATTGTCTAAATAAATTAAATTATGTCCAGAATATTCATTATTATACAGTCAAATAGAATCATTCAAAAGTCAATTGATTTAAAATTCACATTATTCAATTGTTATTATTAATTATGTATTAGAAGTCTGAATAGAAAAGTCCTTTTCATTTAAAAAATCTATAACATTGTAATACACTTTACTAACTAAAAAATTTCTCAGCTTATTTTTGAAAAGTGCTAAGGGCAGTTCTCTCCAACTTTTAGGAAATTTGTTATATATGATAGGAGCCATACAGAAAACACTCTTGCTCATGAGGGATGTTCTCGCAGCATGAGAGCATACCCTGCTGTTGTCGCGCCTATTACGTGGGACTACTTCATCTAGTCGTTTAAATCGGTGTGGATTTGTTTTGACAAAAACAGCTACCTCTAAAATGTACAGACATGGCAAAGTAAGTATTTTATATTTTTTAAAGTACGGCACGCAACTATCAGTAGGTTTCATTTTAAATATTGAACGAACGCATCTCTTTTGAGCCTTGAACACCGTGTCTTTATTTGTTGAGTTGCCCCAAAAAATTACACCATAGCGTAGATGAGATTCCGTTAAACCATAGTAGGCTGTAAGTAATGCCTCCACACTTATTATAGACGACAATGTGTGCAGGGCATAGGCAGATTTACTGATTTTCTTGCACAAGATTTCGATATGGGTTTTCCAATTCAGTTTTTTGTCAATGTGGAGCCCTAAACTACTTATATTTGTACATTTACTAATACTATTAAATTATTAGGTACATCAGGCTCTTTAGTACTAAGCTTTAAGTTATGTAGAAACTCATTTTTTTTTTCCATTTTTTTTAAACGCTGTCTTCTACGTTTAAATTATCAACCAAACCCGTGTTACAATGGACTATGAAGCAAAGGGCTGCGGGCGCGGCAATGGCGCCCTGCAACGCCACAAAATCCGGCAACCCGCGGACTTTTGATTCATCGAATTACATTGACAACGAAACGATAAACCGATCGATCCTTTTCCTTTTTTCGTAACGATTGATCTTTCGTCCTGTGTCCGTCTTGAACGGATTCATATTTAAATATTTTCATAATATTGAATTGTCGGTCAAACGTATGTAGAAATAAATCGAAGAAAAAAAGATATTACATTTATTAATTGGTAATAATAATATTAGGGTGGTGGTCGCATATCTGACGGAAGATGCGTCGTAGTTTCGTAAGTACGCTCGACGCACTAAAGCATCGTCGGTTCAGTGTATAAGGTTAAATGTTTTATTATCTACTATACTTCCGTCCGTTCCGGCCTTACGCGACGCATCTTCCGTCATATATGCGACCGCCCATAAAAATTAACGAAAAATCAACACCAAATCGACCCAGTTCCAAAACAAAAGTCTTATCTAGACAGTTTATAACAAGCCCAGTTTCAACACAATACTACGCCATACGTTTTATTTGGAGTCAAACTCCGTGATACGCAGTTGATTGATGATGTTTAGAGAGCACGCGCCGCCGCACAGTGGGCCCATACTGAAAATTAGTGGACTTAGGCAACAAAGTTCCTATATCGATGCGATTTTTTTTTATATGACGTGTTATATTATTCCTGACAACTTTTATTCTTATAAAATTTCTTCTAAAGTTGATAGTTTGTCTTGAAAACAATTAATTAGATTTTTTTGTATGGAGCGAATCACGTTTAATTTTTTTTCTTCAATTGTACTAATATGTTGAGTGTGTGGCGTAAGTATATGATAGCTAGGGTCATTCTCTATCCATGAAAAAAAAATCAGCGCCGGCCATCTGCGGCAGCGCGAGTAATCATTCGGTAAAAAAAAAATGATTTGGAAGAATTTTTTTGTCATTTAAAATAAATTCAAAGCATATTTTTTGTCTCATTTGGCTGTTTTCACCTTCTTTTTAGTTAAATAAATAGTTTTAATAGCGCATACGTACTTATAACTAGTAATTCTGGTAGAGATTTAGTTATTATTGCATGTTATCGGTAGCACCTGCATTGTGATTGATGACTCATTTCGATGCCTTCCACGTAAGTTGTTGTAAGCCACAAAATTGCGATTTTGTGTTTTTCACGCAAAAGTGTCTAATTATATATATATTATCGTATTCAAAATAAATCAAATGCAAAAAACTATAATTTTAGGTAGTTTTGAGATGTATAATGTCGTAAGTTCCAAACTATTCCGGCGCAGATTACTGTATTATTACTTGCAATGGCTTACGGCGGGCGGTGGGAGGGCTGAAGGGCGCGCACGCACCGCGTATGTGTCACATAAAACAGACTACGCTGGAACTCGCTGTCGGCTGTACTTCACGCGCGTTTTTTTTTTTTGTTTATATAACATTTGCATAATAACACTATCACTTAAATATTTTCTTATAGTAGCATAATGAAACGTTATCAGATACAATTCAGAGGACGGAAACTATATGCTATGGTCAAAAATGTCAACCCACAAAAAAGATACATTGAGGAAATCCATCGAAAATGACGATATCACAATAAATCAAATTGAACATATCGATTTCCATGATTCATTTTTCCGAAGTATTGAAGGTATCTTAAAATTTTGTGTCTTTATGGCAATACTTTTAGTAATTATAGTGATGGTGATTTAAAATGTGGTATAGAATACATACAGCAATATACGTTGCTGAATTTAGATGTATTTTGTGTTAAGTAATACATACAACATTTTACTTTGGAATTAGTTGTACTAAACTAAATTGTAAGATGACATACAATGATTTACGTTGCCATATTAACTGTTTCATGTTTAATAAGTAATACATACCACAATCAACGTCGCCAATCACAGACACACCTATGTTGTATTGTAAGTAATATTTGCGATTTCCAGATGTAATCAAACTTACGCATAATAATCATTGAACTTCGTGGGTGTTTTAAGGATGATTATGAGATTTTCTACTCTATTGGCATTATTCACATCTTATTTAAACGCAATATTGCGTTGTTTCAGAATCACCCTTACCAGTAAATTTTAATGAATCTGAGATCTTTGTAGTTGAATTTTAACCAATTAATATTAACCACTTCAAAAATCTCAGTTTCATTAATAGGTGATGACTTTTTCGCAACAACTATAGAAACTGATACTACAGATCACTCTTATCATGAAACTGCTCACCCCGACTGTGACATCCGTTTTTATCCGTATGACTTTGATAAAGAAAATGAACCCATATTAGATCAAAGACTAATATGGGTCCATCTGAGAACTGAGTCAAAATCTGAGCCTGAGAACTGCGCAAGTGATTGCTGAGCTAGTGGTCAGCAATCACTTGCGCAGTTCTCAGACTGTTCCACTCCTCAATAAGCAATTGGAGCAACGTTCATTTTGAGTGTTTTATTCTATTTTTTTGTTTAAAGTTTGAAGTTTTAATTTATTATGAACTAACGTTTATTCTGGAATAAATTTTACGTAATAATATTAATGTAATAGGTACAGGAGAAATTTACAATTCATTTCTGAGCGTTTTTAGTGGGTTTGGTTTTGAATGGGATTTTTTTATAGCTATTCCATACTTATTTCAAAAATTCTGAGGCCGCTATGAACTAAACCATAATTACAGAGATATTTATATAAATAAAAAGAGAAGTCCTGACTGACTGACTGACTGATTGACTAACTCATCAACGCCCAGACCAAACCCTTGGACCTAGAAAGCTGAAATTTTGCACAGAGGTTCCCAATATAATGTAGACAACGAATAAGGAAGGAATTCCCGGTAGCAGGTTCCCTTGGGATAGTTCCCGACATACACGCGGGCGAAGCCGCGGGAAAAGCTAGTTATTATATATTTTTCATTTCACAGTAGTCAATCCACGTGCTCGAAAAAACATTTTTTCTTAAAATGTAAACATAAATAGTACATACGGCTGCATCGGCTTTATTTATATAGATACTAGCTTTTGCCCGCGGCTTCGCCCGCGTGGAAGTCGGAAAATATCCCATGGGAACGTACATGTGGAAAACATAGGGCCGTCCGATATAACTGTGCAAACTCAAATCGCTACGATATATCGTTACCGTGTATAGTAGGCATAAAGCTACCAGTCGGCATGATTTTTTCCGACATCTTCAACAGTCGTCGTCATATTTCAGCCAATTTACACAAAACCATAATGAATTACACCGAATCACTCCGTTCATTGGAGAAAACCGTATGAAAATCCGTTCGGTACTTTTTGACATTATCGCATTCAAACAGACACACTTACGCGGCGGGGGGACTTTGTTAATTACTTAAAATTTATTATGCCAGTCACGCTCTAATAACAAATAACTTTTGTCCGAGTGACCACTCGTTCAAATAATTTCCTCGTAAAAACTTCGAATGAAATAAAGACTAAATGTTACCTCAAGATTCGAACTATGACTACATTTCCAATCCCTTAAATCTCTTAAAAAGAGGTAGTTACACAAACATTTGTCAACCCCTATTGTACCCCCTCAAAAACGCTGTACCACATATTTCTTTATTTCCTACCAAAAGCATAAATTTGAATTTTCATATCCCTACCTTAAGAAATGCTGGGTTTCCCATCTTTCATCCCTTATATCACCCCTTGTAGTATTGTTTTTGAAAGTTTCCTGTGTCCTTTCCCAAGATGCTATATAAAGCCTTGCCAAATTTTGTCGAAATCCGTGCAGTTTTGTAAATTTTAAAATCAACCCCTATTTTACCCCCTTAGGGGATGATTTTTCAAAAACGCTGAACCGCATATTTCTTTGTTTCCTATCAAAAGCATACATTTTAATTTTCACATCCCTAACTTAAGAAATACTGAGTTTCCATACAAACTTTCATCCCCTATATCACCCCCTGTAGGATTATTTTTAAGACAAAAAGTAGTTCATGTCCTTCCCCAGGATGCTATATAAAGCCTTGCCAAATTTTATCGACGTCCGTGCAGTTTTGTAAATTTTAAAATCAACCCCTATTTTACGCCCTTAGGGTATAATATTTCAAAAACGCTGAACCGCATATTTCTTAATTTCCTACCAATAGCATGAATTTGTTATCCCTAACTTTAGAAATACTGGGTTTCCCTTACAAACTTTCATCCCCTATATCACCACCTGTAGTATTGTTTTTGAAAGTATCCTATTTCCTTTCCCAGGATGCTATATAAAGCCTTGCCAAATTTTGTTGAAATCCGTGCAGTTTTGTAAATTTTAAAATCAACCCCTATTTTACCCCCTTAGTGGATGATTTTTCAAAAACGCTGAACCGCTTATTTCTTTATTTCCTATCAAAAGCATACATTTTAATTTTCACATCCCTAACTTAAGACATACTGATTTTCTCATACAAACTTTCATCCCCTATATCACCCCCTGTAGGATTATTTTTTAAGACAAAAAGTAGGCCATGTCCTTCCCCAAGATGCTATATAAAGCCTTGCCAAATTTTATCGAAATCCGTGCAGTTTTGTAAATTTTAAAATCAACCCCTATTTTAACCCCTTAGGGGATGATTTTTCAAAAACGCTGAACCGCATATTTCTTTATTTCCTACCAAAAGCATACATTTTAATTTTCACATCCCTAACTGAAGAAATACTGAGTTTCCCATACAAACTTTCATCCCCTATATCACCCC